>JADLZK010004740.1:600000-1063662 GCA_015847255.1 Hyparrhenia diplandra
CAACGACGCCACGGCCGCGAGAGCTCCACCGCCGGGGCCAGCGCCGCTTGCCATGGCCATGAGTTCCGCCTCCGGGCTGGCGTGCACAACACGCCATGGGCGCTGAAGCTCCACCTCCGGGACACGCCACTGCGCCATGGCTGCGAGCTCCGCCTCCGGCATGCGTACAACACGCCATGGCCGCGAAGCTCCGCCTCCGGTCGCCCGTAGCTCGCCTTGGGACGCGAGCTCCGCCTCGGGACACGCCCGCGGCTCGCCATGGACGTGAGCTCCGTCTCCCGGTCGGCCCCGCTTCGCCCCACGCGCCCACGCGGCTCGCCACGGTCGCGAAGCTCCGCCCGACGCCCACATATGTTTGATGAAATGCCAATAAGGATAAAAACTTGAGATTGTGGGGGTAAGCCTACCCGATGTCCAGTGCAGAGTAACCGTATCGTTTTGTCTTTGGAAACCAAACACAATCTCAATTGAATCGGCTGTGAAACAAACAGATGACGTTGCATCACAACAGCCATGCTCGGGCTGGCCACAACCAGGCCAGCGAGCCAGGCTCCTCCCGTGCTGCGTCCCAAACACGCCCTTAAAAGAATCCTATTGAGATCTTGTGTCATGCTGCCGCTTTAATGCGTTTTTGGACAGGTTTGATTCCAGAGCTTAGCAGCGAGGAGATCATTGAAGGTGTCAATAACATGCTGCGAATGGCGACTGAGATTTTCATCAATCAATCATCCCCTACTGATGGTCAGATTGTCCTGAGGAACCTGCACCAAGATGACGACGACGACCACTCAACCTGAAGAACATCCAGAAGATGATCCAGCTTGAGTTCGCTCGTTATGCTGCAGGATGCATGTCTCTTTTGTCTATCTGCTCTAAGTTTCTATCTGCACGAAGTTAGTGCATGATAATTTACTGTTGTCCCATCAATGGTGTCTGTAATATACCAAATCTATTTCGGTCGCAGGTGTATCCCTTGCAAAAGTAGTTTATCTGCCTTGGGATCTTTTGCTTTATCTGAGTCCTTTCTTATCTGTAAAACTGAAACTCTTGTATTTCCGTTTCTTGAAATGGGAATGGGGCCCGCCTCGTGTGGAAAAAAAATCAGTAACAAATTCCTTAAGTAAACCCCAAAAAACAATAATATGCATTTCCAGAAATCAATCTGATATGGGCAACGCTAAGTTACAAACTTCCTTTCCATTCACGCATAAAGTAATTATATATTTTTTAACTGAGCTATGAACTTAATTGATAAAGATTTTTTTTTGAATTTTCAACGCTGGGGGGGGGCGTTCCCCACCTAAATTTTTTATATATATTGGCCCAAAATGACCGAATTTCGTCCAGGTTAATTTTGGAAAACCCGACTAAAACCATACAAAGCCTCTACTGGAGGCAGGATTGTGGCATATCCACTAATCAACACAACACAACGGACTCTCTAGCATAGAAGTGAGAGGTGGCTAACCACCAATTGATAAAGATAACCAAAACACGTTATACAATCATAAATTTAAACACGATAGAAGCCACAGGAACAGAACAATGCATCCGTCGGTATAAAGTGGAACATCCCTCTTCAACTATCCTTGCTCCTGTGACGAGGTAACAAAGACATAGTATATCAGAGAAGGTGCTACCTCTAAGCTAGTAGGCATCATATTCTTGATTGAAAATCAGAAACAAATTCCTAACTCAAAATGAGAAACAAATTCCTTAAGTAAACCTCAAAAACGATAATAATATGCATTTCTAGAAATCAATGGAAAATGCAGATATTACAGTTAAAAGAAATATGAGAACCACAATACCTAATATGAAGCCAAGAATTACAACATGGCGACAGCAAAAGAAATTCCAGAATTTCATACACAGCACTGAGATGCTCAGATTGAAAAATGCACACAACAACTCCACCATACTAGTGTAATTTTGCCTTCACACTTTTACAATAGCCATCAGCCATGTTTAGTTTATTTGAACATCACAGGAAACAAGCATACAAGAAGTATAATGTCACTACAGATCCCAACTGAGAAAACAGGACAATTTTCAAAGAGAGCTGATTTCTTTTCGATAAATGGAACAAAATTTCCAGCTTCTGATGATTTGACAAGTAAGCTTCAGACTAACCAGCCAATGAATTCAAATGGGCTCAAGTAACATCTCAAAAAAAAAAAGGGGGCTCAAGTAAACAGAGATATACTAAAAAGTATTATTTATTTTCCCATCCACATTATAGATGGCCAAACGGGTTTCGGCCCGGCACCGCACCGGCCCGGGCACTATTAGGCCTGGCGGCACTAACGTGTCATGCTTGATATGCCACCGTGCCCAGCCCTCGGCCGAGGCACGACCCTATGGGGACTCGGCCGTGTCGTATCCGTGCCGATGGGCACGCTGGCCCATCGTGCTCACTTAACGCCCGTCGCCACCGTGCGGGAGGCGGGGATGTGGCGCCACCACTGCTGCCATGCCCGGCGGGGAGAGGATTTAGGGTTTCTATTTTATATGAGGATGGAAGTATCGAAGCGGCTCGATTCGCCTTAAACCATCCAACGTCTTGAAAATCTTGGGGCGCATTGTGCCGGTCCAAAAAGTAAAAAAGAGATATATTAAAAAGTAATATTTTGTTTCCCATCCACATCAATATCACGAAGCTTTGCAAAACAACTAAAATAGTGAGCCAAAAATCAATAAACATGTTTTTGTACACTTTGTTTAGTTCCCTCAGGAAGTTAGAAATTTTTGCAACCGACAATCAGAAGACGTTTCGTTTGTTTGTGGTAAATATAGTCCAATCGTGGATTAACCAGGCTCAAAAGATTCGATACCGTGATTTACAACAAAACTGTATAATTAGTTTATTTTTTTACCTACATTTTACCTTCTACATTTATGTGTTCAAAATTGATGTGATCGAAAAAGAGTATAAAAATCTGTAAGGGGAACTAAACGAGGTATTACTCTACTCGAGGATCTAAATCGACAACAGGGAAGCAATGGAGACTGGGCTGAGTTGGACATCCAGGTCCATCTAAACTTTTGGGCTGCCTAGACTAGAGTTGTGACCTGGTGGTGGTTGGGACTGGATGCCGTGCCGTTGACCTTGACTGACTGGATGCTCTTCTTCTTCCTCCCCCAAAACAGTCCAGCGATCCATGCCAATCCTCCCCCCCGAGAGCACAAGCACACCACTCCACCTCCACGTGTTGAGAGCAACTGCAGTCAGCCACCGGCCGCCGGGCGCCATGGTTTTGGTGGTGGGTGCATCGGAGTCCACGGTGAAGTCTCTGCTGGGCAAGCTCGGCGGCCTTCTTGCCCAGGAGTACACGCTCATCCGGGGCGTCGCCGGCGACCTGCAGTACATCAACGACGAGCTGGGCACGATGCAGTCTTTCCTCGGCGACCTCGGGGGCGCCAGCAGGGGAGAAGCAGGACAAGCGGATGAGGGACTGGGCGAAGCAGATCCGTGACCTCACCTACGACATCGAGGACTGCATCGACGACTCCGGCCAGCGGATCCACACCCCGCGCTGGCTCCGCTCCAACATCTGCTGCTACTTCCTCGTCAACAGCGCGTACGAGGTCGTCACGTGGTGGCCTCGCCGCGACGTCGCCAGCAAGATCTCCGGCCTCAAGGTGCGCGCGCAGCAGTCAGCGAGCGCCGGCAGAGGTACGGCGTCAACAACCCCGAAACCATGGGTAAGAACTCAGCTGCTGCTGTCGACGGATTCGACGCTGCTGGGAACCAGGACACGAGCGTTGACCTTGTTGCCGTCAAGGACCCCGTGGGCGTCGACGAGTACATGAGGGAGCTGGAGGGCTGGGTCACCGACAAGGCAAAGAAGGCTGGTGTTCTGTCTATCGTCGGCTATGGGGGTGTCGGCAAGACGAGCATCGCCACCGCCTTGTACAAAAAACTCGGTGACCAATTCAGCTGCTGTGCCATGGTCACGGTGTCCCAGAGCTCCAACATTGAGGCAATCCTGGACAGCATACGGAGCCAAGTCAAGCCCAAAAGCAGCAATCAGGAGCGACGACAAGGTAGCTCTGACAAGAACGGCTTGGCAGCAGCCTGCCTGGAAGGCCTGCAAGGTCACGTCAGGCGAGGCGCGTCGGCCTTTAAGGCCAGGTGCCTATGCCTAGGGACCTCAGGGGAGATGCAGGGTGGCACGAAGAGGAATCAGCTCAACAACGAGCTCAGGGATCACTTCCAGCAAAATAGGTACATAAATTCTACTACTGACAATTACCGCATTGGATGATCCCATGTCCTGAAACGATGTAGTAATTTTCTTTTCTTGGCAGTTATTTGGTTCTAATTGATGATGTCTGGGCTGCATCGACATTGGAGGACATCAGAAAGGCATTTCCTCAACCTAATATGCATACTAAAGAAGGCAGAATAATAGTTACTACACGGTTTCCGGCTGTTGCTACAGCGCGTAGAGGACAAGAAGGTGATCGTGTTCACAAAGTTGTCTCTCTTCCCCTTGAAAAATCCCACTTGTTATTTGAGCAAGCTCATTCTGAATCCAAGCCAAGTGAAGATAGAACTGTTCCTGATGAGGCATGGAAGATATGTGGGGGTTTGCCATTAGCCATTGTGCTCATGGCTGGTTATGTAGCCTGCAACGCACACAAACATCTCAACTGGGAGAGCATCTGTAGTACATTATTTCCTGACCAGAAGAGGCGTGAAGAAATGAAGACTGGGAGCATCCTTAGTTCTGCATCCACTGAGCCTGGAAAGGATATGAGGAAAGGTCTCACTCAGGAAGAGTTAGCCAGGATAGTTAGTCATTGCTACAATGACATGCCTGCTGAGATCATCACCTGCTCCCTGTATTTGGGCATATTTCCCAAGGGAAGCAAAATTAGCAGGAAATGACTAATAAGACGATGGATAGCTGAAGGCTTTGTTAGTGAGAAGGATGGAATGAGCGTGGAGGATGTTGCTGAGACGTACTTCGGTCATCTGGTAAGGAGGAAGATGATACGACCGGTGGAGCACAGCAGCAGCGGCAAGATCAAACAATGTGTAGTTCATGACATGGTTCTTGAGCACATTGTATCCAAAGGCGAGTGAAGAGAATTTCATCACTGTGCTTGGAGGCCACTGGCTTAAGAACACAACAAGCAGCAAGGTTCGCCGGTTATCTCTCCAAGGGAGTGACCCCAAAGCGTGCAAAGGATATCGAAAAGATGAACCTGTCCCATGTCCGGTCACTCACACCATGTTTGAGAGCTTGAAGCAACTGCCCACCAATTCTTTCAAGTTTGGAACAATTGTGCAGGTCCTGGATCTTGAGGGCTGCAAAGATCTGAAAGAGCAACATGCCAACGAAATATGCCGCATGCTTCTTCTCAAATATCTCAGCCTCCGAAGAACAGATGCTAAGGAGCTTCCGACAACGATCGGAAAACTTGAGAATCTAGAGACACTGGACATAAGGGAGACAAAATTGTTAAGCTTCCTAAGGAAGTGTGTGGTCTTGAACGACTGGTCAACATACTTGGTGGGGATAAAGAATTACGTAGGGCCTTTGAAGCTCCCGGAAGAGTTTGTGAAGAAGCAAAAAGATGAAGGGCCTGCGCACATTGTCGGGAATTGAGATTATTGGGGAACTAGAGGACCTGCATCATTTGACCGATTTGAGAAAACTTGCCATTTATAAGCTCAAACTCACGGGGGATAATGCAAATTTGAAATTAAGTTCCTCTATCCAGTACCTCTGTGGCTACTCTCTGCACACCCTTGTCATCCATGATGAGACATCCGACTTTTTCAAATGTCTGGATGAGATGACAACCCACCAGAATCCTTGTTACCCTCGAGTTATCTGGCATGATGGTTCATCTCCCTGTTTGGGTCTCACAACTTTATGCTGTCACTAAGCTGACATTAACAATGACAGCTCTCCGGAAAGATAACTTAAGCAAGCTAAGCAATCTCAAAACATTATTCTCCCTCACTTTTATACTTGCTGCAGAAATGCAGGGTCCAGATACTATGGCCATCCTTGCAAAAAACAAGTTGTTCTCGGATGGGCAGATCATAATTCCAGATGGTGGATTTGAGAACCTTAAGCTCCTTCGCTTGTGTGCTCCTCTCGTTCCATTGCTGGCATTTTCAGAAAAAGCCATGCCAAAGCTTGAAAGGCTTGAGGTGCGGTTCAAAATGTTGGAGGGCATTTATGGCGCAGAAAACCTTGCATCACTCAAAAGAGGTGTATTTGACATTAAATGACAAAAATGGTGAAGCAATGACCAAATATATTGCAGAAGAGGTGAAGAGTGCAGTGGAAGGAGTTGCTGCCAAGGAGTCCATGGCCAGAATAATCCTTCATATCATCGAGACAGATTAAGATTATGATGCCATTTGTTCGGGTTCAATTTTCTGAGCCCTGTGTAGTATCATCCTATTTGTCACTTGTGCATGTGGAGAATTCTTAGCTTGATTATTATTTATTTATTCTGGGTGATGTAAGTGTTTATTAATCTTTAAACTCAGTATTTGCATTTTCACAAGTTACTTGATGACATTTACCGAAATAGTGCTATGAAAATATGTGCCCCAAACAACATATTTTCACAAGAACATGCTACAGTTTCCTATGAAAAATTGACATGCCAATCCTAGAGTCAGTATCCTACACAAAATTATTTAGCACATATGAATTTTTACTGACTTACATTGATTGATGGAGAGGTGGAGCCTGGATTTGACCTTAGGGAGGGGTGGAGGGAGTCATTACCATTTTTTTCTCTATATTGCAAGTACTTGATGTTACTATGTTTTTATAGATAAAGTAAGATTTATTGATTTCAGATAATTGCATTAATAGCCTGTTTGGATCCTTGGAAAAAGAATTTTATTGTAATTTAGGTACATATTTGAGCTAGGCTATACTTGGAATGGAATGAAACTAAGTTGGAGAGTGCAAACGTAGCATGGTGATCTATTCCAATCAATCCACATCTCCTGCCCTATGAATTTGAGATAGGCTTATTTTATGAACTTTAGGGAATTTTAAATTTCAAACTAAATAGGCTAATTTATTAAGTAGATTCTGATTTCTAAAAAAATGAAGGGATTCAAACGGGACACAATTACTCTAAGACCACTGCCCGCATCTATGTAGATGCAGAGGCACAGTAATTAATTCGAAATTAGCAACTAGCAACAGAACAGATTAGCACAGTGAGGAACATTTATCGCAAAAAGGCCTGCAACAAAAGGACAGGCACGTGCAGCACCATTTAATAAAGAGTAAATTTACCGCGGAGAAAACCGGCGGCCAGGCTATCCACGTCATTCCAATTATTTTTCACCGTCCGATCCTCGATCCAACGGTTCTCCTTCCTCCTCCGCATCATATATATATATACCGGTTTCCAAACCTAACCCCTAACCTCTCCCTCACTCTCCCAGGTAGCAGCCGCCTCCCCTCCCTCCTCTCTCCCTCTGCGTGGCGGGGGCGGCGAAGGGCGGCGGCCCGGCCGGCGGCTCTGGCGCGGCCGGCCTTCCCTGGGGCGCTGACCAGGCGCGACCAGCGGCCAGCGGCCAGCGCGGCAGCTGGCGCGCGGCAGCGCCCGGCGGCGGCGACAGGGCGCGAGCGGCGGCCCGGCGGTCGCGGTGGCCATTCTACCTTGCTTCTCCACTCCTTCACTCATCGGGGTCTAGAATCGACCGTGTTGGTCAGCCTTTTGGGTGGGGTTCATCCACGGACATCCATGACCGGATCCGGAGATTCGTGGCCGGGTCCTCCGTCACTCCGTGGCGCTGGGCACCGGCGCCCTATGATCAGAGACCAAGGTGCGCCTGCTCCCATTCTACATCCCCCTGTAGCTTCGATTTGGCATGGCGGAATCCCCCGCCTCTATATTTAAGCTCTGCTTCCTTCACGGCTACTGCTCTGAATTTTCCTAGCGGACGGTTGTTTGCTTTCCTATTGCAAAGGCAGACATGCTGCAAGTCTGCTCACCAAGAGGCCAACAGATTTTTCAAGACCCCATGAATTTGCGAGTGTCGTGTGCATGTTTAAAGTAATGTCAGTTCATCTTGATGATTAGACAATAATCTCCTTTTGGTCCAAACTATTGGCTATCACCAGAAGTCACAAAATTTTAGGAGAAATCCGCAGTCATAGATTCATGATAGTTTTTATGGCCATCTCTTTTTTTTTTTCTCTGCATGCTGCAGCCACTAGCTGATGAATAGAAAGCCAAAAGGAAGCATGAAAAACAAGCCCATTAGCTAGAAGCAAGGACTAAAAACAATCAAGTATGGTTCTCCTTGTTGTGGTCCAGTCATTTTTCTCTTGATTTTCACAGTGGGTGAGCGAGGTATTGCCGCCAAGGGCGGCGGCGGTGTGGTGATGTGCGGTAATGACTTGGTTCAGCTTAGGTTCCCATGTTCCTTCCTGTTTGACTCATGAAAAAAAAAATATTTACATTTCCCTGCGTGCACAGGTCGGGTTTGATCCATTGGTTCACATGAGTGCTGCTGCAAAGCATAGTTCGCATTTTCATATGTTTACTCAGCGTTTTAGCTTCCTTTTTAGTAAAATATTTCCATGACTGAGTTCCATGCCTCTATCAATTTGCTTTTCGTGCCTTGCTGTTGTGGCCCCTGCAGGTCACGCAAGTTTGCTTATCGAAGGAGGGTAGGCCATGAAGGTGATGGCGCCCGTCGTGCCGGCTGCTGCTGGTGTCGAGGGCGCCTATGAATCGTTCCTTGTGAGAACAATTTTCTATCCTTGTAAGAACGATTTTCTATCCTAAGGGCACCTTTGACTGTCATTAGGTTGTGATTATGTGGACTATATATTCAGTTTGCTAGCAACTTTATTTGATGTACTCAAATTTTAAATGCGCTTAATAGTATTCTCATGCCCTGTTAAGAGCTATGTATGATCATCTGCTACATCTCAGAGACTACCTCCTTGGTGTTCATACTTGAAAGTTTGATCAGATAGCAGCTGCTATGTGCTTTTTGTGTGCCAAAATATTCCATACAACTAAATAGTAGATTACATTTTTATATTTATAAGTACTACCTTTCAGAGATTTCTAATTCATAAGTGTTAACTGCATATATAACTATTTAATTCTAAATGAAAGGCTATATGATTCTGTTTGCATTCTAAGGCTAACAGTTTCTACCATGGTAGTTTCCTCTATTTTATCACTATCTGAACACACCTTTTTGTTTTACTATAGGAACCATATTCCTCTGCAAGGTGAAGCAGTGTGTTAGCAGCTTGGGGGCAAGGCTAGAGAAGATGAGCCTGTCAATCCCTCCACGACTGCCATCTGAATGGTGTCCAAAAAAAAGTATCGGGTAATGCTTTTGTATTTTTTAGAGGACTGTGCCTACTGATTTTGATTTTCCTTCGTTTTTTGCTGTGTTGTGGTCTATACACTCCAAACACCTCTATGTTGTACTCCCTTTAACTTTGCATCCCTTAGGCTCTCCCTTTTGGTACATATAAAAAAAAAAAGAAAATGTCTATAGCTAAACTCTTGAAAGGTTGTAATCCCTATGGGTCCATTGTGAATTTTAACCGGCCACACAAATTCTTGGGTTCCTTCCTATGCGGTGCAGTGTATTGCACTTATTTGCTAGGGCCGCAAACCAATGGCGAGGATGATGTTTTTTGTCCCTTTGGAGCCAAGATGCAACATTTTGTCATGCCTATTGTATATGATGAGAAAACCTTCCTTTCAATAAAGAATTTAGAACTTTTTTTCCAAAATGTATATAAATATATGTGTCAATGGTTATGCCTATACATATATTTTCCTTGAATAGTTGGTCATGAAACATCTTTAGTTAATCTCAGATTTTCGGTTCTTTTTGTTAGTTTCAGTTCTGAACACAGGACTATCGTATCTGAACCTGAGACTATTGGACAACCCTGAGACTATGATCCTTAACTGTAACTTTGCAGTGGCATGTTCTGTCTCTGTTCATTTCGATCCTTATGTGGAACTTTGCGGTGACATGCGAATTTGTATGATCTTTGCTCGCTTTATTATAATTTTACTCAGTCACATAGTTGACATGGCATAGAACCTGTCATATTTATTCTTTATCGGTATTATTCTATTTCCCACATAGAACTGTGGCCACTACCTGCACGCATGGGCGCAAAGACTACAACCTACAAGATGTTTGATTCAATGCCCCTTTACTCTAACCGCATCAAGAGCAAGCCTGCTCATATGCCGGTCGATTTCCCCTCTTTTCTTTTATTGTTGATTTGGTGCGTAATGGCTAGACACGATGGAAGATGAGAGCATATGACTCCACCATGACCTCAAAATTTGCCAATGAATTGGTTAGCGTGAGATACCGGTGTCATAGTATTCCGGTCCTTATTTTGCATAACGCGCGCCTTTTTTGAAACACAACCAAACATTGATCTTAGTGTCTTCTTTCATACATATCTATGGTTCTGGTATTATTTATTTGTATGGATTTAAAATATGCAACCAGGTTCGGGTACCTCATCGAATTTGGCTATTTTAATTCCAATCATTTTTCGAGCTTCTTTAGGAAATTTGACCACTTAGTTTTCGAATGATGATTTTGTGTGCAGACCATGAAAATGTATAGTCCTTCACATTGTGCAAGCTAGGAAAACACCAATACTTATTAGCTTCTTTCAGTTTTTCCCATATGACTCTAGGAAAAACACATTAATACTGATGGTTCATGGTCGGCTTGAAAAAAAAAAAACTTTAGAACAATGCTCATGCAAGTGTCAACACTTGAAATTGTTTATTAGTTGGCGTCTATGTTTTTGCTAGGATATGTGATCTATCGCATTAAATGGTCTATGTTTTCCCAAACAGGTTTCAAAAGAAAAGGTTGTAGCAGGGTCTCCCCACATGCAGTTGGCCCTTCTCGTTGTTTAGTTTTTGTTATAACATGTTGCAGTCCCGGACTTCGTATTTGTCCTCGGACATGTTTCTTTGCAATCCTATAATGTTCATCGTGTGCATTCATACTTCTGAAATAATTATCTATAAAGATGGAAAACGCCTCACCATTTTGATATCCGGTTGGCCATGGCTGATATGTGACCATGTTCAGAATGAAAGTAAATGCATCTTCTATGAAATGGTCTTACAATGTCTTGTTTGTGCTATTGTTTAGCGCTTGTGAATTTCTAATTAAAGCTAACTCAAAATTTTTGCCGCTATTGAAATACACTTTTTAAGGATTTGTTTACTACCTTATGCCTCTTTTTTGGCTCTTGCAAGGAGTTAAAAATTGATAGTGCTTGGATGAGTGGTTGCTACCATTTCTATGACAAGGTTTGCAACGATTGTGCTACCATCCGTACGTCTACCAAATCTGGATATGATTGTTTATTGATTTCCATAAGACTTACGATGCTTACAAAATAATCTATGCCTCGATTAAAAAGGCAAAGAGGTTACTTTTGAGTGAAACTAAGCAAAGATGCATATTTGTTTGTCCTTCGTAGCATAATTGTCTCGCCTAATGGTACAAGACATCTTGTATTTTTCTCCAAGATCAACCTGGTTATTTATGTGATGCCCTTAGGTTCATTCTTGTGGAACCAACAATTTCTTTGTAGTTAATAGTTTCAGACTATTATTTTGCTTTACTTAGGGGCTTTCATTAAATTTGAATGTGATTATTTTATTATTTATTTATAGGCTTCCATTGGACCTGTGATGCCAAAGAAACACCTGTGATGCCAAAGAAATGGTAACTTCAAACCTATTGCTAAAAAGTAAGGTTACTTTGTAGGCTCAAACATCTACTAAGATTGAAACAACCATTATCATATTAGTTTAGTTTCTCTAGGCAAGGACGGGGGAAAAAGTGATGTATTTGTTTCGGTGCCTTCTAATAACAGGTACATATGTGGCAATGCCTTCTCGGTGCAATCCATGGTTTTGTTTTGGTGGAGATCAATGTTTGTATTGTCGGTCCGAATACATTTCAGCACTTTGCAGGCTCATAATAGGTACAAGCTGTGTTTCATAGCCGTCGATGACACGGTGAGGCCGACATGGTTTTCTTTGGAGACATTGCACGGTGTATCATTGGGAAACCCCGTGCGCCAGCCTTCCCGAGAACGTCGACAAGTGCTCTTTGCATATCCGGTGACATAACAAAGCTTGTCAATCTTAGATTTACTTTTTGCAGTTAGATTGACCCAGTGAGCTTCTATAGAGCCAAAAAGACCTCTGATTGTTGTCTCCCCGGTGACGCCTAATGGTCCGTGAAAATCCTTCTCGCAGAAAGCTTGATTTTGATCGGATATGCACAAACCTCCTAAATTATACATGGTTAGCTTTCCTGCGTATACTTTGTTTCTTCTTGTTTTATGTCCATGACGCATCCTGTCTCGGTGGACAAATATGATTCTACAGCAGCTTGAGGACTTTGGACTAGCCCATTTGGGTAACCCCACATGCTTTACGTGGCTTATCTTGTTTGCCCTCGCCTTCTTGCGGCGCCACAGGTGACAATATCCCAGGCTCTAGAAGACAAACACTCTTACGTGGACCGTTCTTCCGCTCAGGCGAGCAGCTAGATAGGGTACATCCAACAATTTTCTCCATGCGCCATCCTCTCTATCAACAGATTTTTGAATTTGCATCCTCATACATACGCTTCTTTTGGTTGGATACGATTATGCGGTTCAGGCTTTTTGGTTGACTGGCTCCCTCACGGCTGCCGTCCCGAGACCTATTTTTGGGTGGTGTGCCGTCCCTGCGCCGGCAATTAACCCGTGTGGTGTTGTGTTTGTTTGCTCGGCTGTGTATCGGCCTCGGCGAAGAACTTCTCACTTTATTTGCCCCCTGTAGATGGCCGAGTATGTAGTTGCTTGCCTTGTTCGCTCACTTTGCTACTTAATAGCCCGGGGCGTGCTCAACAGGCGGGGCTTCTCTAGATTCGGTTATCGTAAGATTGTGAGGTGGGAGAACTATGATGCCATGATCTAGGTAGCCGATAAAACTGGTAGAACTCTAATTCAGCAACCTATGTGGTCCGTTTTGACGTGGCGTGCTGTATGTGCCCCTGATCTAGCTTGCCAATTCAGCAGCCGTTAGTCTCTTATGCGTTTACGTACCTATGCGTGGTGATTCGTACCCATGCGGTGACTTCCATGGCCTCGGCAGTCCATGCTGGCCAGCAAGGCCACCGTATATTTCCTTCTCAAAAATAAAACCAAACACTCATAATATGTGCTGGCTCTTTTGTTGCTCAGCTTTGTTTATTAAAGGTTGTGCTTTACCACCGTTCAATGCTGATGAGCAAAGTAGATATGTACTGTCTTCATGTCTCGCAGCTATTCCACGACTATTTTGCAACTATGTCACTGTTGTTCTATTCCCCGGATGCAATTACGGCCCCTAATCCCGCGGCGCGTGGGCGCAATAAAACACTAGTTGGTTTTATGAGCCAACGCACAAGAACCATATCATGGTTCCTGAGTTTTCAACCTGCAGAGCAAATTCTTCGAACTCTAAACAATGCTTTTAACAAAGAGACGACAACTAGGTACCGAGGCGACAGGAAGCGATTTCAAGTATTGTAAAAAGAGCTCCCTACTCATTACTAGGTACAAGTAGCTAAACCCAAAGTCTATGTTCTTTCTAATGCTAAACTGACATAGTGGTGCGATGTAAATTGGAGAAACTACGAAAGAGAACAAAAAAAATCAAAATAGTAACCAACAAATGATCTAACGAGCGATAAACTTTTAGAGACTTTTAAATAAATATCTTAATGCATCAACAAGTGAATTACTGGAAACAAAGAGGTACGATTAAATGGTGAAATTTAGAGAGGGTAACACCAAATTCTTCCATGGCAATGCTTCTATCAAGCACTCAAAAAATGCTATAACACCACTGGAAGACAGCAATGGGCATTCTGACAGCAAGGGAGATTTGGAAAGCTTGTAAAGAGAGGCTTGGCTGCTCTGAATATAATTAATTTTGATTTCAACAATCCTCCTTTAGATGAATCTGATGTACGTTTGGTGCTTGTTTCAGCCTTGCTGCTGCTAGATTCTCTGCCAAAGCAATTAAGCCAGGTCAACACTTTCGATAACAAATAACTATCTATTTGTATCTAAAATAGGGAACGAACATATTAATCATTTTATATGAACATAATATATGTAAAGAGATTGCGATTCTGGGCACATACCTCAAATATTATGTGTCTCTGAGCAAACTTCCTTTTGTTCTCTTCTAGCTCACCATACCACTTCTCCAACTCTGGACACTGCCGAATATGAAGACGAGGATAGTTTTCCTTTTTTCTCCTCACATATACTCTGCGGCAAAGATTTTTATGCCACGGCATTCATGGATGATGAGCTCCTGGGTGAGGTCTCCTGAACCACATGTTCTGGTAGATTAGTCATGCTGCCGCAATGAGAGAAACACAGTAAGTTGAGGGACGATAGGTGGCCCTTCATGATCTCCTGTGATATGATCTTCTCACTGCAATTCCTGATATGTAAGCTATGCAGGGGTTCCAAGCCTTGGAGCAGCCTCCAATTCATTTTATCCAGAGGCACCTCGCAGCTCTCAATCACCACTTCAGTTACTGGACCACGTGTGATGGCAGTAGAAGTAGAACTAGAAGGGTCCTCCACAGCATCATGTTCTCCTCTCTTCACAGGAGACGACATCAGGTGGGCGCAATCTGAAATCACCAACATCCGGGCCTTAAGTGGGGAATCTCCAAAACTTAGCTTGGGACATTTTTTTATCACCAATTCCTCTAAGATGGGGAACATCACCAACTCATCCCTGCTGCTGCTGCTGCTGCAGTTGCTGAAGTCTTCCAGGTTTACCATATCATCCAGGGTGACATGCAAGAGTTTATGGAATGCAGCTTTGCTACCACCACTCAAGCAACTAGTGTCGATTCTTCTGACTTTAGCCACCCTTCTGAGAATCAGCCGTTGCAGGTTGGATAGTACACCAAATGGCGGTAGGTTGCCACAACTCGGAATGTCTACCATGCTAACCTCCACAAGATTAGGGAGCTGTGAAGATAATCTCGATGTCAACCAAGCAGGGAGGTGTTCACTGCTATAACCATGTAGCTCAAAGCACTGCAAATTTTGCGGTGGCACTAGCTCCTCTAACAAAGCTTTGTGATCCTTGAAAGAAGCACCTTCCGGATTCACAGTCCAAACAAGTTTCAACTTCTGCAGCTTCTTCTTCTCCGTCAATCCAATGCTCTGTGCTTCCTCTGTAGATATTGCCTTCTCAAGGCAGCTTATCTCCAACTCTTTGCAAATCACATCCTTAAGCTGAGAAAGGTTGCTGCTCTTTGTTGCTTCATCAGTGCGAACAACGAACTGATACATTTCCAGACCCAGGCAGTTGCTCACAACTAGAGACTTGCTCGGAAAATTCCTTTCTCCCATCCATTTTTCTATTCTCTTGATTCTAGCACAGCCAAAAAGGTTCAGTGTTTGTAGTTGACTGAGTTGATCTAGACTTTGAGGTATCTCAGAAATAAATATGTTGTGAGAGAGGTCCAGATGCTCCAAACTACGAAGGCCACTGATACAGCCAATATATTCGTTCATCTGTTCTACTGGCAGATAGCATAGAATGGGATTCAGGCACATGGATAAGTTCAAATACCTGAGGTTGATGAGCTTGTCCCAGATATTTTTTGGCACTTTGAGATGGTTCCTGTTTCCACCAAGATAACAGCATGGGTGTGACAGGTTGAGATGCTGAAGGTTGGTAAGGCCACCTAGTGCACTCTGGATCCCTTCAAGGCAAGAGCAGGAGGATAAATCAAGATATTCCAGCTTTTCAAGCAACCCAAATGATTCTGGCAGGGACTTCAGCCCAACACAGCCTGAGAGATTGACATGTACGACATTTGTGAGATTGCCAAATGATTCGGGCAGGGATTTTAGCCCAACACAGCCTGAGAGATTGACATGCCCCAGGTTTATTAGATTCCCAAATGAATCCGGTAGATTTACAAGCCTAGTGGAGCCAGACAAATTAATATACCTCAGCTGCCTCAACTGACAAATAGAATCTGGTAGTTTCTGCAGGCAGCAGTCTCTTAAATCCAAGACGCGCAGGTATTTGGCAGACGAGAACAAATCATCCCTGAGCTGCTTATTGCTACAACCATGCAAACTGAACGCCCTTAGCCGGGCTGACAATATAACAGATGAATTGCTGAGCAGTTCTTGTTGGTAGCAGTTTCGAAAGAAATGATGACTGTTGTACGAAACTTTGATTGCAAGGTCATGCACAAGATTTTGCAAGGTGGTGGGTACTTCACACTTATCATCCTGCATCAAAGGTACAACAATAGCTGCATTAGACACTGTATGAGTATTTGGGTACTTATTTGAAACGGGTTACGGGTCTTTTTTACAAATCAGCCAATACTGGCTATTAATAGATACTATTAGCACCTCTATATCTCTGCCTACCTCTCCATAGTCCATAAGAGCATCTTGAAGAGCTCTTGTATGAGTAGCTAAAATCCTAATTTAGCTATTATGTAAATGAAATAACTAGCAAAAAAAATGAAGAAATCCAACAGCTTCTCTACATCCAACATGCACCGAAAGCAAAAAGTTGACTAGCCAGACAAGTCTTCTATATTTGGCTAGCGAGGGAGAGAAAATAGAAAGCAGGATAGCTAACGAGCAAAATAAAGAGTCTATTGGATCCGAGTTTTGATAAAAGTTTTTCTTTTTGTGCTAACTCATTGAATATACAAGAGCTCTTCGAGATCCTTTAACCATCAGTGTCCCTAAGTGAAGCACTAAACTCTGTAAACCTTCCTTTTGTGAGGGTCCTAGCAGCCTCATGTTGCTAATTAATATATGTTTTTGTCAATAAAAAAAAAAACTCATCTAGCTTTGTGTCCCGTACATGACCCCGGACTCACGGTCCATGCTGATATAAACTTTTTTTAGAAAGGATGGCAAAAGGTTTGCCGTGATTTCTATTAGACGAAAAAAAAAAAAAAAGACAAGTGTCGCCCAATTTTTTTGAATGGAAGGCGAGCCCAAAAACCATACAACTTAGGAGAGTGTCCCACTCCACCTACCACTTGCTACTACAACTCACACCATAACTATGATCCACTTATACAACTCGACTAACAACAACGCCGAATGGAAACAAAGGTATGCAATGGGCACCGCTCAGTTGGATTGAGTCATCAACATGAGGCTCCATCACCGCCGCTCGGTCGGATTAGGGCGTCGACACGAGCCATCACGAAGAATGGCACCGAAAAAAAAAATGCACCCAACACTATGCCACCACACCAACAACACCTAGGAGAGTAGCGAAAGGAAACTGTCGAAGAAGCTGCCCGTCGTCACCAGCGTATGAGCCGCAGCCCGCTATAAGCCCGAGCAGCTACCTAAAACTCTCCCACCACGAGACTATCCCCCTCAAGATGCACACACCCACAATCGTCGATCCCCCTACTCTAGCGTTGCGTCAGCAGAAATTCTCGTCCCGGTACCATTAAGAACCACTGATCCCGACTACTCCGTATGGGGGCCTCAGCACACCCACCGCCTCATACCACTACCCAGGACTCAAATATCTGAAACCGCTCGAAGAGCATCACTTCCGCCTAACCGACACCAAGATCACCACCACCATGCGCGCCAACTCAAGACCTCAGCCCCATGAGCCCTCTACACCTTCTTGCCAACACGGACCAAGGCACCCCAAGCCACAACACACGGGCAACACCACCGGGCCGACCACCACCACTACCACAAGCCGGCGGCGGGTCCCCCGATCGCGGCGCCTCCATGGAGGGCACGAGGCCAATGGCGTCGTCGTCGCACCGTCCATAGAGGACTTCGGTTTTCACCACGAGAACCCACCTTTGCAAGGGCGTGGCTGCCCTCAATGGTGCCCCCAGCAGGGAGCATGACGACACAAGGCCGCCGCCACCATTGCCACCGACCAAGCGGTAGTGAAGGCTTTCGCCCGTTAGCACCATTCCTGCCGCACTCTCGGTCATGCAAGCAGCACGTCCCCCGCTATGGGGATCACTCCTGCCCCCCCTTAGCCTTCGCTCCCGGGCGGGGGAAAAGGCGCGGGGCTTCCCACAGGATGAAACGGAAAAGCGAGGCGGGCGCGAGGCGGCCTCGAGCGGCTTCGACCTTCGCTGGCGTTGCCGGAAAGGGTCTATCGGAGGGCGTCCGGGCCTCCGAAGGAGAACAAAATGCCCTACGCGGGGCGAAGGGAGGGAGGACAAAAAACGAGTAAATGGCAATTAAACTTGCCACCAACTGACTCCTTTCCTTGAGCCCATACCCGGGTATTTATAGGAATACAAAGGGGTCGGAGGGGCTGATTTACAATTTGGTGCAGCGGTAGGTGGGGAACACACGCTTCACAGGCGGACCCTCACAGGGGTAGGCTAGTAACTATTCGTACGGGGCTAATGTGGGAAATACACCTTCGACTCCTTCGGGCCCGGGAATGTAGGGTTTCCCGGTGCCCGGCCGCCGGGCCTTTTGTTCCGCGGAGGGCTTCTCCGGAGGTCCCCTCGGCTTGCCATCTCGTTTGCCTTGGGGCACGCCACAGTTCTCGCCGACCGGCGACCTCGGCCGAGCTTGTCGGTGGTGAGTGGAGCCTTGCCGCCTGCTGCCCAGCGGAGGCTCCTTCGCTGGCCAGACCTGCTAGACTTCATCAAAAACTTGTTAATGGAGGATTCGTTCTTGGCCCCCCCGTAGTGAGGGCTGCGGGGCTGCCGGGGCTGGCGAGGGTCGCCCTCCCCAACAACAGCCCCTCGAAGGTCTGGTTCCCTCAGGGGGGGCGGGCGGCGTCAAGACCTTCGGAGGGTCCCATGGGGGTGGCGTGCTTGCTACCCCATGGGCCCCTTGCGGCGGCCCCCGGCTGCTCGTGGGCCTCGCGGAGGTGGGCCTCGGCCCTTTTCCTTGTTTGCCTTGGTGGGTTCGTTCGAGTTGTATGTTAGGGTTCGCTAGGTTTGCTCGATCATTTGTTGGTAAATTTGTGAGCGGCGCGGATCCCGGTGAGTTGTGCTTGTTTGGGGTGTATGGATGTCGTCCGTTTGTGTGCTTGAGGTGAATCGGAGGGCTTGACATGTTTTTGGGATCCGGGCCGTGATCTTCGGGGGTCGTTGTTGCCCTCGCTTTCGCGCCTCCCCCCGCTGCCTATATATACGTCACGGTAGGTGCTCTCCTTTTGCTTTCACGCTCTTGCTTTTGCCTTGACCTCCGGCGCTCTCTCTTTCATTTGCTCTGTTGCCGTAGAGCTGTTGTTTTTTTCTTGCGGAGTGAGTCTTTCCTAGCTACCTTAGCGAGCCCGCCCGTTAGTTTTGCCGTGAGGCTTCGATGGCTCGGACCAAGGAGACCATGAAGCCCAAAGGCGGTTGTCGAGTGCCGAGTTCCCTCGGAACAAGAGCAAGAAAGTCGGTGAAGAAATTTCGGAAGGATAGCAAGTGGTTCGGGAAGAAGGGATGCAGATCCGCCGGAGGCGAGCGATCCCTTCCTAAGGGAGGCGGAGGTGATCGTGTTCGAAGAGTTTTTCACGCGGGGCTTCGCTTCCCTGCGTCGGACTTCCTCTGGCGGTTCTGCGGAGGTTCAACCTCCACTTCCACCAGCTAACGGCGTCATGCTTCCCGGTGGCCACCTATGTGTGGGCTGCCGTTACTGTCGGCTGGAGCCAGGTGGGCGCCGTACGCAGCCGCGCGATTGCACCTGCACCCGGCCCGCCTTTATCCCGACGGCGCGGACACGGAGAGTGTTTCGCGCCAGTCGGCGTGTGGACGCCGTCCGTAAGTGGAGTGGAGGCCCGCCCGGCCTTGTGGAACAAGTGGGCGGCGGATTGGTTGGACCACCGGTTCTACTATGTCGAGCGCGGAGGGGCTGTCCGCTCCGGAGGCCGTCTCGTCGCGAAGGTGAAGCCCGGTCAAGACGAAGGCCGTGAGGCAGGAGCTTGAGGCGGCTGCGGCGCCATGTCGCACCTTGTGTGCGCGTCGCGACCTAGTGGAGGAGTTTGCGGGGCTCAGTCCGGCCTACGTGGGCGCGGCGAGACCTTCGTCAGGTCCGCGACGACCAATATGCGCCTAAGGGGCTGAAGGCCACGGAGGTGGACTCCGGAGGGATACGTGGCGGAGCGGCTGCGGCGACAAGCGCGATAAGGAGGAGTTCGGGCACCTCGTCATGGCGGAGGCAACTGCTTGCCCGACGTCATGATCGGCAAGCCGAGACTCCGGAGATCCGGAAGATCCGCGTCAACCTCGCGGATCGCACCGCGTCAACGGGTGTTCGACCTGCTGGGGGTGGCTTATGAAGATCGGCTAACGGAGGCCGACGCCGACGTCTTGAAGGCCGGGCAGCGGAAAGCGGGGGTCCGCAACCCGGCAAACGCGGGGCGCGCATCGGAGCCCCGGCGAAGAGGGGCACTCGTCTTCCTCCCTCCACGTCTTGCCGGGTCGGGGGGCGGTCTCATCATGCGGAGGCCAAGCGGGTCCCGCACGGCGGACCTCGCTTCCTCCTCATCTCCGATGATGATGAGGGCGAGGCGGAGGATACGGAGGTGGCGGCGGCCGAGGAGGAGGACGCGGGAGGAGATCTCCCGACGACGACTCAGGTGCGAGGGAGCCCGAGGCGGAGCACGGGCGTGGTGGCGGCCTCCGGCGGGGCCGGCGATGACGGCGGCGGCGACGGCGATGATGACGGCGTGGCGACCGGGGCGGGTCGGCTGCGCCCGCATGAGCACCGCGGCAACCCCGTCCCCTATCGCCCGGTGCCACGCGTTGGGGGCGGAGGGCGTCATGGTAGTGACCCGCGGAGGTCCCTTCGGGCAAGCGGGAAATCGCTGTGGGGAGCGGGGCTCTTCGACCCTGCCCTACATCGTAGAGTCCATCGGCATCGATGATGTTGACGTGGAGTTGCACACGGGTGTGGACCTCGCGACACTCCCTTCGCTAGCACCAAGGTAGAGCGGAGGTTTGTCGGGCGTGTCTTCGGCCGTGCGTCTTCGGGAGGCGCAGATGCATGTGGTGAACCGCCCCCTCCCGATATTCATGAGGATATCAAGGTGAAGACAGGCGGAGGCGATGGTGTTGCAACGGGAGGCGGCCATCCGTGAAGGTTGGGACTCCGTCGACCACGAGGACGCCTCGCGAAAGGTCTCCGACGACCCGGCGAGCCCGAGAGGCTCGGAAGCACAAGGAAACCGCCGCCGAGGTGGAGCGCCTCCTAAGGAGGTGGCGGACCCATGGCGGCGCGGGGTCCTCCGGCGGGGAGAACGAGCGCCTGTCGAAGGAGGCTCCGGGAGGCCCCGTGAGGCTCGAGAGGCGTCGGCGGCGCCCACGGCGACGAAGCTTAATGAAGTGGAGTTGTCGTGGTACGCGGAGGCGGAGGCCTTCAAGGCAAGGTGGCCCGACACGCTCTGGCGGGTTGGTGCCGCCGTCCCGTTTAACAACCTCGGACCGCTCCCTTCGCTGGCGCCCCCGATGCGCCGCGAGGTTGGGGAGCTGGCGTAAGGTGGTGGTCTATGCCACGACTTCGGAGCCAGCACCGCCCGCCCGAGGGTGCGCTCCTCACACCGCAATACCGCAGCACCGCCGCCGTCGGCGTCCGGATCACAAGATTTCCTCAGCCTTGCCGAGGTCAAGGCTTCGGCGGAGGACCCGGATGTGCGGCGCCCGCCACCGCCATCAAGCGATGCTCGTACGAGGGCGGACGGAGTTGCGCCCGAGCTGCGAAAAGCCGACCTTGCCAAGAAGGTTGGTTGCTAACTTGTTCGCATGTTGTTTCCCCGTGTTTTTGCTTATGTGGTCCGTTGTTTTTATTTTACTAACTTGCTGACCAAGGCGTCATTCCGTGGCTGCTGCCGCTGCTCCCGAGCCGGGGGCTCCCAAGCCGCTCCGGAGGTGACCCCTCGGACGGACAGTTGGGGTACGAGGGTCACTTTTGTGCCATTCCCGCGCCCCCGCCACGGCCGAAGGGGTGGCTCGCTGCTTGACCTCTCGCGGGGGCCCGCCCGCTCCCCGCCGCCCTCCGACCCGCGCTTCGCCGGCCGCCGCTTCCGCTTCCGCCTCAGCTGTTTCCCGGAGGCCGCGGGCGGCCGCCGCAAGTCCGTGCGGCGCCACTTCCGAAGATGGTGGAGCAAGCGACGCCTCGGCCGCCAACGCTTTTGCCGCCAATGCCGGCCGAGGTGGTTTAGGCTATCTTAGGTTTTAGAGGGCTTGTTGTCCTATTGTGGTGCTTGTGCATGTTTGAACTAATGGCCTTCAGGCTTATAAATATTAATGTGGATGGTTGGGTCGTTACCTTCGCAAAACCATTTCCTGACTGTTGCCTATCTTCTGGCTACATGTTTCTTCCTTCTGTGATAGGGTGTGATTTTGGAGGGGCTTAACGGTGAGTACTGGTTTTCTTGTGTTGGCCGCGCGGTACCGGGGCCTGCGCGGAGGGTTCTCAACGTGGCCCCGTTGATGATGAATCACCAGGATGTGTTTATCTCCAGGGAGACTTGGGTTCATGCTATGCAGCGGTTTCCTGGGCTCCCCTTCGAGCGGTTTTGGTGGGGCAGGGTTCGGAAGTACGACATAGCCAACCAGGCTTCGGAGGCCTTCTGGCGGGCTCATGACTTGACGAGTCGCCAAGTGGAACGGGTTCTCTTCGGAGCTGGCTCTAGCGCGGCTGTAGAGGATGATATCGAAGACGATGAAGCCGTTGCTATTGCGCTTGGTCATGCTGCTTGCTGGGTTGACCGCGGAGGTCGAGTTGTTGTTCCAAAGCAAGAGGAGGTGGGCTTTGAATGGAGCGACATGCGGAGGGTTTATCGATGTCGCGTGTTGGGTGGTGATCTCCCACTTGTTCTGTCGGAGCCTTCGATACCGGAGGCACCTGTTTGGTTGACGAAGCGCCGGAGGTGGAGGTGGTGGATGTGGAGAGATTTGTAGAGAGCGCGTTGAGGTATTAGTTAGGGCTATTTTGCATGGGGTTGTGACTTCTGTGGCGGAAGAGGTGTGCGCGGAGGGTCGAAAACTCGTTTGCTCGCGAAGGGCTATGTAACTTTACTTTTGTATTTGAATGGATAAGTGATGTGCTTCCTGGGCGTTATGTGCATTCTTTGCCGGGGAGCCGAGTAAATGACCTTGGTTTGCTTGCTCTACTTTGTTTAAAGCTAGGTTCGCTTGTTTCGGAGGTAGCCGTGTCAGACAGCGGCGTCCCCACTTTCCTTTTGTGCGAGGCTCGCGCATTTCGAAGGTAGCTGTGTTAGAAAGCGGCGTCCCCTATTTCCTTTAGTGCGAGGCTTGCGCACTTCGAAGGTAACCGCGTAAAACAGCGGCGTCCCCTATTTTCTTTTGGTGCGAGACTCGCGCGTTTCGAAGGTAGCCGTGTTAGACAGCGGCGTCCCTATTTCCTTTAGCGAGGCTCAAGGCTGTTGGAGGAGGTAGCCGTGTCGGGGCGGCGGCGTCCCTATTTCCTTTTGTGCGAGGCTTGTGCACTTAAGGTAGCCAGTAAAGCGTCCAAGGCCCCCTATTTTCTTTTTGTGCGAGGTTTGCGCACTCCGAAGGTAAATAACCGCGTAAAAAGCAGCGGCGTCCCTATTTTCTTTTTGGTGCGATACTCGCTGGCGTTTGAAGGTAGCCGTGTTGACAGGCGGCGTCCCCTATTTCCTTTAGTGCGAGGCTTGCGCACTTCGAAGGTAACCGTGTAAAACAGCGGCGTCCCCTATTTTCTTTTGAGTGCGAGACTCAAGCCAAGGGTAGCTTGGCCAATCACGACTCATGTTTTTATTATTTATTTCTGTTTTACAAAGGTCTTTGGGGGCCGGAGGGTCCTTCTCGGGCCCTGGGGTTCCCCTTTGTTGAAGCTCGGAGGTACTGCAGGGGCGCCCTTGTGTTCCTGTGGATCCGCGTTCCGTCATCCAGAGACTTGGGTCAGCAAGGTTCCTGGCGCGAATTGGAGCTCTTGCGGAGGTGGCTTCGATGGGCGGGCCCCTGTGCCTTGAGCCGGCCTGACGTCGTTGAATGGCGGTCGTGTTGGTTGTTGTTGTTGGACCGCCTTTTCGCGTTTGTGTTCAGGGCTTCGCCCTTCCCCCCTTCGGAACTTTGATTCCTTTGGTGGAGTTGTCCACGGGAGAGAATGTTACATTCTCCATTGTGGTATCCCCTTCGAAGGAGTCTCCGCTCTAGGTTGGCTGCGTTTTGTGCGAGGGTCCCTTGAGCTTTTGCGAGGTGCTCCGGGCAGCCGGGCGTTGGTGGTTATCGGAGACCGAAATGCTCTAGTTTGTCCGCATTTGGTCTTTGTTGGTTTGCGGAGGTTGGGGGGTTTCGCGGCACGGGGGGCACCCTTGCCTTCGTTGCTCTTCATTGCGCCGCAGATCTACCTTGGGGGTTGGGAGCTGGTTTACATTTTCCATTGTGGTGCCTTCGCTGGTTTTGCTAAGCGGGGTTTTTGAGGTATCCCGGGCGTTTGCCTTGTAGGCTGAGGTTTGACTTGGGGTGGTGGCATGGTCTTTGCCCTACGGCCGATGGCTTCTTTCTTCCGACTCCGGGACCTCCGAGGGGGCGATTTGGTTTTATAGTGCTCGTGGGGGCTTGTTTTTTTGCGGGTGCGGCTTTGATGTTGGGTGGGTGTCTCGGCCGTGGTGAGAGTTAAGGCCGGGTACGGGCGGAGGTCTTGTCCTTGGTAGGTGGAGTCTTGAAGTGGTGGTGGGAGTTTGGTACGGCGGAGGTCTTGTCCTTGGTAGGTGGAGTCTTGAAGTGGTGGTGGGTTTTTGGTACGGCGGAGGTCTTGTCCTTGGTAGGTGGAGTCTTGAAGTGGTGGTGGGAGTTTGGTACGGCGGAGGTCTTGTCCTCGGTAGGTGGAGTCTTGAAGTGGTGGTGGGTTTTTGGTACGGCGGAGGTCTTGTCCTTGGTAGGTGGAGTCTTGAAGTGGTGGTGGGTTTTTAACTGCGAGCCCCTGGCGGAGGTGCCGGGGCCTCCGATCCTTGTGCATGTGCATACGGCTCTTGGGCGGGTGATGTGGGATGTCTTCGCCACGAGTCTTTATTGCGAGCCCCCCGGGCGAAGGTTCCGGGCGCCCGAGGCACGTGCGCCTCCGCGCGACTCATACCGGAGAGCGCAGGGCGTCTTTATTGCGAGCCCCCTCGGCGAAGGTGCCAGGGCGCCCGACTTTTGTGTGCCTCCGCGCGGCTCATACTCGGAGAGCGCGGGGCGTCTTCATTGCGAGCCCCTGGCAAAGGTGCGGGCGCCGAGCTGTTCGCCTCCACGCGGCTCATACTCGGAGAGCGCGGGCGACTTCATTGCAAGCCCCCGGCGAAGGTGCCGGGGGCGCCCGACTTTGCATAGTTTGGGTAAAAGAGTGTTCTTGGCGGGTTTGACCGGCCGGGGGGGCGCCGCGCTGCCCCCTCGAGCGGGGGCAATCCTAGTTACCTTCGGCCGATGAGGGCCGGATGACGCCCGGCCAGCCCCCCGGTTGCCATGGTTGATTTACGCCTTTCTCCGATTTGGGGGGTAACTAGCCTGCATATATTAGATATGGGTACTGCACCGTTAAAAACCTTGCGCCCTTCGCAAGGAAAAAGAGTGCAGCCCGAATTGTTCATAATCTTTAAAAAGGAAAAAAGCTGGTAAAAACGGGTAGTGCCCTACAACTCGCGAGTGCTTGGTACATTGCACCGCTAGGTAATACTGCTGCGGAGGAGGTCGCCGACGTTCCATGTGTGGGGGGAGGTCGTGGCCTTCGAGGTCTTGCAGTGGAAGGAGTCGGGTCTTGTACTCTTTGTGACGAGGTAGGGTCCTGTCCACTTGGCGACGAACTTTCTTGCCATCTTCGCGTTTTGCTTTCTGATCAGGACGAAGTCTCCGACGGAGATCGTGTGGAGGCTGAGCTTCTTGTTTCTCCATCTTGTGGTTTCTTCTTGGTACGTGCGCGAGGTTGAGAACGGCCATGTTCCTTGTTTCTTCGAGGAGGTCCTTCGCGAAAGCTTCTTGTTCGGGGTGGCTTCGTTGGTGACTCTTGGCGAGGCGTGTTTTTAGTTCTTCCGGGAGGACGGCCTCCCTCTCCGAACAACTGCTTGAAGGGTGTAAATCTGGTTGCTCGGCTCTCGGAGGTGTTGTGTGACCACACCACCGGAGTGAGCTCCTCCGCCCATGTTCCCCTCGGCCTCGCGTAGACCTTCGCGCTAATGCCCTGCAAGATTATGCCGTTGGCTCTCTCAACGAGCCCGTTAGACTGGGGGTGCCTTACGAATGCAAAATGTATCTTGGTGCCTATTTGATGGCAGAATTGTTTGAAGCTTCATTTTGCCGAATCGGGTGCCGTTGTCGACTGTTATGGCTCACGGGGTTCCAAAGCGACAGATGATCTGCTGCCAGAAGAACTTTTGTACTGAGTGAGAGGTTATATCGGGCTAGAGGGCGAGCTTCGATCCACTTGGTGAAGTATTCGACCGCTACTACTGCGTAGCGGAGGTTCCTTGGAGCCGGTGGCATCGGGCCGATGAGGTCGATTGCCCATCTTTGTAGAGGCCAAGTGGGGCGGATGAGGGTCGTCGGAGCCCCCGGCCTGCTGGAGTGGTGCGCGGTGAGCCGGCAACCTTCGCAAAGGTGCGACCAGTGTCCGTCACGCCGTTAAGTGCGGTGGGCCGCGAGAATCCTTGTCTAAACACTTTCCCAACGAGTGCTCGGGGCCGTTGTGTGAGCCGCAGATCCCTTTCGTGCACCTCCGCCCAGATGGCGCGACCCTCGCCGGTGGATATGCACTTCAGCCACGGGGCGGTTACGGAGGCTTTGTATAATTTGTTGTCAACCAGGCGGTATCCGCGGACCTTCTACTCGACCCTTTTTGTTCTTCCTTAGACCGTGGGTTCAAAGTGGCCCCTAATGAATGCTATGATGGGAGCCCTCAAATCTTCGCTGTGGATAGCGCTGACTGTCTTCGGTGGTGGGTCCTTTCCTTCGATCGCGGGGCTGTGGAGTACTTTAAAACATACGCCCTGTGGGAGTAGCTCGCTCGGGCTGCGGCCTTCGCAAGCTCGTCAGCCTCACCATTGTCCCCGCCCGATATGGTTTTGGTTGTGACACCGAGAAAGAAAGCCTCCGTCTTCCTTAACCGTGCCAGATATTTCTGCAGCTCTGGGTGCTTGGCTCTGTTGTCCTTCTCAGCCTACTTCGAGACTACCTCCGAATCGGTCTTGATGACGGCTCTTCGCGCTGACATTGCCCGGAGCTTGTTAAGTGCCGTGAGAACCGCCGTACGGGCAAGATTGTTTGTGCATTGGAACTCTAGCCTAGCCGCATATCTCGATTCGACTCCGGAGGGAGAGGTGATGATGGCTGCGATGCTCGCTCCACGGCTCCCCAGCTCCGTCGGTGTGTGCTATCCAAATCGGGTCTAAATTTGCGGCCTTGGTTGAACGTGTCTAGGGTCCAATCTGCGACTTTAAATCTGCGAGGGCCTCGAGACTTGATGGCTTCACGACGAACCTGATTTGCGTGGTCTCCGATCTCGGTTGCCCACTTCGCTATTCTCGCCCACGGATTCGGGGTTTGAATATGTTGTCAAGGGTAAAGCTCGAAGGTACAGTGATCTCATGTGCTTGAAAGTAGTGCTTGAGTTTTCTTGCAGCCATGACTACTGCGTAGGCTACCTTTTCAAATTCTGTGTAGTTTAGCTTTGGCCCTTTGAGGGTCTCGGAGACGTAGTAGATGGGGACTTGCCTAGACTGGTGACCTTCGTCCACTTCCTTGATGAGCACTGCGCTGACGGCGTGAGGTGATGCTGCAACGTAGAGGAGTAGGCCCTCGCCGGGCTCCGGTGTGGCGAGAGTGGTGAGGTTCGCGAGGTACTGCTTTAGGTCTTCGAAGGCTTCTTGTTGCGGAGGTCCCCAACTGAACAGCTCTATGCCCTTTAGTGTCTGGAAGAACGGTAACCCACGTTCGGCTAACCTGGAGATGAACCTGCTCAGGGCGGCGAGGTGTCCTGCCAGTCTTTGGACCGACTTTCTGTTCTTCGGAGGCTCCATCGCGGTGATTGCCGCGATCTTGGAGGGGTTGGCCTCGATCCCCTTGACTCGACACACAGGCGCCCTAGTAACTTGCCCCTTACTTACCCCGAATACGCATTTGGCGGGGTTGAGTTTTAGTCCGCCTCGCCAGCAGTTTGACGAAGGTCCTCTGGAGATCCGTGATGTGGTCTTCCTTTAGCTTGCTCGACTACCGTGTCGTCAACATAGGCCGAGATGGCACTATCGTCTCAACACCTCCCGCTGTCATACGTGCGAAGGACGAGCCAAGATATGGAGGCCTTCGCCATTCTTCCGGGGCGGTATGTTCCGAAGGGGGTTATGAAACTTGTCTTTTTCTCGTCCGCCTGGTTCATCCAGATTTGATGGTACCCCGAGAAGCAATCCAGGAGTGATAACCTCTCGCACCCCACGGCTGCATCGACTAGGGAGCTGATTCGAGGGAGCGGAAAGTCGTCCTTCGGGCACGCTTTGTTGAGACTGGTGAAGTCCACACACATCCTCCATCCGATGGGCTCCGCCACGCCCCTTGCTAAGGCTTGCTTTCTTCACCATGACCACGTTAGATAACCAGGTGGGGTATTTGACCAGGCGGATGACCTCCGCCCAAAAGACGATTCACCTCCGCTTGGGCTGCAACTCTCCTCTCGTCTGACATTTTGCGGAGCTTCGCTTCACGGGGTTGCCTCTGGCCTTATCTTGAGGTGATGTTCGATGAGATCGCTGCTAACGCCCTGTAAGTCTGCCGCAGACCATACGAATACGTCGGCGTTCTCGCAGAGACACTGTAGGAGCTCTGCTTCGGAGGCCTGGTCTAGGAGTGCAGATATTGTTACTTCTCTGGTCGGGTCGTAGCTGAAGAGCCTAACTTTCTTTGTTTCCTCTGCCGGTAGTGCACGCGGCGGAGGTTCTGCGTCATCTGCTGGCTGATTCTGCCGCCCCTCTGGCTCCTGTTCGAGGTTGTGGACGTTCGCGTTGCCCGTGCCACGGCACCCTCCGCGTTCCTCGCGGCGTTCGTCTCCGAAGACGGGCGATTATGTCGCCGGCGGAGGGCATTTTCATGCAGAGATAGCTCGGGTGGAGGACCGCATCGAACGCGTTGGTGACTCGCGGCCGAAAACGGCGTTGTAGTTGTAGTACATGTCCACTACATCGAAGGTGATGTTCTCTCGATCTATGGATGGGATCTTTTCCGAAGGAGACCGGGCAGGGGTGATTTTTCCGATGGTCCCTACTTGCTGCCCTCCGAAGCCGAAGAGAGGGTTTCAGCCGGTTGTAACAGGTTCCCTGTCAAGGCCCATCTTGTCGAAGGTTGAAGCTTAACAAAATAACCGCGGAGCTGCCGCGCGTGTCTACTAGGATTCTCGTAACCGTCCAGCCTCCGATGTTGGTGTCAATGACCATTGCATCGGTGTGGGGGTAGTCTCCGAGCTTCATATCGCCGGGCGTTGAAGGTGATTGGGATGTGCGACCACCGGCTGCTTTACGTGTGGCCCCTCGTACCCACATGATGGACCCTCCGATAGTGCTCCTTCGGGCCGCCGTTTGTTGCCATGGTCTTCGTTGGAGCCCCTCGTGATTGCGAGGATGACTCCGTAAGATGAATTTGGCTTGCCGACAATTGTCCGGATTTCTTGCTTGACGGGTGGGTGTGTGGGGTCGGAGGTGGAGGGGGAGTGGGGGTGGTGGTGGTAGGGCTTGGTTGTGGTAGTTTGACCGCGGAGGCTCGGGGGTGTGAGACTATGTACTCTTGTTGGTAATAGCGTGGTCGGTGCCGGGCTGTAGGTGTTGGTGTGGAAGAATTTGGGTAATGAAAGCCACGGGTGTGTTGGGGCTCCGTAGTCGAAGGGGGTGTAGTTGTAGCTGTAGTGGTTGGAGTGGGTGTTTCTTTGGTTTTCTTGTGTGATTGATTTGTCTTTAGGAGGTTTGCGATGGCTAGCTCTCTTTCCATTGCCTCTTTTCCCTTGGCAAAGTACGGGCCTTGCTTGGTGTAGTGACCCTTGCCCTCCCCATGATAGTGACAAGAAGGTTGTTTTTGCGGAGGTCTCGCGCTAATGTCCGGGTTTGGCCTGGGGGTTCTTGCTGGGTAATTCTGTTTCGGAGGTGGCTGGTGGGTTTTCTGTTCAGGCGGAGGGTTGTTGGCGATGGCGCCAACTCTCACGGCATCTGGTCTTGGGTAGTTGTCTGCGCGCGGCGGGCGTGGTGCTTGGTACTGATTTTGCGGAGGTCGGAAAGCTTCTAGCTTCGCTTTGTGGCTGTTGTCGCCTCCGCAATACTTATCCGTTATCTCGTGCAGCTCCGCTACGGTTTTGGCTATCTTCGCTCAATCTTTTGAGTGGCATGGACCCGGCGAATGCGGGGAGACTACCGCCATGATGACGCTGCCTGGTCGGAGACCCCCTCGGTTCGGCCTTATTTTGGAGGAACCTTCGCCACCATTCCCGTAAGGGCTCGTTTGGCTTTCGCACCACGTTCGGGAGTTCTGCGGCTTCGTTGATGAGTTCGAGTCGACACCCCTTGAAATTTGCTCGGAGGGCGCCCCCAAGGTCGGACCAACTTCGGATTGTGTTCGGGGCAGCGTGCAAGTACCACGATCGCGCCACTCCTCTTGCGATGATCACAAATGACTTGGCCATAGTGGAGTGATCTCCCCCCGCGCTTCCACGGCGGCTTCGTAGCTCATAATGAATTGCCTGGGGTCGGAGGCTCCGTTGTATCTTGGAAAGTGTTGGTGGCTATAAGTCGGAGGCCACTCCGCGGCTGAAGGGCGAGGGGAGCGGGGATTTGGGGTCGTAGTGGTGAATCTGGGGCTGCCCGGGCGAGGCGCGATGGTAGCATCTCGATGTGACCGGGCGGGGTCTGGTGACTTATGCGGAGGGTTGAGGGTGGTAGGTTCTGCGATGGTGGTTGATTCTGGTTGTGGTGGTGGTGGGGTTGGTGGAGGCGGGGCTTGCCCAGGAAGCGGGGCTGTGGCTGCCCTCCGCCGTTGACTCCCCATCTTGCCGAGCTCTTGGTTGATCCATGCTAACTCAGTCTGGCGGCCTCCCATTTTTGTTCCCTCGAAGGCCCGCAGCGCCGCTTCGATCCGGGGCTGTTTGCCTTCTCTTTTCGCGATCGGGCTTGTAGGGCTCCCGAGCCTGTTCCCCACACGGTTTCCTCCTCTTCATCTTCGTAGCGCTCGAGGAGCCCCTCGAGTGGATCTGCGGGTGTTGCTCGGATTGGCGACCTTTGCGCCACCGGCCGCGGGACTACCGCTCCGGCCTGTGGGCGGCGCCGGGGGGGGGGGCCTCCTTCCCCGGTGACCTCCGACACCGGGACGACGGGGCTCCGATATGGCGGGTCCCCCTGCCCCGCAGCCCCGGGCGCGGAGTTGCTCGTGGGCGCGGCCGCGCGGCCGCCGCTTGCCGGGTTCGGGGTCGCTGGATGCCCCTCGAGGGCGGGTTGCTCCGCGCCATGGCGCAGTGGCATCTGTACGGCAAGTGACCGGGGCATGGCATCGGGCTTTTAGTGTCGGTCCCCACGGGACGGCGCCAATCGGGGGGATCACCCTGCCCCTTAGCCTTCGCCCCGAGGGGCGGGGAAAGGGGCGAGGGCTTCCCACGGGATGAAACGGAAAGACGAGACGGGGCGAGGCGGCCTCCGAGCGGCTCGACCTTCGGCGGGCGTTGCCGAGGGTCGGTCGTCGGAGGGCGTCCCGGCCTCCCGAAGGAGAACAAAATGCCCTACGCGGGCGAAGGGAGGGAGGACAAAAACGAGTAAATGGCAATTAAACTTGCCACCAACCGACTCCTTTCCTTGAGCCCGTACCCGGGTATTTATAGGAACACAAGGGGTCGAGAGGGGCTGATTTACAATTTGGTACACGGTAGGTGGGGGAACACACGCTACGGTGGACCCTCACAGGTGTAGGCTAGTAACTATTAAAGACAGGGCTAATGTGGGAAATACACCTTCGACTCCTTCCGGCCCGGGAATGTAGGGTTTCCCGGTGCCGGCCCGCCGACGCCCTTTGTTCCCGCGGCGGGGGGCTTCTCCGGAGGGTCCCCTCCGCTGCCATCTCGCGCTGCCTTGGGGCCTGCCCTGGTTCTCACCTTCGACCGGCGACCTCGAAGACCGAGCTTGTCGGTGGTGAGTGGAGCCTTGCCGCCTGCTGCCCAGCGGAGGCTCCTTCGCCGGCCGACCTGCTAGACTTCATCAAAAACTTGTTAATGGAGGATTCGTTCTTGCCCCCCCGTAGTGAGGCTGCGGGGCTGGCCCTCCCCAACACCCGCCAAATCCACATCGCCTCTACCGGAAGAAGCCCGACACCGCCCCGAGGCAACACCTCGGCACCACCGGCCAGGGCACCGGCCCTCGGCCCCACCACCATGGCGGCGTCGCACCATTAACACTTGTCGAGGAGGAGAAGGGGGAGTACCGACCAACTTATCACACTCCGGCCACCCGCACGAGAGGGCCCCGGCTCCACCATCACCCGCCCCGCCATGGCCCGAACCCGGCATAGCCGGCGGCTCACGGCCTACCACCACCACCGTCAACACGCCGACCGCGCTGTCTCTCCCGCACCACCCACACCGGCCGTCACCGCTGTTGTCCACCCGCGCCGGTCGCCGCCCCACTCACCACAGCACACCCCGTCGCGTAGCCCCCGAATCCGGCGGGACAACGCCGAATCCGAAGGTGACAGCCAACGCCGCCGCTAGGCGGCCCATGCCGATAAAGCTCACTCCGGGAGCTCGGGGCGTCATGCTGCCGCAGATCCGCCGGAGAGAGAGGGAGGGAGGCCACGCCGCCGTCTTCCCCACAGGGTGAGGGGCAGCGGCGGCTAGGGTTTGTCGCCCGCTTCGCCCAAGTGAGAGCGACGGGAGCGACCGAGAGGAAAAGATTCCCTTCCCATGTTGATATAAACTACAACTCATATTATTTAATGGTAGCGCACAGTCTGGTTTTAGGATATATATTAGGTTCTGTTGCAGCATATTGGCACGTTTGCTAATTGTAGTGTTAATAAGATTCTAGAAGGACTATCCAAAGAATGAATTTTAGAAGGTACTTAAGGAAGACCGTTGAGATATTGTAAAAGAGTATTGAATAGGCTACGTGGAATCATACAAGTGGTTATAGAAAAGAACTCCAATAAGGATATGCCACAGTGTCCATCACCTCCAATGTGACTACATCTTTAGTAACGTAACCTCGTGTTTTACGAAAAGTTTTGCCGTGATTTTTGTTAGACAAACAAAAAATGGCAAATGTCCGCCCAGTTTTCTAAATGGAAGGCGGGCTCAAAACCATACAACTAAAGAAAACACACTATCTCCACTTTGGTACATGAACTAGACAACTAACACAGCTCACTCCTACTATGCTAATTGTTACAAGTAATCAAATAAATAAATAAAACTATCTGTGAAAAAAAAAAAAAATATCCAGATAAAAAAAAATCAAATACTACAATAAGCGAATTATACCCATGCTAACTATATATAAAATGAATGTGAAGTGTTTAGAGGCGTCATGCATGTTTACAAAGAAGGGAAAGTAAAAAAAAAAAAAAGAGTAAAAGTAAATGAGGAAGCTGAGAAATTATATATATGCAAGTTTAATAGAACTCACTGAAAAAGGCAGCGGCAGTGAAGGTTGAAGGAATGACATGTCCAAGAGCGTGTCAATATAATTGTTAGCCAGCTCCTTGGTAGAGAGTGTGTCTGATGGCTGGATAAGCTGGAGAGCAGTCCAGTGGTGAATCAGGTCATCTTTATGCATACTGTGGCCGCGTGGAAAGATTGCACAGTAAACAAAGCATAATCTTAGATTCGGTGGCATGCACACAAAGCTCACAAGCACCTCTGGAGACGCGTATCTGTCCTCCTCCGACCAATTCCAGATGTCACTGCTAAGCACGGACCTGATTTCTTTAGGACTCTTGGACCGCAGCGTGGACCCAATCGCGTGAATTCCTAACGGTAAACCCGAGCACTTGTCAAGAATCTCGAGCAGCAGCCCAACATCATACTTAGATCTAGCCTCATAGCCAAGCTTTTGTTCGAGCAGACAATAGGATTCCTCTAGACACATGGGAACCAGGCGTTGAATAGTCTCCGCACCTAGAATCCCTGCGACTTCTGGAAAGCGCGTGGTTACCATGACAATCACCTTGCTGCCTTCCTTGGCTGCGGCGCCAAGCATGCGCCTGAGGCCCTCGAAATCACGCCAGTCTTCGGCGGAGCATAGGTCGTCCAGAACAACGAGGAGTGCCTTGTTCCCAAGACCCCAAAGTGATAGGCGCTTCATTATTGACTCCACATCGCTTGAATCCTGATGCTCGCCTTTATTTGACAGTTGAGAAAGGATGCAATTGCCTATTTTCTTCAAATCGAATCCATCATTTCCCACACTGACCCATGCCCGAGCGTAAGCACTGAGTTCGGCGGTGGTACTAATATCATGATCATCACAGCCACAGAGAACCATTGCTGCAAGACTTGTCTTTCCTACGCCGGGCATCCCTAGAATTGGCACAAAGACGAGACCACTGCTCTTGTCCCTCGCTGCAGATAAGATGGTATCCGTTGTTTTGTATCTCGGTATATACCGTCCAAAAACAGCGTAATCTTCTTTGCTATAGTCAGCAAAACATGTCCTTATTGGAGGAGCATCATCAGCAGGTTGCTGCAGTTTTCCTTGGCCAAGCTGTAATAAATCATCCAGATTTTCTATTGCCCTTTGCATCCTCCCTTTGCGTGCAGTTGCAATTGCAATTGGGAGGCAGGGGCGGTGCACCTCTGTCACCTAGAATAGAAATTAACCAACAAATTCCCGTCATTTGCTGGCCTCATTTGTAAGCACAAGCATTTTGTGACATTAATATGAATAACTTGTTAGGTTGATTGGGGTGTCCAGCCCAAGACGAGGCTGGTGGGCCCTATCGCGTAGCCCTACAAAGAGGAGGTGGGGGTCACGGTTTAGGGTACAAGGTTCTACTATAGCCGCTAGACTCCCCACCTCCACACCTTGTCCGGTCGCGAGGGAAGGGCTGCCAGCGACGGGATGGACCCATCGCCGCCGCCATCCGCCTCTGCATCACACCCAGCGACCTGTACTCCTTCCCCGACGACGTCGAAGGCGAGCACCTCCTCGGTCAAGCCCACGGGTCTGTGCCTCCCCTCTCTCCCATTCACTCTCTTCCTCTGTTCTCCCTCTTTAGTTCATGATCTACTAGTTGTGTTGTTTATCCCAAGTGAAACAAAAATTCCTCACTGTTTTATAGTCTAGTCGATCCAAAGTGTCTAACAATGGTATTATGAGTCTGGCTAGATTGTAGATCCAGTTGGGGGTAGAAAAGAAACCAAACCAGAAGGAGATGAACTCAATTTTTGAATTAGAATCAAACCCTAACCCTAAAGAAAGAAAGAGGGCAGGGGAGGGACCTACCCGGGCTCCTCCACCGCCATACTCACCGCTGTTGTACGGGAAGTAGCTCCGCCATCGCGCGGAAGAAGAAAGGGCAGAGCTGCCGGCTTGCCGGCGCTCCGCCGTGAATGTGCACCCGCCTATGGGTGACTAGGGAACTATCGCAAGGGCCGCTCAACGGCGGCACGCTCGACCTCGGGTGAACGCGCATGCCGGCGAGGGACTCTGCGGCGGCGCCGCCTCCACTCCTCTGGCTACCACAGGTCGTCATCGCACCATCGTCTTCAGCGGGCGCTGTGGTGGGGAGAAAGAGAAAGTGAAAAGAAAGGCAACGGGCGGGAGAGCCACTGGGAAGCCGGCGGGAGACCACCATCCGCTGCCGCCGACGTCCTTTGGCACTTCCCGACCGCTGCTCCCACTCGGGTGAAGAGACAAAATGGAAAGAGAAAAGAAGAGGCCAGGGAGCGCTGCCGCGAGCCCGGGCGGGGCCATGGGCCTCGCCGCCAATGACTATCTCTCTCTCCGCTCGGACGTCGCGGCACCGAGGCATAGAAAGAGGAGGAGAAAAGGGAGCCGATAGGGGGCGCAGGCTAGGGACTCACGGTGGAGGTGATCGTGCCCCTCCTTGCGGTCGCCGGCGGCCGCCACTCGGTCGGTAGAGAGATAGAGGCAAAGGGAAATGGGGATTAGGGTTTAGAGAAGCCGATCGGCGGTTTTTGCTGCCGCGATAAAACGATGGAAAACCGTCGGATGTGGCTAAGCGATGATCGGCGGTTATAGAGAATTGGGACAAAATAAGACCCAGGTGGGTGCGGGTGATGACCAGCGCCCCGGCGTAGGCCGACCACGGGCGAATTGAGTGCTGAGCCAGTTGGTTTGCCTTCGGCCCAATGTGAAGAGTAACGTTTTCCAATTTTGTTTTCTTTTTCAGAAGCACTTCTTAGATGTATCAATGATGATTGAATCTCTGTTAAATTTTGAACCAATGGGATAAATTTTTCAGCAAATTGACGAGTGCAGATAGATGCTTATGAAAAGTAGATTGTTGTTTTCGCTCCGAATGATAAAGTTTATGCTCTTTTAATTTAATTTAAAGAGCAAATTAAAGAATATGTTTACCTTCTAATTTAAATTGGAGGACTACTAAAGTTATTGTTTAATTATAATATTGTTATTTTCGACCAACGTTGATGATAATAATATTATAAGTTTTGTTTAGGAGTTAATGTCTAAAGTTTATATCTCCGGTAAAATTTTGCATCAAAGTGATTATTTTTCAGAGAACAGATAAAGATCAAGAGATGCTCTTATAATAGGTAAATGTATTTCCATGTTTCCCCTTTGCAATGAAGTTGAAAATCATCTTAATTAAATTCGAACCAAGGGAGAATTTAATTGTGAGGAGGATTTGTATGCTTTCAAGATTATTGAGCTTTTCACACATTTATTCCATTTTGCCCAACGGTGATGTGGAATTAGTGTAGAAGAATGGGTTATATGCTTTAAAGGTTATTGAGTTTCAATACTTTAATTCCATTTCTGTCCAATGGTAATGTGGAATTGATGTACAAAGAATGACATTTTATTCTATTTCTACCCAACGGTGATATAGATTACAAATTAAAGATATTTAAAGTTTAATGCACATGTTTCAAAGATAGAGTTAATTTCATGCTCATTATTGTTGACTATTGTTGAATATTTGAGACAAAGATCTCCCTGTTTTTTATGTTTTTGAAGGCGAGAAAGAAAATGAGTTGGGCACTTGTGACTCGAGAAAAGATGATAAAGCAATGAATCGAGTCGCAAATGGTGTCAAAGTTGATATGAAAGTCTAGTTTCAGAAATGTTATTTTATGTACTCTCTATGAAGAAGAATATATTTCATTTTCAGTTATTATGATAAGAGTTGTAAAGAGTTCATTCATGTTTAATTTGACCAACGTTGGATTAAGCATGTGTTACGAAAATATTCAGATTTATTTCTAAAATTAATGATTGAAATGAGCCAATCCACGGCATTGATGTCCCTTCGAGGGAATTATTCCGCATGACGGAAAAAGATTGAGATAATACCCGCATGGGGGGTAAAGTTGGCACAATGCTTATCTTGCATAGCAATGTAAAAGTTAGCATAGTGCCTATCCCGCATGGCGGGAGGATTTATGCCTATCCCGCATGGCGGGATAAATTATGATGACTCATGTGGTGATGTATCTCGCATAGCGAGAAGTATGGGTAACTCTTATGCTATCCTAGAATTGATTGTGCACTAATATTGTGTCATAGTTATTAAGCACTTCATGATTGTAAAGTGAATAGAAAGTTATGTACGAACCTCCGGATAAGAATAATGTGCGGCGTGACTTGCAAAATTATTGATGATAAAAAGAAACTTGTTGAGTTCTTAAAGTGAAATGAGGAAGAGTACTCCCATACGAATTGAGAGATAACTTTGTTTACATGACATAATCATGTGGATGAAGTTAATAATCAAAGTCTCCTCATTCACAAGAGTTTTTGAAAAGTTTGGAATTATGGTAGAAAAGTTCATGCCACATTCGAGGGGGAGAAATATGAGATAAATTCAAAAGATGTGAATAAGATACTCCCCTACGATTCAGATAATGTGATAAAAATTGTACATTGAAGACAAGAAGTCCACGGCTTCTCGTGCAACGCGAGCTAGAAGAAGAACTTGACTTTTGAGGCGTGCACGCTTCCCACACTTGCATTGCGTCGGCTAGTGTAGCGGAGCCAAGGAAGAAGGCGGGCGTGGGCCGAGGAGGAGGAGTATTGGCCTCCCAACGTTCATCGTCAAACGAAATGGTCCTCGCACACCCCGAGTGAGCTGGATGTCTAGGATTATGTCATAGAGAGCGGAGTACTCCAGCAAGACGTCCACTGTGCGTGCTCCCATGACATCCCTGATCCAGCGGCGGCCGCGCAGCGCGTCCTTGATGGAGCGTTTCCTCTTCCTGACGCCCACTGCGCGGAATAGGTTAGGCGCAAAGGTGCAGATTGCCTCCGCTGGTAGCCATGTGTCTGTCCAAAACCTGGCGCTGCAACCATCTCCAACCTACACATGGATCGAGGCCTTAAACATGGCATCGACCTCGTGCTCCGGCTTGCAAGGTAGCTGAACCCGAGGGGCTCGGGGGTTGGTGTGCTTCATCCACTCCCCACTAAGACGGGAGCGCATAGCCTAGCACCTTGAGGTCAGGGAGGCCTAGGCCACCGATCTCCCTAGGCGAGCATGCCACCGGCCAGCGACCCGACAACTGCCTGCGGTGACCTCTCTTGTCCCCATCCAAAGGAAGGCCTGCCTACGTTTGTCGATCTCCTTGATAGCCCATGCCAAGAGCACGTAGCAAATGGAGACATGGACGGGGATGGCAGAGAGTGTAGACTTCACCAAGGTGGAGCGGACGACCATGGTGAGGAGGCCCCCCCTCCAGGTGAGGATCCTAGCAGCCACCTTGCCGACGAGGAGTTGCTCCCCTGCGCGTGGCCAAGCTTGGCTACGGAGAACGGCGCCCCCGGGTAGGTGGATCGGAAGAGGCGACCACCCGGCACGGGAAGACGAAGGATGATCGTGACGTCCTCCTCGGAGCAGCGGATGGGCGTGATGGAACACTTGTTCAGATTCGTGTGAAGGCCTGAAGCGCCAGCGAAAATCTCGAGCATGCGCGCCGCACAGGTGAAGTCGGCGTGCGAGGTGCGAGGAAGATGACCAAGTCGTCCGTGTGGAGAGAGGCCGGAACTTGATGGCGTTGTCGGGTAGTGGGGTGAGCTGCGATCGTCGGTCCGCCTCGTGAAGAAGTGAGTTGAGCACCTCCATGACTATGACGAAAAGCACTGGCGAGAGAGTGTCTCCCTGGCGCAGTCCTCGGGCGTGATAGATGCGTTTCCCGGGGCGGCCATTGATGAGGACCCTGGTGGTGGTTGTAGCAAGCAACGCGGAGATCCAGTCACGCCACCGCAGCGGAAATCCCATGTGCTCTTGGACCTCCAGCAAGAACGGCCAAGACACAGTGTCGAAGGCCTTTGCGAGATCCACTTTGAGCAGGATCATTGGCATCTTCCTTGCATGCAACTAACGACACGCCAATTGCACCATGCGGAAGTTCTCATGGATACACCTCCCCCGGATGAAGGTGGACCGGTTGACCTGCACGAGCTCGGACATCCTCGGTGCTAGCCTCATTGCCAACCTCTTAGCGAAGAACTTGCCAACGGAGTGCACCAAGATGATCGGTCTGTAATCTCTGAGGCCCCGGGTGACTGTGTTTCGTGTAGAAGCACAAGGAGAGCCTTGTTTAGGTTGAAGTTCCTGAAGTCCACATCCCAGAGTGCCCGGAACATCCGCACGACGTCTGGGCCAATAATCTCCCACGTCGCCTTGAAGAATCTGACACTGAAGCAATCAGGCCCTAGCGCTCTATCTGAGGGGGTGGCCTTGACAATGGATGCCACCTCCACCTCGGTGAATGGCAGGATGAGCGAGGCGAGGTCGAGGCGCGGAAGTCAAGCGCGCCGAGGTTGAGACGGTGCGTTCTCAGAGGAAAGGCGAGTGAAACAGAAATTCCTCACTGATTTATAGTCTAGTCGATCCAAAGTGTCTAACATAACTATTATCTGATGCATATATCTACATATACTGGCATGACCAGCTAGCTGGATCTAATGTGAGTCGTCAGTCACATACCGGTTTCCACTCGTTTGCTTGGATGTCGTCGACCATGTCCCAGATGCCGTAGGCGGCGTCCTCGCAACGCATCAGCCACTCCCGCACCTCTTCCTCCTTTGTGGAACGCGTCTCCGCGACCCCAGCCACCTCCGCTATGGCTTCCATCCTCTGCTTCAGCTCCTCCAAATGGCGCCTCAGCTTCTCATCATCGGGCATGGTGGCGGCCGCGAGATTTTCCAGGGCGGTCTCCAACTTGTTACGGGCCACCTTGACGACCGCCGAAGCAAGCATCCCGCTGAGTTTGCTGTCGGCCATGGTTGCTATCTTCCTCCTGCTCGATGGGATCCAGCGCTTGCCTCCCGCAGTGATCGGGGACTGAGAGCGAGCGAGAAGAAGGCTTTTCTGTAGTACTAGTACTTTTCTTTTTTTCCTTCGACGCGGTGCGTGTTCAAAACTAATATACACGGCTGGTACAGTCACTAGACAGCAACTTGATAACTATCTGCCAGATGCAAAGCAACTTAAGAAATACACGGCCGGTCGACTAAGCAATTATTGTCCCTTTTTTAAATTATTATAATCTTTCTAGAATACTAACCAATAGTTGTAAACAAATGTTTGATTTTGTTATGCACCTATTTATACATTATGTCTAGTAAAAAAATACATATAAAAATACATATAGAAAAGTCAAAACGACTTACAATTTGGAACAGAAGAAGTAGTAAGGCTGGAAAACGGGGGAGAGATGGATGGAAAACACTAGCTAGTTATGATCAGAGGTTTGTGTTTGTCATTTGGGTTGGATTCATTGTTCGATCCATCTCTTCTATAAGTCCCTGCCTTGCCTTGTATCCCTAAGGGAGGGAGGAGTAGAAGGGGTTTTTTGTGGTAGCTAGCTCCTTTTGTTTGTAAGGGAGCTCTAGGGTTTTATATTCTTAACACCAGAGTTATTGGGGGTGTCTAGAGTCTTCTCCTTCGTGGTCGTGGCCGACAGTTCCGTTACCATCCCTGGCGTCACCTGCAATGGTCTGAAGCTGGTCCTTGAGCCTGAAGTCGCCATTGTGCATGTCTTCCAGATCTGCTCTCCCTTTACTGTTCATCGCATGATATCAATGGAGAAGCCACCGACATGGGGTCACAAGCACTTACATCACCCTTGCCATAGGGAAATTGGATCTTCTAATGTTTTTTTGTTTGAAAATAAACGACAGGAGAGTTGCTCTCTATATTAATAAGAAGAGAAACGGGCAAAGTACAACCACAACAATATACAACAAACCACAGAGAGTAGAAAAGAAAAAGCCGTGCACTACGGGAGTGCCGATCAAAAATGTAGTCGGTAGTGATTCGTGAAATTATCTAGATGCTTTGCTCCCACCATGATCAACACTCTCACCTCTTCCTTGATCTTCTGAACAAGCCCAAAGTTTGTGGACTCCGCTATTTAGAAAACTCTTGCATATCTTTCCTTCCAAATTTTCCAACAAACTAGGATGATGATCCAACAGAGGCCTCTCCTGTTTGCACTAGGCACACCTGGTATGGTTGTCCACCACTTCTCAAAGGGTGTCGCTAGTCGGCCACGCATTCATGTTTAAATTGTGGTTTACCGTCCAAACAGTGATTTCACTCCATAGAATCTACGGTCTTTGAAAAAGTGGAAGCTCAATTCTGCATATAGTCTACAACGTGGGCAGATCCTTTGATTTGGTTAGTTCCGTGCTTCCAGCCTGTCAGCCGTCCAGATTCGATTCTATATAGCAAGCCACTCGACAAAGTGTTGGGCAGAAACATCCAAGCCTTAGGTGCATCGTTCCATTAGGGCGTGGGTGAAACAATAAAAATGGGCAATTGTTGATAGATTAAAGTTCACTCTCTCTCTCTCTCTCCCCATACTCTATAGCAACCAATTGCTGTAAAGAAATGCTGTTACCAATCATCGAATTAGGTGGTGGTGGTGCCCTTTGATAGCCATGAAAAGTCGTAGTGGCCGTCCCAGTTATTTTCATGGCCAGTGGTTCAAATCACAAGGCAACGGTTGTTTTATTTATACAATTTATATTTTCTAATTTTATGAAATTAATTGACAAGTTCAGAAAAATATTATGACGATGTTGCGTGAGTAATGTTCACATCTGAAAATTTCAGTATGCATCTACTCTGCGGAATTGTATCTGCTAGATCGAATATATAGGCCAGGCAGTCTCGCTCGCCATCGGGAAATCCCGCGCACTCGACGATTCCTGCTGCTACCGCGAGCACGCTGCGTCCGGCCATGTCCTGCCAACACTTCACTACTCACTAGGGTTGTCGTTTGCTCCTATGGCCCCGTCAACTGTCGTTGGTGGTCAAACAAAAGTCTTTTTCATGGATGTCATTAAAAAAAGATGGTCTACTCACCAAAGCCACTGAAAAGTTCGATCTATCACATGTAACATCGACTTCTCAAACTCTTTCGTGTTTCATTCCGCGTGGGGTGTTAGATTTCGCCCGTTTGGAGACATGATGCGTGGGCCCGACACTGAAAAATAACCTCCTTGCCCTCCTCTACTTTCTCCTCCCCCTCCTTCTATCTCAGCGGCAAGTGGGACCCCCTATGGCATGGGCGGTGTGCGGGCATGCGCTACATCACCAGCTCCGACACCCGGTGTAAAGTCCGGCCCGTCCTCCTCCGTGATGAGGCGGGACCGGTGCCAACGATAACACTGGGCTGCTTCCTGAAGCTGAGGCTCGCATTGCGAGCATAAGCTCCTCCATCTCGGTGTCGGGCTGCATCCGGCGACGACTCGTCAATGGCATCAACCCACCTCCGTTGGCCCTCGACGGAGACACCGCGGCGACTCCCACCGCAGCGGCGACGGGGGGTGGACTTGGGTGAGAGAGAGAGGCTGCGAGCACTCATCCTGGCCCCGGGCGAGAGCGGCGGCGGTGGCGCAGCTCGGCAGCGGTGTTCACGGAGAAGCGAGACGCGGCGTTGCCCGCGGCGTTGGCACGGCGAGGGACAAAGTGCGGCGCGGGGCCCCGGAGCCACAACTTGAACGCGCCGGGCGCTGGAAGTCCGGCGCGGCTCGCCGCGGTCGTGCGGGCCCCATCGCCCGTCGCACGTGGGGAGCTGCGGGGAAGCATGGACCGTCGCGCTACGTCGCGGTCTTGATCCACGGTCACGACGGGCGAGAAGGGACGGGCGTGGCCACGCTGGCGCGCGGGGGTGGTCGCGCGGCGCGCCATCGTGGGCGGCGAGGGCAGGCCGCGCGCGGGCGTTTCGCGGCGGCCGGGTCGCGAGGCGCGATGGCCGTGGCATGGGCAAGCGCAGCGCGCTGCGTTTTGGCGAGCGAGGGCGGTCGCACTTCGCGCCATGGCGGGCGGCGAGCAACGCGAAAGTGGCCGCATAACGCGAGAGGTACTCGAGCGCGGCAAGGAGTTGTGGCGGGATCTCCACGGCGTCGGCTCACGAGACGGACGGGTTGGCGTAGCGCCGTTAGGTTGGGCTGGGGGTGGCATCGGGGGTCCCACTTGCCGGTGAGATAGAATAAGCGGAGGAGAAGGAAGTGGAGGGCAAGGACGTCATTTTCAAGTGTCGGGCCCAAGCGTCAGGTCCCAAACGACTGAAATCTAACACGCTATGGACGGAATGGCATGCTGAAAAGAGTCTGAGAATTCGATGTTACATGTGATATATATATGTGATATATCGAACTTTTCCGTGGCATTTTTTAGTGGCATCGGTGATTAGGCCATCTTTGTTAACTACATCCGTGAAAAAGGCTCAATTAAGAATCTGTGAAGCCGGTGTTCCCGAGGAGGCAAGGGACCTCGATTGATTCCTCCCGCGGCCTTTGGTGGTCGGCCACCCAGGCCATCTTCCCAAGCGACCAAGGTCCATGTGGTCATGTGGTTGAGTTCTCCCAAGTCCAAGTGGGTTCAATCCTTTCAAAAAAAAAAAAAAAAAAAAAAGTGGGGAAGTTCTTCGATTTGATCAATTGGTTCATTCATTATATAGAGCAGGTTTGTACGTTTGGTCCCACATATTCACACCTTAGACTATCCGTACTTCATATTCCTCTATTTACTCCCTCTATACATTCTAGTTATCAAGATTTCCTCCTTTACTGATCTTATCTTCCGCACCCATCCTTCTTTTTATATCTCTACTCTATACCAACTACCAACAAGTGGGGTCCATTTATAATTTTATTTAAATATATTCATGTGTGATCTTGTTTTGAAGAATTTATTGAAATGAATTTAATGGTGTAATCGGAATTTAATTTGGAGTTTTGATTTGTGAGCTATAACATTTTTTAGGAAGTTGCAATCGTGGGGCCCGTGGCTGGCCCATGCTCTCTCCCTCCCACGCTTCCTCCAGTACCCACGCGAAGGACGCTCTACTTCTTGTAAAAAGGCTGGTGCTTTGGGTGGTACCAGGGGGCTCTCTCGAAGACGCCGCTGCGGGGTTTTTTCCCGTATAAAGCGTCTTGGAGGAAGCACATCCAGCACTACCCGCTGCAGATGGTCTTAGGGCAGGTACAATAGTGGGCGTATCGCCCAACACGTCAAACTGCGTGTCCTTCTTTGGAGGAGAGAGAGGGCCGAGCTTGGCGATTCATCCGGCGTCGGGCGTCACACGGAGGCCGAGACTAGTTTGCATGCTAGCTTTCATATGGTAATGCCACGTAGTCCCTCTTCCCTTCTCATTTGAATATAAAAATAGTATTTTAAATCTGAGACTAGCTATTGTATGTATAAAGCTCTTAAAGCTCTATCGATGACTTGGCTTGGCTTATAGCCAAGTCTTATTGACCTTGCTCTTAAAGCCCTGGTTTTACTGTGTAAAAACTGACAAAGCTGATGCACCGATCCATGTAAACAAAACAATTGCTAATATCAATGCACCAGTCAACAGTTGGGCAGCTTATCAAATTGGCATATCAGCTTTGTGTACTGAAGCGTGAAGCCTGATAGTTCTGCTTGTGCATATGATGTTTGTAGTGATAATATTCTGCTTCAAAAGATTCTACTACATGGCTAGACCTGTGTGACTTCACAACTCTCAAACCCATTTTACATGCATGGCTGCACCTTTAAGACTTCAGAAGTCAAATTCATCCTCACCATTAGAAGTCGACGATTCCTTCACGGCCAGGGGCTAGGGCGGGCTGCCACTTCCAGCAACAGGCAACGAGCCAGAGCAGGCCCAAAGAAATCAGCCAAAATTAGCTGTCAAGCAACCGTCAATCATGAGCACGCCCAAGAAAACCCACCTTCTGTAAATTGAATTGAGGGCTTATGCCGGAGCTATGGTGGATCCATTTTAAAGTATTGCTTGCGTTTTATTGCCTCAAGAAGCTTAGGTTGTGTTTGTTGGCTCTGATTTGGGCCGAGCTAAGTTAGGGCCTCGGTAGCCCAAGCCTAGCTATATGAAGCTGTTCATTTTGATTGTTTCGTTGGGTCAGCCCATCTTTTAAGAGTTTATATATAGTTGTTTGCTTTCAAAAAAAAACTTGTTGTGAGCTCCCAAACTTCTTTAAAGTTCAGATTTATCATCCTCACTCGAAAAACTAGATTTCTGACATTCAGCTTTTTGAAACCGTTTAAAATTGCTCCCTAAACGGTTTCAATAGTTGTCAACCACAAGAGACATAAAATCGAATTATATTAATACTCTAGTGAGTATAAATAATAGGCTTCCTAAAGAAACATTGAAATATTATACTAAAAAATATTCAGTTAATTCAAAAAGTTTATGCCCGCAAAATCTTATCTGATTTTATAACATCAATAGAAAATCTATATAGCTCCAAAAAATTGTAAGATCGACTTCATTAACCCCCCCTAAATTTCATGATCCTATGGAGTAAAGCTTGAAATTATTTGAACATTACATGGTCTCTTTTTGTGTTTTTTTTTGCAAGTAGTACAATGCTCTCGTAGTCACGTCATGATTAGTCCATGCTGGTGAAACGAATTAGATGGTATAAACACAGACGTAGGACTGTAGCCATGTGTTTGGTTTGGGGTTGAAGTAGGTTGGGTTGGGTTGGAGTCCGCAAAGGGTGGATGAAGTGGAATGAATGTGACGGCAGACATTTCTTTCCACATTTTGATTTGATGATTTGAGGGGAGAAGAGGAGCTCCGTGTTGTGCTTCCCTTCTTCTTCTCGGGCATTTTATTTTCACAGTCCCATTCTGATTCTGTGGACACGGTGGTCTGTGCTCGTGGAGTAATAATAAATAATAATAATAATCCAGTAAGTTAAGTGAGTAATAATAAAAAATAATCCTACGATGAGATGAGATGAGATGATCTACGGCAGGCAGCATGAGCAGCCGTGTCATCAACCTCCTCTGCTCCACCACCACCACCGCCACCGTCTCAGGCCCAGCAGCAGGTGCTCCCCCGTCTTCCTCCTCCTCCTCCGTCAGGGTCCAGGTCGGGCTTCCTCCCGGCCGCCGCGCCAACTCCCGTCTCGTTCCTCCACTCCGCTGCGCATCCTCAGGTACGCCCGCCCGCCTTCCTCCGCTCCCCCTCTTCCTCTCCCCTTCGAATGAATCAACTATACCAGTAGGGGAGCCCGCCGCCTTTTCCATTTCATTTCATATATGGCGAGAACAATCCGGGCGCTAAATCACTGGATCCAGTTCGTTTCCTCCTTGGGGTGCAACGGATCTCGCCCTGGATCCCGTTAGTGTAGGTAGCATTGCGATCTGCAGATGGCATCAGCCGCTCCTGTCCATTTCCGTTTCTCGCCTTTCTCCGGCCGGGACCCTCACTTTTCCCTTACCAACGGGGAACCACATCTTCTCATCCTCATCCACAGGTTTAGCAGTGATGTCACTGATGATGTTGATGATACGATTTGTCGTCCTCTCATTAGCTACTCTACTTGGGATCTAGTAGTACACATCCATTTCTCTTCTCTCAAGTTATTTATTAATCTTCCATATCCTACTCTAGGCTAAGGGTTGTCTTGTATACCACTAAATCCACCACTCTTCTCTGCCTCACACTCCTCCCATGTCCAACCCATGTGCAGGAGGAATGGAACTCAGCGCCAGCACTGCCCTGTACCCTCTGCACCGCTGCAAAACCATTTACCTGGTACTTCCTACTTTCTCGTCCATACTACTGAACTGCACAACAGGCAACGGATGTATGTGTGTATGAGTGCCTCTTTCAAATGTGCAGGTCAGGCATGCCCAGGGCATTCACAATGTCGCAGGCGAGAAGGACTTTGGTGCGTACATGTCACATGACCTGTTCGATGCTCAGCTCACTCCTTTGGGATGGAGCCAAGTAAGATTCTGCTCTTTCTTTCTTTTCCATGAATGAATCAACTAGTTCTCAGGTGATGAAACATTACTTCCTCATAGGGTGTTAGTTTCTACTAACAAAACAGGTTGCAAAATAGAGCTGTGCTTCTAATAACAATTTTACTTGGGCTTAATCCTAACAAGGTAGATCCAAATTGCATGTGTTTATTCCAGTAATAAATTCTAACTAAGCAGTAATAAATGTAGAATTAGCAACAGAGATTATTCTGTATGTTATCTTTTTCAAACCAGCAGACAAAAGATTACCCATTCAATACAAAATAAATTAACTATGGAAATAATTCAAGTGGAAAAATATAAAAGTACCATCATTGCTTGATGCCTTACTAATTTTCAACTACTTTCACCTCTTTTCATATACGATATACCATTGTCATCAATAATCATGTCTCTTCTTTTACAAACCTGCATTTGGATAGAAGGCTTCATAGTACTTTTTAAGGTTTTCAATATAGTATCGACAGTAGATCCTACAATTTTAAGGTTTTCAATTCAACGTCAACTTTTATTGCACCCCATCTCTACATTGAGAAAACTTCGGATTCACAATAGTAGAAGAGAAAAAGGAAGGGGCTGGTCCAAATAGACGATCATTTTAGAAACATGCCGCTGGTCCAAATAGGCGATCATTTTGAAACATGCAGCTGTGGAAGTTACACATTTGCATGCGAATACTAAATTTATGTTTAAAGTTTCCATCATGCTCAGCTGTCTTCTCTATTAATTTCCTTGGCCAAAGCATGCAGAGATCACGTCCTGTATGCCATGAACTCTATGCTGGCACCAACATAAGGCATTTCTAGTTATGATAGAATAGAATTTATTTCTCCTTCCCCAGTCTCCAGTAATGACATTTTTACACTCCCAAGAGCAAGGTCTTGTGTGTTGATGAATTGAGATGCTTCTAGTGAATCTTTTGTAGATGATAGTGTTTCATGATTCTTCAAGACCATGTTGGTGTTAAATTCCAAGTTTCATGTCTAGTTCTGTACATTAGCTGAGGAGCCATCATGCAATTGCTTCCATATGTTATTTTCAAGGTTCATGATTTGTTGACTTATCTCCAATTTGTAGGTTGATGGTCTGCGGGAGCACGTGAAGAAAAGTGGGCTTGCAGAGAAGATCGAATTGGTTATTTCTTCCCTTTACTGAGGTATAGTCTGGTCTTAATATATTTCTGTGTGCTTTTACTGTTGTGGGTCCTCTGGTGGTCTTACTAGTATTTGACAATAGTTCTCTTTATTAGTTTACTTTTGGGATTTTTCTCAGTTTCTAAGGTAACTTGTAGCTCTGCTTAAAACAATTGACTAGATTCTTCTTGCTAATATATTTTCCTTTTTCTTGTACTGAACTTGGTATTTGGATGGTCTTTAGATTTGTCCATATCATGAGGGCCATAGGCCCTAGGCCTCTTTGACTTGTATGTCTGTGGTTTCTGCAGTGATATAGACCGTTGTACAATAAGCTACACACAATTGGCATTAGTAATGCATACAGATACATGATTTTAACTAGAAGTGCAATTTCTACTTGGCTCTTTTTGGATTGTAAAAACTGTCTGCTGCATCAGGACTGATGACTAAGTAAACCGGTGATTTGGACTTGCATTCTTGTGTACAAAGGTTGGATTTTGTATAATGAGTAAACATAAGTTTGGGATTTCATTTGTTTATTTATGAACTGATGAAACTATGAAACAATTTTGGTATTTTGATTATTATATTTCATGTGGAATGTCTACACAGCAAGCAACATGTAACTCTGCTGGTTTCGTGCTCGACTACGACTACTACAGATAAAATTATGAAACATTTGTTCATGAAAATAGTTTGAGAACTTCGATCAGTATATGTGCATATGGAATGTCTACAACTATTGAAATAAAACGACATGTCTCCAACAGCATGTCTCTTGTATCTAGGATCTGGTCACAGGTTTCTATATTTTTGGACAGTTAAATGGTATATTTTTTTTTCCTTTGATGTGAATACTTGCTCTAGCTGCTATCTGTTATATATTTTCAGTAATCAGAGGTTATATCACAGTTGTATGAACTACTGAATGACCTTCTTCATATCTCACTTGAATCTGACAGGACTATGCAAACTGCAGTTGGGGTCTTTGGTGGTGAAAAGTATACTGATGGTGTAAATGCACCTCCACTAATGGTTGAAAACGCTGGACACAGTGGACGTCCGGCAGTTTCGAGTTTGAACTGCGCCCCATTTATTGCAGTTGAAACCTGCAGAGAGCACTTGGTACTTGCTTTGCTTTGTTAAGAACACATGTGAACTGACCTGGTTATGATGTTGTAGACTTGTAGTTAGCACTTCATCTACTTGTGACAACATAGATGCTTTGATTTTTTTTTTCCCATTAGTTTTTCACTTCAGTAATATGTTTATGATTTCTTTGGACACTATTTTAATATTTTATATTTTGCTTGATTTCTGTTAAATCAGGGTGTCCATCCCTGTGACAAGAGGAGGAGCATAACAGAATACCGGCCTCTCTTTCCTGGCATTGATTTTTTCGTTGGCAAGTCTCTCCTACTGTCCATTCATGAGCCATTTCTTGGGCATTACATTTCTTCTGTTATTTCCAACTTCCAATATGTATTTGCTTTATTCACAGATAGAGAATGATGAAGATGTTCTTTGGGAACCAGATGTAAGAGAAACAAATGAGGCTGTTGCATTGAGGGGTATGAAGTTCCTTGACTGGTAAATTTCTTTTCTAGGATCAATTAAGCTTTTCTATGAATATATAACCATGAAAAAACCTGTCCAATATTTCTTTTGTTTTGCATGTAACATCAAAGAAATAATTTGTTTACGCTTTTTGATGAATATACACCTGTGTTTGCTTGTAATAAATTGTTGTGATATTAGTTGTAGGATTGTTATAGCTTGACCTTGAGCCTTGGGGAGTTTGCTGTTTCGGTTGCCTCTCTGCTTGAGCCCTGTATACTCAGTTTGTAGGGCAATTGTTGTTTTTGTCTCAACCTTGTCAGATGGCATGAAACCTCTGTAATTTCCTTGCTTATCAGTAATGAAATTAGGTTCTTCCGTTATGGGAAAAAAACATAAAAAACAATTTTCTTCACTCTAGTGGCATTCAGTTATGGCATGCTTGGCATTTTGGTCACAGATATCCTGGTTAGGATAAGTCAAATCATTTTCTTTTCATGTTTTTTTCTTCATCTTCACTTTCAAGTTATGGCCTGGCATCTTCATATAAGTTTATAGACCTATCTCATAAATTAGACAATGTTTAAACTCCAATAAATTCAACACTCACGTTTGTTTATTTAGTATGCATTTGGTACCTTTTGGTACCTCTATTTTTCTAACCACTCAATCTCTCCTAACCAATTGTCCTTATTTTCCAACCATAATAAAATTCATCTTTTGTATAAACTTGGCTGAAGTTAGAGAATTTTGACTTGGCACAAAACCAAAACACCTTATATTTTGGAACAGAGGGAGTGCCAAGTTATTAATAACACTGATATAGCTGAACGTTGTATTGTTCTATGGAAAATTGAATGCACAGGCATCAGTTGGAAGGTTACCTTTGAAAGTTCTGAGGCAGCATTTAAAATCATATGAAACTGGAGTTCATGTCCAATCCATTCACGAAGTCTTATATACTTCCTGCAACTTTGACAATATTCTGTTCGATTCCCACACACATCCTGTAGCACACCGACCCTAATTAGAACACTGGAAACTGTATCCAAAAGTAGGTTCTTGAATAGTGGTTACCATGTGAGATATGTCCATACCTGATGTAGGCAGTTCAAACTGCATGCGAGCATGCTTTGTGGGCATTGTATGCCTGTATGAAGATCCCTTAGTTCATGTTATACTGTGTGTTTGCAAAGTGAGCAATTCATCTGTGCCCATAATAAGATTAGTAGTGCAGATGAAGTATAGTAAATTAAGAGGTGGTAAAAAAGAAAAAAAAAAAAAAAAAAAGGAAGGTGTACATCATTTCCATCTTTTAAATTTATCTACAATTTACATTAACTTCATAAATGCGAGTGTTGAATTTATTAGAGTGGATATACTGCTGCTTGAGGCTGCTTCCACTGTGCTTTGTAATAATTATTCTGTGTTAGTTTCCATGTACTGAAGAACTCTCAGAGTTGAATACTTTGCACTAGGAAGGCTCTAATGCAGCAAACAGAAAAACCTATTGCATGTAGGCCAGGGCCTGTAAAGGCAGTTTATCTTGGTTCATGAGTGTATTAGTTACTCCATTATAGCTGGATTCATTTGCCCATTGTTTGAACATACTTTCAGGTTGTGGACAAGAGAAGAGAAAGAGATAGCTATTGTCAGTCACAGTGGTTTCTTGTTTCACACCTTAAGCATGTACAGCAAGGAATGCCATCCAACCATAAGAGATGAAGTTAGCAAGCAGTAAGTGTCTTGACATTGACTTCTTTTTTCCTTGGTAGCTGTTAACTAACTCCACAGTCAAACCAGTGGCAATGTCCAAAGCCACAGAGATGTACTACTCATCATAGTAGTATATCCACAGGTTGTTATTGGCCATTTTACAGTATAATATGTCCAATGGTTAACTTTTTAGTTCCTTTTTTTTCCTCTGTGCCTCACTGTAGTGATCCTTGCTCTACAATTTAAAATGTTTGGCCATGTTTAGATGTAGTAGAAGACTGTGTGGCTAACTTTTTGTTTAACATAATTGGCAGGGGCGCTGCCTTTTCATACAGTAGGAAGAGAAAGTCTAATATTTACAAATGGTTTAAAAGACGGTAAAGAAAGAAAAACTGCATAATCTAGTGAATAGCTACTGGTACTTTTCTTGTGCTAGGTGTAGGCATCATTGGCGATCTGTTGCAGTGTACTAGCTATTGGTAATTTAGTGAATCTTTCATGCATGCTTGTGTGGCTAACTTTCAGTTGGTGTTCTGCAGCTTTGCAAACTGCGAGCTACGGTCAATGGTGTTGGTTGACAGAAGGTCAGTTTTGGCACCTCGTTTGTGGAGGTGGCATGCACTTTCTGATTATTTTTTAAATATATATGTAGTTTGGCCTTCTTTTGTTATCCTAATAATAATATTTTCCACGATGCAGCATGCTTGGGTCACATCCCCCAAGATTCAACTACCCTGGCAAGATTCCAGCCGGACTAGATCTGCCTAGTGATATTGCAGATGAGAAGCACCACGAGGAAGCTCAGAAGAACTGAGGCGACGTCAAAAGCATTGATATTATGACTTGATCATCAAGCCATTCTGACCTTTACGAAGCTTGCTTTGAAGAGTACAAGCTGAAAGGGCATCTACAGATAGGGCTTACACATACCATTTTGTTAATCGAGATGAATCACGCAGCAATGTATTAGCATGTCTGCTCTGTTGTCTCAGCCTATACTGAGATTCAGGGTGTTGGACTTGCATCTCGTCATCTATTTATATGGTAATAATAACTGGATCACCTACATTCACCAGGTGATATGTGGGTAAATTTCTCTTGGTTTCCTAGCTGTTCTAGTCTGGGATAAAATCTAGGGGGCTGTTCTCTACTCCTGTCCACGCTATTGTGGTTTCTGATGGATGGTGATGTATGGTTTTGGTTTGTGCAGATTAAATTGATGGATGGGTTCGTTGTATTATTATTGCTTGCTTATATTTTTACTAATTTTCCTTTGTTACATCAGCATTCAAACGCAGTGATTTAGGGAGCCAGCAGAGGACTAATGTTAGGTACCAAAATGCATTATTGCATATGGTTTTAAGACTGATTTGGACTGTGATTGGATTTGAGTATACCTAAGATAATATCATTACAAGAAGCTGATACTAGAATGCCGTAAATTGTTATTTGAAGTGTTGAATAATAAAGGGAGGGTTGAAGCAGTGAGAGAAGTGATGATGACACTCGGGATGGAGATGCATGCATGTGTTGCTGGCAGAAGCAAACAAGGCTGATTACTGCCGCAGATTATGATATGTTGGTTACAAGAAGTGGGCATAAAATTTTGTTGCAAGTTGAGGGTAAAAAAAAAAAAACATAAGCCTGTCAAAGAAGCGGACAAGCGGCGGTGGAGGACAAATATATATATGTTGTCACTTGTCAGAGTATGAAATTATTAACTGTTGGTTTCCATGTCAAGTTTTTGGAACCTCGCAATCTAGATTCTGTACGTGATGTGATGTAGCTTTTATATGGTATATATATTTATTTAATAGGATAAACAAGGGGTGGAAGGACTAGAACTGTACTTATATAGTGTAAAGGTACATCTAGCTAGAATTGTACTTGTAACGTGGCTTCCGCAGTGCAAGTGTGTGTAAACAAGGCCGTTCATTGGTAAAGGTGCATTCTAGAATTGTACCGTCCTTTATAGGACTAGATCGACACACATAACTGAAGTTAGGCAACTGCCAACATAACACAATTGAAGAAATGGTTTTGAAATTAGGCGCACACACATTTTGCACCGGCCCGTTCATTGGAGGTAGGCGAAAATTGGTGGTGTCGCGGTTGGGTGCCGTGCCGTGTCCGAACATGATGCATGGTAATTGCAGCACTGTACTTAGTCGCAACTGTACAGTACTATTTATGATTTTTCCTTCTCTTGCATAGTTTTTCCTTCTCTTGAAAGCCCAGTCGTGCGAAAGCCCAGTCGAGCTAGGGAAGCAAATCAGCAGTCGACAACAAGGCAATAAAATGGGTTAATGCATCTGCACAGATCCCCCCACCACAAGTCCACAACATGCAGCAGTTACCACCACCTGCCTCGCACCTCCCGCCCGGCCGCGGCTGCTTTTCCTTTCCTCCGATCCGATCCTATTCCCAGAATATGCCTCCAGGGACAGGGTCAGCCGTCAGCTGCAAAGATGTTCTCCAACCTTGCTTCATCCTCGGCGCGCTGCAAAGATGGACAGAGTTCATCCATGCTTAAACACGTACTACAGCTCACACTCTTGCACGCAACAGATTCACAGGAACATTTATATTACTCTTGCTCTTTAGAGCACCATGTACCTCAATGTTGCTGGGTACATGATGTAGACTTGGCTGATGCACAAGATCATTGCACCCCTCTGCTGCTAATCTATAAATTTTTTTCTTGTATAGACCATGCATGGACCAAGTTGGGGTAAAACAAAATTAAAGCTTGTCCAAGAAGCGGACAAGCGGCGGTGGAGAATTATATTTGTGTCTTGTGTGTATATATATTGTCAATTGTCAGATCATGATTATTAACTGTCGGCTTTCATGTCATATCTATTCCATCCCTTCTGTAATGCATAAATGAACATCTTTGTAACATTAAACAGTCGTACAAATTTAGGATGGATTTTTTTCATTTATTAATCAATCAATCTCCAGCAACTACGCCGTCTTATTAGAAAAAAGTATAAATCGAGAGCAAATACTCTGTTTTTTGTTGTTATCTCTTAGTTTTTTATACTGGAAATGATTATAGTACGTTATATTGCAGGACATGACCATTAGTATAGGGTTCTCATTTAAACAAGGTGTATCTAGGACTAACATAGGTTCCAGATGCAGCCCAAGGTGGAAACAAGCTGGGCCTAACTAGAGACCTTTATAGGACTAGACACACATAGAGTAAGTAAGTTAGGCGAATGCAGGTTGTAACAAGGAAGACAATCCTGGTTTGGTCTGCTCGAGGAGGCGTGTGGATGCATTTTTTTGCAGCGGGACGGGATCGGAGGTAGGCGAAAATTGCGATCGATCGAGTCATGATATATGGAAGGAAGACCATGTGCGGTGGCGTGCCCATGGAAATGGAAGAGGAAGCAACTTGAACGGGAGGGAGCCAGCAAGCAGTCGACAAGGCACTGCCCGATTTGGCTTTCCTGATGGAGGATGCAAGACAGATTTGGCTTTGTCCGAGACTCCCCATGCAGCACATCTCCACGAGGACCACAGGCCAGAACGGTTATACCACCTTGGCCTCGCACCATTCCGATCCGATTCCGATTCCGATCCTCGGCCACCACCAGATGCCTCCCAGTCCCAGGGAAATCATCAGCTAGCTAGCAGCGTCAGCACGGCCTCCCTCGCCGCCGCAACCAAAATCCTCCTTCCGTCCTCGCCGCCGCCGCCGCTCCTAATACATCCATCGGTGCGTGTCCATGAATCAGCCTCTTCCTCATCTGCTCTTCCATATGTATGCATCGTCGTCATCTAACCTCGTTCGCTCCTTGCTTGCCGTCTGTCCGTCGTCTCAGGGTCAGGCTCCATCGAATTCATATAAATATGGAGCCCGCCGCCACTGCCGTGTACCCTCTGCACCGATGCAAAACCATACACCTCGTCAGTTGCTTCCTCCTACCTCTCCATACCCTCTTCCTCCTCGCATCCACGCATGAATCATATTCATCCTCTGTCTGTCTGATCTGATTGATGATGCAGGTGAGGCATGCCCAGGGTGTCCACAACGTGGAAGGCGAGATGGATCGCAGCGCCTACATGAACCCACAATTCTTCGACGCAAACGTCACTCCCTTGGGATGGAACCAAGTATGCTGTAACCCACCTACTATTTCTTCTCATGCTCTGCTCTGCGCTTCGACTCCGCCTAAACGACAATCTTTATTTCCTTCCTCCCTTAAAAGGTGACGTAAAAATACAATCAACCCAAACGAACTGCAAGTATAATCTCTTTTTGTCAGCGACCATATGTACTGATCGACTGTTTCTTATCGGAATTCTGATTATTTTTTTTTTTTAGAGCACGCACAGGGCGCGTATTTCATTAAGCAGAAAGAGTTTAGTACAAAGAACCGACCGGCAACACCGTTGCCGTGCACAAACCACCTAGCCCTACTGGATTCAGCTTACAGCACTACATCTTGAACAATTTTTTGCGACAATAGAATCTACAATTACATCCTAACCAAGATGCAGACCAGCTTCTTGTAACCTGCAGTCGACCAAGCATGCGCCTCCCTTGTGATACTTTCAACTAGGACCTGTGGCAGCAACTGCACTCCGTTGAAAGTCCGGAATTCTGATTATCATTAATTAATTCCCACGCTCCTTCTCTTCCTTCACAAATCTCTTGTCGGCGACCATACTTCTCGAGTACAGCAATGCGGCAGTCGTTTGCTACACCTCGTTCCCTGTACAGTTCAAACAAAACCTGTGCCTCCAACATTTTCCACAAAAAAATCTATGCCTCTTGTATGTCATTCTAGCCGGTGCAGCAAATTTTTTTTTCCATGCAAGATTTGTGAGGCCCTATTCACAGTTGCTAATTCTGCTATCCCTTCTTCCCCTGGCCTGACTGACACCAGCAAACTCGAACGCCATTGTCCATCTTTGCAAAAATCAATCAATCAATATACCTCAATTTATTCATCAACATTCTAGCTAGCAACAAATTAGTTAATTAATGATTCCTTCTGTGGTTGTCGACCAATTTCAGTTCCTATTTAATTAAATTCTAGTAAATACCAATATTATAGATACTATACCAATATTTTTACCATTCATGTGTAAGAGTAATAATTCTATACATAGATTCACTTTCTGGGCCTGCAGTGCAGATAATTATTTTTTCCTACAAAAAATATCACCCAGATCACTTTATATGTTTTTCCTACTTCCATGTTCCATCGGCAAGATTTTTACTTTGAATAATAAACTCATAATAGGTTGACCGTCTACGAGAGCATGTCAAGAAATCTGGACTTGCGGAAAAGATTGAGCTCGTTATTTCTTCTCCTTTATTGAGGTACAGTTTTGCGTGATCTTTTCGTTTATTGTCCTCCATCCTCTTGTAATAACTTTCCTAATGTTTGAGAAAAGGTGTTCTTCACTGTTGGTAGCACATGTTTTTATTAATTTTTAGAAACAAGAAGAAAATATCAACTCAGACTAGATCGATTCTTACCAATTTTCATTTTCCTTGAACCGCTTCTTCTCTGTGTATACCAGTTTTTGCTTAGTGAGATTGATAATTTTCAGCATATAATTGTGTATGTTCAGCTTATAAGGTACTAAGTCCTGGTTTTCCCTACAAGTGCAGACCCTTATTTTTGTTAACTCGAAACTCTGTATTTCTGGTTCTAAATGTTGGAGTAATAGTGGATACTTTGATTGAGGGTGCATTGCTGCTGTACGATCAAAATCACTAAAGAAGGGTCCTCACTATATTTCACTGTGTTCTAAAGGACTATGCAGACTGCAGTGGGAGTTTTTGGTGGTGAAAGCTACAGTAACGGTGTGAGTGTGCCTCCACTGATGGTGGAGAATGCTGCAGACAGTGGACGGCAGGCAATTTCAAGTCTGAACTGCCCCCCATTCCTTGCTGTTGAGGCCTGCAGGGAGCGCTTGGTATGTACTTCTTCTCTGAAGAAGAATACACTCTAAAATTGAACATATACTTGTTACATGCATGCATCTTGCTGAACGAGGTTCCAGTGCCTCAGTTGCATTGGTTTTCGTTGTGGTACTTCCACTGAGTTCTCTTTGTTTGATCATCATTACCGTTAAATTCAGGGTGTCCATCCTTGCGACAAGAGGAGGAGCATAACAGAGTACCGTGCTCTCTTCCCTGCCATTGATTTTTCGCTGGCAAGTATCTCTTACTCTAGTCCATGGAATGTTTGGTGGATTTGTCTTCTTCTTAAGTTTCTAGTGTTTCACTGCTATAAGATATATGTATGTACTCCTTTTGTTTTACAGATAGAGAGTGATGAGGATGTTCTTTGGTTACCAGATGTCAGAGAGACCTTTGAGTCGCTCGCAGAGAGGGGTATGAAGTTCATTGACTGGTAATTCGTTTTTCCCTCTGGTATCAGTTCCTTTCATTTCTTTTCTGTGACCTGCGAATATATATCTCACCATGGAGCGTCTAGTGTTGGCTATGTCATTAAGAAGCAACTTCTCATTAAGTTTGGTATTATGAATAGTCGCATGATCAACATCTTGTTCTAGGATCTGGAATTGAACACATGCAAATTACTTGCAGGTTATGGACAAGAGAAGAGAGGGAGATAGCCATCGTGACCCATAGCGGTTTATTATGCCATACCTTACGCAGGTACAGCAAGGAGTGTCATCCAACAGTAAGACACGAAGTGAGCAAGTAGTAAGTGTCTTTGATAATTTTTTCTTATTATTTTCCCCAGATAATGAATTAGTATGCAGCAGTATTCTTGAACTGATGCACATCAGGGGTATTTATATATGTGTGTTGCTGACTTTGGCTTGGTTGTTTTATTCAGCTTTGCAAACTGCGAGCTCCGGTCCTTGGTACTGGTTGACAGGAGGTCAGCACCTTTGTGTTTTGGTTCTAACTTAGGATCAACAAAAGGAAATGTGAACACTTTGCAAAAGTACTCACGATGATTTTATTTGATTCATGTATGATGCAGTATGCTTGGTTCAGATCGCCCCAGTTACAACTACCCTGGCAAAATCCCAGCCGGACTTGATCTGCCCAGCGATGATGTCATCATCAATGGCAATAAGCAACCTGAGGACGAAGCTGAGACTTTCTGATGCTTGGTTGCTGTTTACCATTGATTCATTGATTCTTTCTGTCAAAATCACGTTCTGAAACTTCTCTAGATGGATTCAGTCCAAGCTAAAAGATCTACAGACGGACTTATTATCATCTACAGTCAGAGAGTACTATCATTGTTTCATCTGTTTCCTCTAAACTTTCTATTTGTGGAGATGAGGGTTTTGATACTCTTTTTCATTAGCACTGAGATTAATACGTGCACTATACCTGTACGTGTACGCCTTTAATTCACTTTAGCTGTTCTGCATATGGGCTAGTTGCAGCCTCGTCCTTTTCAGGCAGCGTAAAAAAAACACGAAGTATATATAATGATTTTGCAGTTTGCAGTTGCTCCAAAAACGAACCAAAGATCGTTATTGCAGTTTCACTAGAAAAATTATTTATTTAAAGCGTACTGACTTACTCTTGAGAAGCTCTTCAATTTATTTGATGCATGCATACTCGTCACCAAAACTGAACATAATCCCCAAACCTTGTTTACTGAAACATAGAGGCATTTCTCCATGTGTACAGAAACAGTAAGCAATGGTTTATGCTCTGAATGGACGGCATCAGGTTCCATGTGTACAGAAACTGAAGCAAAGATCATTCTTTTATTTAGAAGCCTTTCAATTTATCCACCACACACGGCTTACTGAAACTGAACTTTGTTTTCTTGGAAGGATCCAGATACTGAAACTGAACCATAGCCATTAGCCCACTAACCCCCGATGCTAGTACTGAAACCTAACCTTGGAGGCATCCTGCCAAACAAACACTGAACAATAAACCAAAACCAAAGCCTCAACATTGTCTGTCCATGCTTTGTGACCTTCATTCTGACAAGCGAGACTACTAACGAACCACACTGATGACTGATGGATGGTTCAGATAAGTGAGAAAACAAGCAAAGACGAATATGGTTTCTGCACCTGGTTCTGTCATAAGCACAGCATCACCAACACGTTGCTGCAAGCACAAATGCGAGCCTCATGCATGGAGCAAGCCATCAGAATGCAGAGCTTGACGCATAAGCTAATAAATTTCTGGTTACATCCAAATCCAAACAACCATAGAGCCACAAGATGTAGAGCCAGCAAAAATTTATGTACCGATGACATTCAGCATGTGAAATCGCAATGCTTTCATTTAGTAACGCTCACTTTCTTGGTCCATGATGTGTTCAAAAGGAACAGAATGCACACGGTTCCGGATTTCATCACAAACAGGAATATCATAGATCAAGTAGCACACAGTGCAGAGAAACACTTGACAGCTTACATTGAAGCTCCAACGATCAAGCTAGAAAGTTTTAAGACAAACTCCTGCTTAAAATACACAAACTTGAAGGCCAACTAATTAAGGTCTGACTGATGCAAAAGGTGCTGTCCTACCATAGATCTCATACTAGTATTTATCATTGCTACTAGCATTACCCAGTTTTTCCCTTGTCTGAGAACCTCCGATATGAACACCTTAGGTTTATCATGCACTTGGTTTCTCACTGCCTCCAATGCTGCAACAATTTACAAATTTTTAATGAGAATATCATAAGCTGATTGAGTAATCAAATTTTTTCCTCAATGAACAATTATTCCTCACCAACAAAACAAAGTAAATTATTATTCACAACAACATCAGTTAGTAGAAACACTTGGACAAAATCATTAAAATAACTGTCCCTAAGCTTAGCACCGACAATGGCATAAACAGACAAATGAGGGCTATGGATGAATAAGATTACAACGACCGCTGGCGTGCCAAATAGGGGCTTTCGGCGCAATTGCATTCGAGAACTCGATGGACCTCAAGAACATCGACGACGACTCGGCGTATTGAGACGGCATTCCCTCGATGTCATCCTGCGGTGGCTTTTGTCGACCCCACAACGGCGTCAGCCCACCGTGGCAATCATCGTCTACATCAGCTCGTCTTTTCGCAAGGACATCTCAGGCGGCCGTTCGCTGCTCTGTCGGTCGCTGGAGATACATCTGCTGCTATATATACTGTTGTGCACGTGACTTGAGGAAAAAGATCGAGTTCATCACGTCATCAGGCCTACTGCTTGCTGCTGCACACGAATCAAAGTCGTCAAGCCCTCTGGCTCGTTCGTGAGTGAGAGCATGGAGTTCAACTTCAAGGAGCAACTCGCGGTGAGCCGAGCGGCGCCCCATCTCCACGTCCGGCGGTTCGACTCCTATCGTGGAAAAGACCGAGTCACATACGATCCGCTGGCAGCTTCGAGGCAACTCGGCCATTCGGAGTCGAGTCCAACCCGGACACAAGCCAACAAGGACATCTCAAGTCACGGGCTCCAACAGAGATGAATGCCATCTTCAAGGCGACATGCAAACGTCAAAGTGGCATCGTGCCTCCACAGACAAGCAAGCTCTCGGATTGCGCCTCGCCTCAGTCGGACTCGCCCGAGGGCTTCGCCTCCCCACTCGGATTGACTCCATCAGGCTCTGACTACGCCCGTTCGAATACGACTCCGCGCACCTGTCCGACTACGAGCCATACCCGACTACTTGGATAATACGGCTCACCGACTCCTCCACTCAACCATGAATCTGTATCTATCTATACCTACTAATAAAGAGGGAAAATTTCAGACGTCCAGCCCATTCTAATCTGGTCTAACTGTCAGCCCACTTGCTCTCCACTCGAAGCCCACTGCAGCCAGCTACTCTTGTCCCGGCTCAACCTGCTTTTTGTGTGTCAGGCCCAAGAGAGGCCCACTCCAGCCTGCTGAACCCACCTCTTGTGTGTCCGGCCCAAGCACAGCCCACTCCAGCCTGCTGAAACAACCTGCGCGAGGAAAAAAAAAAAAGACAAAAAATACTATCCCAACCATGATTAGAACCGTGGTCTCCACAAACCAAAATTGAAGAGCTTACCACCACACCACACGACTTATGTGATGTTTAACGAACCTTATTTTATTTATCTCAACAGCATCAAAGGTTTTACGTGGAAAATATGATTATTGTTGGCAAGATAGATAAATAAATAAATAAATAAATAATAAACTATGAAATTAGAGTAATGCATATATTAGAATAGTCTTCCAATTTTATTTAGCCCTCGTGACTTCAAACTTTTTACGTGAAAACACAATTATGGTTGGCAAGAGTAAATAGACTATGAAATTATGTAATAATGTTAAATATGTCTATTGATAGACTTGCCAATTTATTTTACATAGACATGTGATTACTGTTCATAATATGAATTGAATGAGTAGAAATTAAATGAGTTGAAAAAAGATTTTAGGAATTTAATGTTTTATATTAGATATATAATAAATAAATAACAACATATATAATATGTCCCAAACTATAGGTCATTTTGTTTATTCCTAGATATATAACTTTTGCTATGCATTTAGATACATAATACGCCTAGATACATAATATTCCATTGGAACAATATTCAAAAAGATCGACAAGTTTTGATGAAACCTTACTCGACTGACGTAATTCCGCGTATCGTCTATGTGTCAATTGTCAACTATAAAAGAGATTTTTTTTCTCACAAATTTGCAACGCACGGGCGCAAATTTCTTAAAGACCCTACTAATAAAGCGAAGAAATTTCCGTCGTCTACCCTCAGCCTTCGTCCAGCCTTCTAGAAGGATTTTACCCTCAACCTTCGTCCAGCCTTCTAGAAGGATTTTGTCCGCGCACGTCCATGTTGGACTTAAAAAGAGTCCATTGCACCTGCTTTTTCATAGAAAAGATTCGGTTCGAGTACACAACAGATTACATGGACAGGACAATGTACCAAGAGTCCAAGGCTAAATCCAAACCAAGACATCGATCCAAATCCAAACTCAAATCAGACTAAACAACTTATGACCACCGACCTATACAACAGTTAAAACAAAATTGATGGTATCGATGAAATCAGAACCTGCCAGGCGGCCCAAGCCGCCTCCTCTGCGCTCTCCGGCCAGCTGGGTACCCACGCCGTTGCCTTCCACGCAAGCGCGCGGGCAGGTACGCCGCAACGACAGCCCGACCCATACGGCCGTCGCCGCCCGCGCCCTTCTTCTAGGCCGGAGCCAAGCAGAAGCCTGCTCCTTCGTCTCCTCCAAGGGCCGAGCCTGTGCGGCTACCACCTCTAAGCCTGCGCGAATACGGCGGACAGATCGAGCACAGGGCCACGAGTAAGGTTAGGGAAGACCAGAGGAGACTGGGCACATGCCACTGACCAGAGGAGACTGGGAAGACCACAGGAGCGAGCAGCGGACTACTGAGGGAGCCAGCGGCAGGCGACATGAGCGGGAAGGGAGGGCCGGGCAGCGTGAGGGAGACGGGCGGCTGGTGAGATGCGTTGCGAGGGACGCGACGCGAGCGAGAACTGCAAGGGAGCGCGGCTGTGCAGCCAATCTAATCTACGCGGCAGCAGATAAGCCTCGGGTTCTGTAACATCCTCAATTTCCAGGAAGGGAAATCCATAAAATAAAGTATAACACGATGGCCCCGAGGATCATTCCATCACATTATCCGAATTACAGTCGACTGAGTCAAACTTGAATAAAAAAGAATACAAATAGAAAGGGTTTACAAAAATACATCGCCACTTGGCGGAATCAATCAGAGTCACTCAGCATCCAGAACAGCATCGAAGACTGGAAGCTAGGCACGGAAGCATCTTCAACATCTCCAGCTTGAGCGTAGGCACGAGACCACCTAATCCTCTATGTTGCTGAAGTCCTCCTTGCAAACTAAAAACAGCATTTCAGTACATTACGCATCGTTAGCTCGCATTTCCCACCCTATGCATTTGCGTTGCTTTGTGGTGCTTTGTGGAATGCAAAAGGGTGTATCAAGAGGCCTATATATGGCTGTAGTTTCCTATGCATGTATAATCAAGTTTTATCATAATAATAATCAAATTTTACTCTCATTTCCCAAAGTCACACCAACTCCCAAATCCCCAATACCACATCCAGATCATGTCTCAAAACCACACACATCTCATATCTCACACACTCGCTCAGCGACAAGACAGCTCCAGCTCCTTCTGCCTTGCCTAATCGGCTCTCAGCCCTTCAGGCTCTCAGCCGTGACTCAACACTCAACCACACCACCTCTCGAGGTAAGAAAAGAAGAACACCTCTCCTACTCGCTGAAAGCAGTAACCGATGGGGTAAACCCAATTGAACAGCCGGCGCACACCTTTAGGCAGTCCAGGCTTGAAGGCCGGCGCACACCTTTATGCAGTCCAGGCTAAAAGTCAGATCCATCCCCGAAGGTAGGACAATACGTATTGATTTCAACTCTGCAGAGCGTGTACACAAGACCACACGATCACCATCATCGATGCCCTAGGAGCACCTAAGTTCCCACGATTCCGTCCCAACGATCTGTCAGTCCTTAGATTTGACCAGACAGGACATCTTCTCATCTTCTATGCACTCGATGGCACCTTCGGTCCGGGGCTTCATCCCACAAAGGCACTCCACCCCAGAAACTCTCGGGAAAATTACCATGTACCCGCCCACTAGGTATGCTCACGTAGGGATGCCTAGGTCGCACCCCCTCGGCAAGACTCGTCCTCAATGACTCATCGTAGATCCTGCCCAGTCGACTCAACCCTCATCACCACACACCCAAGACACATGCGGAGTCTCACTCTGTCTCACTCACCAGGTATCACAAGTCCACTCTCCGGCACATATACTCCGGTTCTCATATATAACCAGTAAGTGAGATAGCACAATAATAAAGCAAAATGTAATGAGCGTGTGGCTAATCTATCAGCAGATATGCAGGTGATGGGTTGAGACAAGGTAGAGGCTTCACAAGCAATCTATCAATGCAACCTAGCATAAAGCATTGCAACAGAAAGTAAAGTGCTAGCAATCTATATTGTATGACTAATAGGATCTACGAGGTTGGGTGAGAAAGTAGCACCTCTCAGATCTGTATCCAAGCTCCTCCAAGTGCTCCGGGTCCTCCGTGTCAAGCAGCTGCTCCTCTGGGTCTGCGAAACGTAACGTAAAGTCGCGATAAGCGACTTCTATAGAGGTCCACAAAGAAGGAACACCAATTCAAAAGATCCAAATGCACTCATGGATAAGCCTAGGACGTAGAGCTCGATTTTAGAAAAATTTGGACTCTTGTTTCATATTTTTCTGAGCTAGTATGAATATTCTATGAATTTTCTAAGTTTAATTCATAATCTGAGGCTAGTTAAATATGGAGTTGACACGTGGCGTGATCACGGTTGGCCGTCTTTGGCGTCGGCAGCAGTGGGGTCCGGTGATGACGTCGGCATGATGTCAACACTAACGAGTGGGACCGGATGACGTCGTGATGGCGTCACCGCCGATGCATGGGTCCCACGGCCGCAAACAAATGACAGTCGGTCGGTTTGGCTTTTGGCAAAGGAGGTGGGACCAGGTCAATGGTCAAGGTTGACCGGTCAACTCATATTGGGCCGTGTGGGCGGATATGGGCCTAGCATGGGCGGACATGGACCGGGTTCGGTCCCGGCCGGGACATGTGTCGCCAGTGGACTAGGCCACGTGGGCGGACTTGGGCCGCTATCGGGCCTTGGTTCACGGGCGGCTCACGGTGGGCTCGCCGGTGGTCCATAGACCACCATGTGGTCTCTGGCGGACCAAAGCCACCTCCCCCTTCTCCTCCTTATGGCTCACGTGGATCGGGTCAAGCGGCTCTCGCCTCCTTCTGCTGTCTTACGCCTGCTCGCCGGCGCGTATCCGGCCGGCGGTGTGGCTTTTGTGCGCGATGCGATGGCGGCTCCTTGGGAAGGCTAAGGCCTCCGGCGCTTTGGAAGCCTGGGGCGGACACGATGGTGAGGCATGGCGGCGGCTTGGGGTTCCTAGCGGTTGGGCGCGGCGGCGGGCCTGGCGTGCCGGCAGTCGGTCGTCGCGCGACAGCGTGGCTTCAAAAACCTTGCAATGAGGCGCCTATCATCGATTGGGCTCTAGCACAAGGCAATAAGGCTGGCTCAGATGACCATAACCGCAGCGGAAGCGATTTTCGATGGTAGCGCCGCGGTGAGGCTCCCGTGGCCGTAGCGGCTGCGCAAATCGTGCAAGGCGAGGCCTTTTCCTCAAGGCCGGGTGCGTGGTTGGACTAAAGCGGGCTAAGGTGAGGCTCTACGGCCATTCCATGTGATGTGTGGCGGCAGGAGTGGTTGGGAGCGGTGGCGTCACGTCGGGCTCCGCGAAGCGGCAACGCCGACAGGCGTGCCTTGGCCTCGGCGACGGGTGGCTAGTGACCAAAAAAGGCCGTGACTTTAGGAGTTCGGGGCAAGGCGAAAGTGCGGGGGGGTTTTTTGTAGCCGTCCCGGCCCGGTGTAGTCGAACGTGGCGGTGCCCACGGATAGCTTCGTGGCCATGGCGGTTTGTGTGCTTATAACGGCGTTCCCGCCGTAATAGGCTCGGCAAGGCCGGGCCTTGGCTTGAGCGTCTGCGGCGAAGCGCCGCTGAACGCGATGAGGAGCAAGGAAGCTCGGGCCTTGGCATTCTCAAGATGGGTAAACATGGACGCGTCGCGGCTTAGCTACAACGATGAGCACAGGGGTAGACGGGGTGCTCACCGCTGTGTCTCGGCGTCGGGTGGCGAGGCAAAGGGCGAGCCGCGGGCGCGGACAAGGCGTGGGCGCAAGCTGCGACGAGCCGCAACGCGAGGTAGCGATCGGGCGCTTGCTCGCTCCGGCGAACTCCGGCAAGACGGGCGGCGGCGACTCCAACAGCCGGGCTCGGTCTCCGGCTCTTCCCTTCTCCTTCCTCCCTTCTCCACCTCCTTCCCCCTCTTGCTCTCTCGGTTTCTTGGCGAGCGGGCAGGATAACCACCAAGGCGGCGGCGGTGTCACGGGAAACCCTAAGCGCTTCCCGAGGCGCTCCTTTATAGGAGGCGGCTTCGGTCATGGCGAGGCGGACGGTGGATGGGGAAGCGGGGCGGATCGGGTGGCTGGGCACGTTGGGGGCGAGGGTTTGGGGCTCGGCGTGTCGCGCCGCGGTCCCGATCGCGTTAGCATCCCCAATTCGGCGGCGGTCGGTCAAAAGGTGGAGAGGGAAGGTAAAGGGGCGCTGCTCTCTGCCATGGCGGGGCGCGGTTAGAGGCGGCGGCGTCACGGCGCCAGTGGCTCTAGGCGGTGAAGGCGGGTGCGGGCGGCTCCTCTTTTGGCGTCCGTGCGAGAGATGGTGCTTGGCGCGGCGTGGGGTCGGGTGGCTCAGCGTTTCCCCTACAGCGCAAGCTGCATGGCTCCGGGAAAAAGCAGAGAGGGGAGAGGTAAAGAAGATGACAAGCGGGGCCATGGCTTGCGTCAAGACGACATCAACGATGGGGGAAAGAAGACATGGGCGGTTCTCCCTTGGTGGCCCGATGCGGCTTGCTGGGCCTGCTCGGTGGTTGGGCTTGGGCATAGCTGGCTAGCTTGCGAGGCCAGCTGAGCTGGTCTGGCCAGCAAGGCCGGCCTGCTTTCTTCCTTCCTCTTCTCCTTTTTCTATTTTCCTTCTTATATTTCTATTTCTATTTCTATTTATCCATTACTAACTCTATCTAAGCCAAGGGCTCCTATGTGTATATACAAGTGTGCCAAGCATGTATATACCCTTAAGGTGGTCCACTAGGGGTCACTTGGGGTTTTGGATTCCAAGCCAAGGGTTGGCAACAAAACACTTATTATAAAGAGTTGTTGATTTTATTAACAATACATAAAATCAAAAGAACTCCAACTCAAACATAGTAATTAATTATGCAAGATGCTCAACAAAAATAAAATAGGACCTACTCGTGCAACTAAAGAAAGTCTTCCTACATGACATTTCACCATTCATGGGATATTTAAGAAAAAATTTTGTTGGTCGTAATTTTTGGACTTTGAAATTTCTGGGTTGTTACAGGTTCTTTTCTATTTTTTATTTTTTCTTGTTTTTCATTTGGTGTGAGTTCTGTTTTTTCTTGGAAAGCTTGTCCCGTGTTGGAGGACAATAGTTGTTGCTGCTACTAGAACTGGATTGATCCCTATCATGCACGGGCTGCCATCTAAGTAGTTTAGGGCCTTGAATGTGAGCACCACCACATCAATAATCCACTATGAAGAGCATGTGCAACCACATGTGGCCCAATTGGCTAACCAGAGTGTCCAGGATGCGTCGTGTGCCAGTGCAAACCCTATTGTCGTGGATAAGATCATATGAGTGCCTGACAAGAACCCGAACCACACTCCATGTAAGATTTATAACCAGAGATTAACAGGGCATATTTTATTAGGTTCTCAAAGAAAGTAAAAAAAAGCCTCGTACTTACTTTGTAGTGTGGGAGAAAGAAATATTAAGATTGTATTTTAAATTTAAAGTTAATCACGTAATTATACCCGTTACAACACACGGACAAATTTGGTAGTCAATCTAAATCATGCTTTAATTTTTAATTTTTATATATCTCCGAATATTATTCATGCGCCTCCGTGGCCATACCATCATTGCTTTCCCAACCACTCATACAGCTCCGCGCTTGTAGTTGTACAACATGCGCTCCGCGTGCATTCTCTTTTTCGCGCAACGGTTATACAATTACTTGAGTAGGGCCTTGTTTTTACATCTAAAGTTCTAAGTTTTTTTCACTCTCTCTCCATCACATCAATTTTTGGGCACATACATAGAGTAGTAAATGTAGGTAAAAAAATAACTAATTGCACAGTTTGGTTATAAATCACAAGACGAATCTTTTGAGCCTAGTTAGTCCATGATTGGACAATATTTACCAAATACAGACAAACGAGTTACTGTTCATCGAGTTGCAAAAACTTACAAACTAAACAAGGCCTAGGATGAACTCATATTTGTGACGCTTGTTTCCTCACACGGCTCACATGGTCACGGTCATGAACCTCACGACCATACGCCAGAGATTGAAGTGCTCACACATATATAACGGGTCAACTACTCGGGGATATCTATTACACAGCCTAGCAAGAGCAAGACGCGAAAAATTTTACATGCATTTCATAATGCTGGGATCCGCTCCCGATCTATTATTTTACATGCATGGGACCTGCTCCCAACTTGATATCCTGAATATCAATAACAACAACATATTTCTATGTTTACCTTGCAAGGGACCAGATCTCCACCACGCCGCTGGGTGAGGTACGCTCCTGAGAGCTACCTTACTCGGCCAGCTACTTCCGCCACTTCGATCAGGCTTCTCTGCCTCCACGACTTAGTCAGCACTAAGCTCAGGGCCCGGCCATTGCCTCAGCTTAGTCGATATCACTCCAATTACGCCCAGGGGCTCGAATTTAAGGATGGAGGTCTAAGTTTACAAGCATTCAACCACTCGGTGACAAGCGATCGTTGGTCATTGTCTTCTGGAGGTTACTTGGCTGCACCCTTGAGGATGTCTACAAGATCATATAATTGACTACCGAGTAGTCGGATTGTAGGCTCGGAGGCTGCGGGATACATATCCTCAGCGGATGCGTTTAAATTTCTTCTTCATGGAAAGATCCTCCAGCTCTTTGTTCCAAATAGCAAGAGGCTCGGGGCCTATACCCAGTGGGTGCACTTTTCCGAAGAGTGCACACCACTAGAAGATTTAAAGCAGCACTACATGGTTTCTCTCAAGAAAGCACTCGGAAGACGCTTGTTCTTACTCGGCAAGATCAAGAGGAACAAGAAGAGGCTTCTAAAGTTCAACCATATAGTGCTCGGAGGCTTGTCGGTACATAGTGCTCGAGGTACCCCGCAAGGAAGGGAGAAGATCTAGTCTGACTAGGATTATATTCCCCACATATAATCCTAGTAACATTGCTATCCTATAATCCTACTAGGACTCCTACCCCCTGGACTATATAAAGGAGGGTAGAGCTCTCTATATCGGCACCTCCTCATACCCAAGAGGGACAGACCCTACGGTCTAAACCCCAAGCGCAGGGCGCAATATACTATTCACCCTAACTGAACGTAGGACACTACTCTAGCATACCCGAACCAATATAAATCATTGAGTTCTGCATACGCGAAACCCGAACAATCATCCCGGGTAATCCCATGACGAGTTACGGTCATCAAACACCCGGATTGATTCTCACATGCATGTTAATAAATTAAATAGATTTCTAACTCAATCCGGTCACATAAGCTCATGTAAATACAGGTCATAGCAAACAGCGCATGTGAACACATAAGACTCTAGAAATTAAGAGACAACCCATTAATGTGACCTCTAGAAGCGTGATCATATATATCATGTGAACACATAGGACTCTAGAAATTAAGAGAGCCCATTTGTGAACACATAGGACTCAAAATTAACATCTATAATAAAATGACACCTCCAGAAGCGTGATCATATATGCTTGATCTCAAGGCTTATGCTAAAGAAGTCGGCATTTTGTTCATCCAATTTCCGTCGGCCCTTCACCGGTGCGTCCATTGCAGTGTGTTGTTTTTAATTTTTTTTCTCGTAAACATCAAAATAAACAAATAAACACAATATTATGGGTCTTCGAACCATTGACATTTTCTATGAAACAAAGTTTTTCACCAAAAGTTGTTGATGTAGTTTTGATTATAAATCAAACTTATTCTTATGAAACCCTAGATTAGCAAACGGTCCAACTATTCAATATTCGCACCTAGATCTCTTAAGTAATAACATAGCTTCCGTAGTCCAAGGTGTGTGTAACAAGGCCTGGTGCGTTCTAGAATTGTACTGCCCTTTTTAGACTAGTAGAGGCACATAAGTTAGGCAACTGTAGGTTCTATAATAAGGACAACCGCAATGGCTAGCTCATAAGCTACTTCTTAGCATTGTTTTTATGTTTTAAAAAAAGAAAAGAAAAGCAAGAGTTAGGCTCATGCACACATTTCAAGATCATGTGAGAGTATCACGTGGTTCTCGTCGTGCTACGAGCCATTGCTAAGAGCTAGTACTATTGAAGAAGTTGGCTTAGAGCTGCAAACTGACTTATACCGTATAAGGAAGACACTTGTCCCTGGATGTGTGGATGCACACAGACACACATTTTTTTGGCAAGGTAGGCGAAAATTGTGACGAGGGATCTCGGAGTCATGGAAGGAAGACTTGGCGGGTCGTCGTGCCGTGCCCGAACATCATGCATGGTAATTGCGGCACTGTACTCCTACTGTTACTAGTCGTAATTGTAGTTGGGGAGTGAGTCAGAAGTCCACGTGAACGACTGACGACGACTGACGAGTCCGGTCGTGGACTGGATAGCCATCAAGCAGCCGACAACGCAGGATTCCTTCCTGTACATCCACCCATCCGATGGACGTGGACAGGCAGACAGCTGGAAGATCCCCCGAGGCGTTTTCTACAGCATGTTGTCTCCATGCAGATCCCCCGAGGCCACAACCCCAATCCGCCCGCATGCAGCAGCGCCAGACCAGAACAGTTTCCACCACCACCTTGGCCTCGCACCTCCTACCAGTCTCAGGGGTCAGGGCAGGCAGGCCTGAGGCCTCCCTCCCTCGTCGCTGCAACCAAAATCCTCCGCCGCCTTGCGTCCACCTCGCCGCCGCTGCTAATACATACCGTGCGTCGATCGGTGCGTGCTTTCTCCATGAACCGACACAGTTCTCTTCAACCGCCCTAGCTACTGGCTGATCTCTTTCTTCACCCCTACTAGCTACTAGCTGATCTGGTCTGCTCTTCACCCCTAGCTACTAGCTAATACATACCATGCATGTTTTAATTTCTCATCAGCCGTCGTCGAATTAATGGAGCCCGGCGCTGCTGCTTCCGCTGCCGCCACTGCCATCTACCCTCTGCATCGCTGCAAAACCATACACCTGGTTGCTTCCTACTCCTCCATACCTGTCTGCCTGATTCTTCACTTCTCTTCGCATGCATATGCATCCTCTCTGACTATACATGATCGATGACGGCAGGTGAGGCATGCCCAGGGTGTCCACAACGTGGAAGCCGAGACGGATCACAGCGCCTACATGAAACCAGAATTCTTCGACGCAGCTGTCACTCCCTTGGGCTGGAACCAAGTATGTAACCCTTGGGCTTTAATTTCTTCCCCTGCTCTGTGCTCTGCTCTTCATCCTCCTTTTCATTCACAAACTGCTCTGCTCCGGCTCACTCACAAGCTTTATCTCCTTCCTTTCTACTTCCATGTTCCGTCAGCAAGATTTACTTTAAATAATAAACTTATTCATAATAGATTGACCGTCTAGGAGATCATGTGAAAAAATGTGGACTTGCAGAGAAGATTCAACTTGTTATTTGTTCTCCTTTATTGAGGTACGTACAGTTTTGCATGCCGTTTTTGTTTCTTCTCAATTGTCATGCGCCCTCTTGTAGTTACCTTCTAATACTTGACAAATGGCGTACGTGTTTGGAGTTGTTTCTTATTCCTTCTTAATTCGAAAAAGGTAAATTGTACCTCTGCTTAGAAAAGGAGACTAGAGCGATTCAAACCAAATTTCATTTTCCTTGAACCACTTCTCTGCTTTTTTTAAAAAAAAAACGAATCAGGCAGGAGAGCTGCCGATTATATTAAAAAGAAGAGTCCCAGATTGGGAAGTACAACGAAACAACACCAAAAGGAAAAAAAAAAACCAACTATAAAAACCCGGTTGGATTGGGGCATCAACACGGGTTATCACTCATCGGCGGTCGGATTGGGACCTTAACACGGCCAAGTCTCTACACAAACACAGCGGCAGAGAAGACGGAACAACCGCAGCATCCACCCACACACCGCACACATGCAATCGTCGAAAAAACCCGACGGAATCCGCGCGCCGAAGATAAAGAAAGGGGTGGACACCACCACACCGAGAAGGCCACCGCCGTGCGGACCGCCTTCGCCGCAGTGCCGCTGCAACAAAGCCAGCCATCGACGGAATGAAAACCCCGAGACCGAGCCACCACAACACGCGAGGGGCCTCGCCGCATCTGCCGTTGGACTCCTCTTGTGCGCGGGGGCCTCCTCGCCACACCCGCCACATGGCTCATGCTCCGGCCTCGTTCAAAAGTTGCCGTCAAAACGGCGAGCAAAGAAGCCCCACCGACAAAGGTCATCTTCAATCAACCGGACCGCCGCCGTAGGTCGACGTTCCCTCGTAGCTTCCCCACGCAAAGGCCGCGCGCCGTCAAACCAGATAGACCAAGGTTGTCGCTTGCGTCATCTTCCGACGTTGTACCACACCGATGATTCCAGCCATGCTGTAATGACCCGCCACGATCATTTTGCAAGCGAAGTCATCCCCATTGTCGTTGCCGCAAGCGCCGTCCAAAGACGCAGATCCTCAAGACCGCGACCAGCCATTGCAATAAAGAACGCCCGCCGCCGCTGTCCGCTACAAGCAAAGCCGGACGACAACAGAGAGACGACCCTCGTCCACCAACAACAAAGCGGCCTCCTCGACCGTGAGAAAGCCAACACCCTTCACACCCGCACACGGCGGAGAAACCAACATCGGGGCGAAGCCATCAAAGGTAGTGGACCGGCAACACCAAAGCCGGCGGGGTCTCTAGAGACGACGCTCCAAGGAGGGCACGACGCCAATGGCGCCGCCATCACTCGCCCGATAGTTGGACGGGGTTTCCACCGAGAGGTTCGTGCGGTCAGTAGCTCCATCATGACGCCCCGAGGGCGGAGCGGCGCCCGATGGCCCGCCCGATGCCACCCAAAGATGAAGCTGGTGAAAGCTTACGCTTGGAGCATCAAGCCCCCGCCGCACGCGCATAGCGAGGCACCATCGCACCACCGGGCCAAGAACCGCACCTGAGCAACTCCTCCGTCAGCACTCCACGGCCCGCACCGGGTCCCGCCGTCCGCCGCCCTCACGGCCACCACTGGCACCGCTGGAAACACGCCGATCGGCGAGCAAGCACCGGCCTCGCGCCCGCGGCTAAGCTGCGAGAGCGCCCGCAGCCCGGCCGCGCCGGCGCCTCCATGCGCGGCTGCGCGCCGTCGACGCGCCAGACAGCGCGGCCCGGCACGCGCGCCGGTCAAGCGCGGCATCACGCCCGCAGCCGCCCATCGCGCCTTCCTTTGCGCCGCGCTGCCGGCGCCTCGCGGCCGTCCGACCCTTGCCCGCTGACCCGGCTGCCTCGCCTCAGCGCCACAGCCACCCGAGCCCGGGCGCCTTCCGCCCGGTCGTCGCCGGCCGTGCGTCCGTGCCGGCCGGCCTTGGGGGCGCTTGTCGTGAATCCCGGCCCGGGGAGGGCCGGATCCCGGCCTCCCGGGCGCGGTCACGCATCGCAACCCCTCGCGCCGCCGTCGTCACCACGGCCAGCGGGAGACGCAAGAAGACGCCGCTCCTCCGCCACAGAGGAGGCGCCGCCCGGCCGAGGAAGCTGAAGCCCCCCCGCCGCCGCCCCGAGGGCCGCCGGGCTCCCGGCTGGCCTCTCCGGCGGCGGGGGGAGGGGGGATGGCGTGGAGGGGAAGGTGGTGGTGTCGCCGCCGAGGGGGGGCGACCGAGCAGTGCTTGTGTGTGTATAACCACTTCTCTGCTGTGTATGTCAGTTTTTCCTTGAGAGAGCATTGCAGCTGTACGATCAAAATAACTAAAGGGGCCTCACTATATTTCACTATGTTCTAAAGGACTATGCAGACTGCAGTCGGAGTTTTTGGTGGTGAAAGCTACAGTAACGGTGTGAGTGTGCCTCCATTGATGGTGGAGAATGCTGCAGACAGTGGACGCCCGGCAGTTTCAAGTCTGAACTGCCCACCATTTCTTGCTGTTGAGGCCTGCAGGGAGCGCTTGGTACGTACTGTACTTCCTTTTTCTGAAGAACACACTTGTTACGTGTTTCGTTAAAAAAAAAAATACTTGTTACATGCAAGCTTCTTAATGAATGAGGTTATGATAATCCAGTGCCAGCCTCAGTTGCATTGGGTTTTGGTAATAACAGAGTTGTGTAATTCAATTTTCTTCTGTTTGATCATCATTACCGTTGAATGCAGGGCGTCCATCCTTGTGACAAGAGGAGGAGCATAACAGAGTACCGTACTCTCTTCCCTGCCATTGATTTTTCGCTGGCAAGTATCTCTTACTTATAGTCCATGAGCTGTTTGGTGGATTTCTCTTCTGTATTTGCAGTGGTGCTCCAAGTTTCAAGAATTCTAGTGGTTCACTGCTAGTATAAGATATATATCCACTCCCCTTTGTTTTACAGATAGAGAGTGATGAAGATGTTCTTTTGGGTACCAGATGTCAGAGAGACCTTTGAGTCCGTCGCAGAAAGGGGTATGAAGTTCATTGATTGGTAATTTGATTTTCCCCTCTAATATCAGTTCAGTTCATTTCTTTTCCTTTCTGTGATTATAATATCACCATGCAACATTATAAGCGCCTAGTGTTGCCTATGTCATTAAGTTTGGTATTATGAATAGTCGCATGATCAACATCTTGTTCTAGGATCTGGAATTGAACACATGCAAATTACTTGCAGGTTATGGACAAGAGAAGAGAGGGAGATAGCCATCGTCACCCATAGCGGTTTATTATGCCATACCTTGCGCATGTACAGCAAAGAGTGTCATACAACCATAAGACAAGAAGTGAGCAAGTAATTTTGCCTGCAGCTGCATTTTTTTTATTTAATTTTTTTTCTCGCTCACGCAAAAGGTTTGCGCGTCTTTTATATTGAGATAGAGAAAAAGTTTAATACATGACGCCCTAAGGAGTCAATAAGTTGTATACGAATGCTTGGACCTTCCCTAGTGTACTGCAGCTGCATTTTTTTTCATGTAATGAATTATTACCGGCCCGATGCACATCAGAGGCAGGCATACATATATGTATATGTGTTGCTGACTTTGGCTTGGTTGTTTTATATGCGGGCAGCTTTGCAAACTGCGAGCTCCGGTCCTTGGTACTGGTTGACAGGAGGTCAGTACTGCACTGCCTGCCCTTGTGTTTTGCTTCCAACTTATATAGAATCGCTAAAACGAAATGAAAACACTTTGCTCACAATGATTTTATTCGATCCATGTATGATGCAGTATGCTTGGTTCATATCGCCCCAGTTACAACTACCCTGGCAAAATCCCAGACGGACTTGATCTGCCCAGTGATGATGCCACTGCTGCTGACAAGAAGAAACCTTGCATTGAGGAAGCTCATGACAGAGCCTGAGCGGCTGAGCCTGCCTGAGGCTTGTTTGGTATTCACCACTGATTCCTTGATTCTTTTTGTCATCCCATTTTGAAACCCCTAGCTGCATTCAGTCGAAGCTAAAGGATCTACAGAAAGACTTATCGTCTACAGAGAGTACTATCATTGTTTCATCTTTGAGAAAATTAGTTTCTTGGCCCTAGAAAAATTTGTGCTTAGTTTCTTGGCTCTTTTTCGATTGAACTTGCTTATTTGCCCTAAAACGAATTTCGTATTTCCTCCCCATTTCTGCTCCTCTTGCCCAATCATGCCAACAGCCCTCATAGCCGCTTGAGCACTCGCCTAGCTACCTCCTCGGCCCTCGCCTTACCAATGCCGTCACATCGCCTTCGGTCGCCTCTGCAGCCCCACCGTTGCCTCACCAGACGCTGCCTCCACTCCTCCACGTCACGTCGGCCGCTTGCTCGGGCTGCGGGACATGCATGCCGTGCTTATCAGGCTAGCCCGGCATGGAGAAGGACACGACGTGCTGTATCTGGGTTGTGCCTGGCCCATGTCTACGGGCTGTGCTTTCTTTGGGTCCGTGTTGTGCCAGGTCATGCGGGCGGTTTGACCATCTATAAACTGATGAGCTACCTGTGTGTCACAGACTGAGCTACACCTCTTCGATCCCCTGCCCAGTCCAAATCGGCTGGCAGCAGTCCACCTTCTCCTGATCCCATGGCCTTCCTCAAACCCATAGACAGTGCATGTACTCTAATTGTTCACCCCACCGTGAAACAGTTTTTCGTTACAAGCTCCTGGGTAATCTAGTATTATTAATAGTCTAATCCCTTAGCTTATTCTAAAAAATTCTCTCTATAGAAATCCAATTGAAACTCCGAAAAAATTATTTCTGTAAAAGTTCAGAAAAATGGTGAAGCTAGTTCAGTTAGCTATTTATGTTGTGTTTTCTCTCAGTTTAATTTATTTAGTGTTTGATTTCAAATTCGCATAGATTTGTCGCTTCAAAAAAAAGTTTACTTGAATTTGAATTCAAAACTTATTTAAAGTTTCATTTGCGACCTGACTAGAGGCACAACACTTTTGTCCATATCACTATTTTAAGGTTTTCATTTACGTAGCAAGAGTTTATTGTGTCAGTTCGTGAGCACATACAACAAGGAGCTTAGTGTCACTCAACCATAGGAGGGAAGACAGTTGGATCACCACATCGAGTGTGAAAGAATCCAATGTCTTCCTTCAAGGAAAGCCAATAACATTCGGATATAAGTCAAGTTGTAAGAGCCTAATTATACAATATATACCTAGCTTGTCTACAAAAGGAAACTTTATTATTGCCTATACCCATATTCTAGCTTTTACTTTTCAATCCTCCTCACATTCACTTGATATCCGGGCACAACACTATATAAGCTCTCGTACCTAGCTTGTTGCTTGCATGAAAGTCAAACTCTTCTCTCTCTTCTTTCTTCCCCCCTCTACATCAGCAAAAATACATATTAGTTTAGCTGTAACACTACTATTGTACTTGCTCTTATAGTTGTCAATTAATGAATTATATATATAAATGCAGCGACATTGTAAATATTTTGCATATGAGATTATTACATTAATATGGTATGTCATGCATTATATGATCACCCTCATCCAAGATAGGGCTACTCCGGCCTACAACTTGTTCCCCCTTAGTCAATTGATGATCTAGCTAGCGACCTAATTTTAAGTGTATATCAAATGCATGTTTTAACTGTGTTTCTTGTGTTGCAGAAACTATGGTCAAGTACAACAGTGTTGACCGATTATACTTGGGTTGCAAGAACATTGTACTTTGGGAGTTTCATTATGGACCTAGCTAGTTGTGAATCTCAATGGAGACCACTGTCGTATGTAATGAAGGTGCTAATGTTTTTTTCGCCTTGTAATGCCGGTTCTTTGTGTTTCTCAAACGACATGTCATTACTGTGGATGGAGGTGTCTGGCAGTGATGTATATGTTCATATACATTGTGTATATGTATACGATCCAGGTCTGGTGTCATCAAAATAATATTTGTATTATTATTACAATTGTGTTCTGGAAAATGTAGTATCAGTGTTGGCCTGTCCAAATCGTTAGTGAACTGGCGGTGATGAGAACACCGCCGAAAAAATGCCACAACGGGTGATGATGGACAATACAATACCGTCGGATCAAACATAAGTACGACAGTGATGGACAGGACTTCATCACTGCATAATACGTCAGATCGGCGTTGATATCGTCATCAACACTGCCAGATCGAACGGTGACTGGCTGTGCTAGCTGGTACCTACATCAAAGCCAGATCATAACTTGGACCGACGTTGATGTCTCGTTCATCGCCATCGTATGGTACATCCAACCGACATTGTTGTCTCCATCATCACTGTTGGATCATCTGCAAAACCGGTGGTGGTACGCGACCAATTGCTGGGATCGAGCTCTGATGCGTCAATGAAGGTGACCGACAGCGCTGCCGTATTGTACACGGATCCGGTGGTGATGAACAATACCACTGTCGGTCTCGCCAACCAGCGGTGATCATTTAGGCTATCACCAACGACAGCCAAAACCGTTAGTGAAAGGGAATTCGGAACCAGCGGTGATGAACTTTCTATAGTAGTGAAGGGAATTTGGAACCAGCGGTGGTGAACTTTCTATAGTAGTGATTCATAAGTTGTTGCCCTTCATCAAATGATAACATGTAAAGTAATGGTCATTCAATCAAATTGTGCGTCAAGTATACCGGTTTTTATGTGCTTATATTCATTTGCCTATTGACATTCTTTGAACTTAACCTAGAACATTAGGGCTTAATAAAGAACATAAATCAGTACTAAGGTGGGACCAAGTCATAAATTATAGCTTAGCAAAATATGTTCCATTGTTTAGCACTCTATGTGTAGGATCCACCAAAAAATTACCTGTGTATCCCAAAATAATGCAATTATATTTTAACTAAGTTTTATAGAAATATCAACACGTGCCATTTGCATATGCATCAGTTATTTTCAACCTCTTGCTCCTAGCGCCATCTTCTTCCTCACTTCGGTGCCCTGCGCCCTTCTTCCTCCTCGCCTCCGGCCAGCGGCTCCCTCGACCTATCCTCATCGATCCTCGTCCTTGCCCCTGCTGCTACCCACCGCCCCGCCACGGCGCGTTAGGATTTAGTTGGACCGCAGAGCTCCACCGGAACCCTAGCGTGCTGTGGCCGCCACCTTAAATCCCTTCCCCACCTCCTTCCGCGGCGAGCTCCCTCGTCCCAACCTGGTCGGCCGCTCTTCGTACCATCTAACCGGTCTTCCTTCCTCAAATCTCTTCTCTTCTAAGCCCGTTAGAGTTGGGGAAGAAGAGAGGGCGAGTCGAAGGGAGAGGGCGTCGCCACCGCCATCTTCTTCGTCTCGGTGCGGCGTGCGAGGTGTGGCACATGGGAGGCGAGTGACCGCAGAATGTAATATATCGGGTGTCGGGTACCAAAATAATGGGTACCCAATTAAAAGAGGCCCACAACGGCCCACGACATGACGGCGGCCACGGCGCCACTCTCTCCACTTTGCCCCGGGCGACACAAGCAAGCCACCCGAGGCCTCTTCCTAGGGCCTCTTCCGGGGTGCCTCTTCACGGAGCCACGTGTTGGACATGTGTCATGCTCCCACAAGAAAAGAAGGAAGCACAAGTCACCACACCACCGGGCATCAAGATGGCCTCCACGCTGGCGTCCTCATACTTCATCGGGGAAGGAAGCACGTGTACACCGAAGGACCACATGGCAGCCATAAAAAGAGGGGCACAAGAGAAAGGGGGGCTTCTTCCGAAGACGGACTTCCCACTTGGATCTCCCTGAACTCCTCTCCACTCCTTGAGACTTGGGGCTCATCCCCTCTCTCAACATGCTTGTATCCCCTACTACAAGCACCTTGGGTGCAAGATAATACAAATCCTCTCCCCATTTGGGCGTAGGGCCTTCCTTTGCCCGAACGGGATAAATCTTGTGTTCATCTTGCATCACCATCCGGATTAGGGACAAGCAAAGACAAATTCACTAGTCGGTTGCACGAGATACCCGGTTTTGAGAACACCGACATCAGGCGGCTATGGGGCGGTTTGGTGATCATTTCGCGCGGTGATAAGCCGAGCATCGCTTTTTGTTGTGAGAGAAAACACTGAGTTCAAGCAAACATGGCTGCCTTCGAGTAATCTTAAATCTAAAACCTGACTCACACCTGTCGCCGCTCGATTTGGTAGGATCCGGTGCAACAGTACAAGGTTTCCATTTGGCGGTGACCCTAGCAGCAGTGACCTGCCCTATTGCACACGACGGAAACCAGCACGTCTCGATGCCGGTGCGGCTGCGGACAGGCCGGCAGTCGTCCGGCGCGCCTCCAACGCTCGACCGTGACGCGCAGAGCCGGCTACGGGTGGCCAGGTGGCCAGCCCCTTGCGGCAGGGGCCGAGGCCGACGGGCAGCGGGCGGAGCGGTGGAGTCGAGATTGCGGCGGGCGGAGACACGGAGTCGAACTACGGGACGGAACTCAAGAGCAGAGACGCTCTACGCCTGGGCCTGAGTAATGAATTTGGTCCAATGCCTAGGCGGCTTGGCCTCCTTCCTATTGGGCCAGAAATTCGCATATACACTAAGATGCATTTTGGGCAAAGGAAAAAGTCGGATCCCACTCCCAACTATCACGAAAGTTCACTTTTCCTATTTCAAAAGCCGGACAAATCGCCTCCCTCAACTTTTTCAAACCATGCAAATTACCTCCCTCGAGCAGTTTTGAAGGCGGATTTGCTACAGTGTCTGCGGTTTTGCTACAGTGTCAGCGGGTTGCTACAGTGACAGTGACTTTGTTTTTCAAAAAAAATTCGGTTGAATCTTTGAAAAATCATAGTAAATCATAGAAAAATCATAAAATAAAAAATCTAATTTTGTTGGACTCCACATGATTAGATCTACACAGTGAATATATAATATGATATGCTTTAGTATAAAGTTTTTGCTACGAAAGGTTTTGTCTTTTTTTTTTTATTTATTTGGCTGAATCTTTGAAAAATAATAGTAAATCATAGAAAAATCATAAAATAGAAAATTCAATTTTGTTAGACTCACATGAGTAGATCTACACATTGAATATATAATATGGTATGCTTTAGTCCAACAAAATAATTATGAAGTTGCAGCTAATTAATTATTTCAATTAATTACAAAAAAGCATAGATCTAAAAGGTACAACCAAAAATTTTGTACTAAAGCATACCATATTATATATTCACTGTGTAGACATGCGCATGTGGAGTCTAACAAAATTAGATTTTCTATTTTATGATTTTTCTGTGATTTACTATAATTTTTAAAGATTCAGCCAAATAAATATAAAAGAAAAAGACAAAACCTCCGTAGCAAAAACTTTGTACTAAAAGCATATCATATTATATATTCAATGTGTAGGTCTAATCATGTGGAGTCCAACAAAATTGGATTTTTTTATTTTATGATTTTTTCGTGATTTACTATGATTTTTAAAGATTCAACCGAATTTTTATAAAAAAAAAGAAAAGGAAAAAGTCACTGTCACTGTAGCGACCTGCTGACACTGTAGCAAACCCGCCTTCAAAACCGCCGAGGGAGGTAATTTGCATGGTTTCAAAAGTTGAGGGAGGTGATTTGTCCTTTTGAGTTGAGGGAAAAAGTGAACTTTCGTGATAGTTGGGAGGGAATCCGGACTTTTTCCTTTTAAGTAACGCCTAAGGCCATGGCCATAAGCCCATATCCGTCCCTGCTCCTAGATTGAGAAAATATATTTTATTAGGATAAGTACAATAATACTTATTTCATATCATCAATATTTTAAAAAAACTTAGTTAAATTTAAAATAATTTAACTTAGTATAAAATTACTATTATATTCTTTTTTTGCGAAAAAACTATTATATTATATTCTTTTTGGGACAGAGATTAAGTCCCACCTCCTTCTCACACTCCAGGAAGAGAAGGGTCCATACTGTGTCCTCCGGGTGCTTCATCTAGGGCAACAATGTTTAAAGTTAAAGCATGCTAGCCTTCAGTAGAATGTTTTTTATCAACTTTTCTTTTTTTTTTTTATCCTTAACCAGGCTTATATTACGAGGTTCAAGCTCAGCCAAATCGAAAGCAACCAAATGAATTACAAACTCAGGGGAGGGCATCAGTCCATAGACAGAACTGACCAACGGTGTTGGTTGACAGCAGGTCCGTTTTTCTCTCTGCCGCCTTGTGCCTGTCAATTTTTTATCCGAGAAATGGCAGTTGCTCCGCCGAGCTTGTGCCCGTAAATGGCGTGCTCTGGATTTCTCTCGAGTTGTTTTACAGACAATCATCTGTGTTTTACGATGTTAAAGTAATCCTTTCCATTCTGCATTCCAGCCGGTCAAGGGAGAAGCCCAAATTTCTACCATATATATACACTATTTTTAGATTAAGTTTATACACCCATAGGACAGTTGCATTCTGCAGCCGTTTTTATCCTATGTTCAATTCAAATCAATCGTCACAATCAATTTCGGCATAATAAATTGATGGTAGTAGCGTTCTCATTCCTTTCAGGCCTAAACAATCTTGGCAGTTTATCAAGTAACTATGCTGCCAAAAAAAAAAAAAAAGAGTAACTATGCTGCAAGACGCAGCAGCTTACCCGTGGGCCGTGGCTCCATGAACACACGCAGATATAAAATTCACGGCAACTTAAATAAATAAGACACCCTAAACACAGCCATTACAATCACACAATGGATAGCACTGGGTACTGACACAATGTGAGTGATCACGACCCAGCAGCCTCTGGATTATTTGTCAAGACCATTATTGACTGCTCCACAGGCAAACCGTGAAAAAACATTCCAATGCAGTTCTACTTGAAGCAACAGATCACAAATAACAAAATCCATTGTGACGGTGAGTTACAGCGGCATGTCGAAAACATCAAGTATCTACTACGCCTTATTATTCTTTGCCATCTCTTCCACATCAAGCTCCACTGCCAGTACTGGGCCATCCTGTTTCATGGCAATGCTGCTGTTGCACAGACAGTAGGAACAAACATTTAGCCCATGCACGGTGCGGGTATAAAATGAGATGGGAGGCACAGATGAATATAGCGCAGGAACAGACCTGTTCTCGACTGGACCGTGATCAACAGCGGTTCTTAAAGAGTATATCACTCTGCCAAGGATGTCAGTCATTGGGACTGGTCCAAACAAGCGGCTATCTCTAGCTTCCTGTTGCCAAACCGAGCATGAAAAACTTTAACAAGAAAGGCCTTCATTGAAATGCCATACTCTTATATTCACCAAAATTACATTTTGTGCATCTACAGTGAGGACATGGCAATATCTCCCTTTTACACAATAAAATCAAGTACAACACCAACAAACATAATTAATTACGCAAGTTACTGCTACAAGCATCATTAGCTCAATAGCATACATACCTTTGGCTTAAGGGCTAGGTTGTCTGCCAGGACCCAGCATTGGTCTTTCTCAAGTACAAACTGCTCATCCTTCTCATCATTAGAGACCATCTCATAGCCTTCCAGGGCGGCCAGTCGCCGAATAATTAAATCATCAGATTTCTCTGGGTCTTTTAACAAGACAACATCCCCAACAAACACTTGTCTGTGAAGATAATTTGATACACAACAGACTATTAAAAACATCTCAAGCAATAGATGATGCCAAACTATTAAAAACATCTCAAGCAATAGATGATGCCAAAATGGTCTTTGGCTATCAGTTGAAGTGGCTTTACAAACCAGCCAACCAGGTTTTCTCCATGTTTATATTTTATGAGTTTTTACAAAAATTAAAGATAATAGCTATTCCATAAGATCCAACAGTCGACATAAAAAGGAGGTATCAGGTATCAGGGAGCTCAGCACATATACGACAGAACCTTGAGAATTAACTAAACTTCACAAGTTCACATAGTCAAAAGTTTGAAAATAATGTTGCTTTATATAAATAGATGGACTGATTGACAGCTGTTCTTTGTATTACAAGAAAGGAATGTAGTAACATTGGAAATCATTATGCACTCTGACTGCATTAGTTGATTATCAAATACTCCCTCCATTATCATTTGTTAGGCGTGGTGAATAGTTTCACAGGTAGTACCAAGAAAATTGAGATGGAGAATTGGAGCATTGATGAAGAGCTGAGGACTACGTTGTACTCGTGCGTGCGTGCATGCATGCATGCAGCCAACATTTGTAACCCACTAAAATCAACCAAGCTCGCCTGCTGTTGGTCAATCGCCAAAGAAATGCTTCGTATTAGCTGCGTATGAGTAAATTGCCGATGTTTGGGCATGGACTTTTGCCTCGGTATGTTCCCCACGCCTAATATAAAGTCAAAACTGAAAAATCATCTTACGCCTAACAAATGATAATGGAGGGAGTATGTAAATGAGCTTTTGTGTATGCATGGTTTATCAAGTATGTGTAAGGCCTGGGCGGATTGTACTCTGGGAAAGTGGGCGTTGCATAAATCTGCACCAAAGCCCATCTCTGGACCAGTGAGAAAACCATCACGCATCTACTGACTTCATAACAGCTCCAACCAGTCAATAAATTCACCACATGAGTTGCAGCCATAAACAAGAAGAAAATAACAGAAATCCAGTACTTGTAATTGTTTATAGACCAATCTTTTGTTTACAGAACTACTTTCTGAAGTTATTTTTCCATTAATATGACATTTTTTTTCTATTTTTCAACACAAACATTGGCTAAATTTCAAAATCACATTGTTGATCTGTGATCAGGTTCGTCTGAAGGGTGGGGGTGGTCTGGTACAAGAATCTAATTAAGAATTGTAGCTATGGGCATCTTTAGTCTTTACCACGCTGTGCAATATAATTAGCTTGATTCAACATCAGTTGAGATGGTTTGGACATGTCCAACGGAGGCCTCCCGAGGCGCCGGTGCGTAGTGGGGTTTTAAAGCGGGTCGATAATGTAAAGAGAGGTAGAGGTCACCTAGACCGACTTGGGATGAGACGGTTAAGAGAGAACTTGAGGAGTGGAATATCTCCAAGGAATTAGCTATGGATAGGAGCGCTTGGAGACTAGCAATCAACGTGCCTGAACCGTGACCTTTGTTTCTTTTTCCGTTTACCTCTATCTTTTGTCTTGTGCCCTATTTTGTGTTTCTTTTATATTTGTTTCCTGTGGGTTTCACCTCTAGCCTACCCCGGGACAAAAGGTTATGTTGTTGTTGTTGTTGTTGAATGAGACATATATTAACAAACTCCACTGCTTAGTTGATTATTTCTGTTTTGGGCTTAGTTGTTATTGTGGCTAGAAATAGCAAATATGTGGGCTCAAATAAAGCATCAAAATGCAAAACAAAGGCTAAGCGATTCTTGGGTTAGTTTAATAATAGTTTTTGCAGTAGGAAACAGATTAACAAGAAATTGACATGGCAAGACAATATTAGTTTACTATTATTTACATTCTTTGCAAAACAAGACATCCTTAAGTTTCACTCATGCATTCTTTGCTGAACAAGACAAGATAGCATTCGAGGGAACAGTGATCCAAGCCCAAACTAGGAAACTACAAAACAGGGTGTCAAAAAAAAAAAAAAAAAAAAAAAAAAGGAATACCCTTTCTGCAAATCGTTTACTCAGATGGAAATAAATTGCTATTGCTTGTTCTCAGGTACGAATACAGAACACAAGCAAAGGGAGGCCAAGCCAAAATACGTACAAAACAAGTTGCAATCAACAGTTTGGTGCCCACATTTTTCCATGAACTTCAGGACCAATTCCGTACTAATCAAGGCTCCAAAATAAGTATTGTATATGGATGGAAACCTTGTCAAGTCAACTTTCAAATGTGCAAGACTGACCCTCATTTGGATTTGGCAGAAAGAATTGTACATATTTTGGTGTAAGCTGTACCAGGCCCACAAAACAAGACTGGGCTAAGTGAACCCAACCAGCCCAAATAGGAAGGATACTCTCCTAAAACCCTAGCCAGGAATCAAGTTCAGAAGAATAGAGAAGGCAAGCGCTCTTGTTCTTTTCCATAGTTGCCCCCTTGAGAATCAGGACTTGGGAGGAACTCTCTACCTCTTGTGCTCTTGGGCATCCTTGTGATTGCAGCAGCTTGTCTACTTTGGCTGGTTCAGTAGACATTGATCGAGCGTATACTTGGGACGAATTCTTTTATCACAGATTGTTGTCCAGACCTGTTCGTGCCCTCGATTTGCCAGGTTACATGGATCAAGTGATCTCCATGATCCTAAGACGAGAAGATCGGGCAAAGCAGCCACGTCATAATTGTTGTATTTGAAGCTCTACATATAAATCAAGTCACCCTGGTTGTGTGTGCACACTAAAGGTGAGCACTGAGCAATACCAATGAAAATTTCGGGTAAAAATCCCAGTACAAGGAAGAATAATACATAAATTTACCACACAAACTTTGGCTTCGGATACTTAATAGTAGAGGCACAAACACTGTCAAATTTAACTGGTTCCAACTTAAGTTCAGTAAATTTTAGATGCTATAACAGGGCCAGGAAAGAAATAAAAATGGGACGGGTGGACTGTAAATAAAAAGTATAGGAGCAAATATTTTAAAAATGGAATTTCCAAGATTTCAATTGAAATTACTGAACGAACTAGTATTTTACAAATTGCCACCTAAAGTGCTCCCTGTTATTCAACTTTTGATGTATGGGTGCAGATATCTAATTTTGAGCCACAAATATAAACCTTGGGCACAGTCATACACTGTTGACCAAGGAATAGCATGTTAGTGACTGGCAACATCGGAAAGAAGAGTGCAGCTAACAGAGAGCAGAGGAGAAAGGAAACTAAGTGCTTACGTGGGGCTTAAATTTGCCAGCTTTCTGACAAGGAGGGTTCCTCCAGTCGGAGATACGATGGGAGCCATGGCTTCTCCCCCTTTGGTCCAATGCGTGTAGGTGAGCTTGCCTTGGAAGAAGTTTTTCCATATCGCATCAGTTAGCTCCGTACTGTTGATCTGTCCCACATTATATTTCTGCTTGGAACAGACGCGGAGAAGAGAAATGCATGTGGATAAGAAAAGAAAACAAAGGTTATAAAATGGCAATGCCAAACGAAGAATTTTTTTTTTTTGTGATGATGTGCTTGTGGTTTCGATCAACGGGTACAATTGACATCCTATCACTGAGCAGACGATATGAAATGAAAGTAGAAATATAAGGGAATGACGTCCATGTTATGCTACTATTCCTTAGTTTTGGCTGCTGCACGCACAACACGCCAGTCATTTGATTGATGAATTGTCGTATATAGTATAGCTATCAATTAGTTAACTCTAAGATAAAGTGTACATCAGTGTTCTGATCAAGGGCAAATGGATTGATTCCACGAGCGGGGCAATTAATTACAGAGCAAGATGTGGTGCTACTAGGATGCTTGGATCTAGAGAGAGGGCGGAGTAGTATTTAGAAGAAACAAACATGGGGATGGGGAACTGGGGATAGATAGATGGATAGGTGCAGTACCTTCCACGAGAGGGAAATGGAGTACTCGAACTTGTGCGCGGCATAGCGGAACCAAGTCGACAGCGAAACCATCCTTCCCAACCCCTTCTCGTCGGCTGCCCACAGCTCGTCCACGTCCTCCTCGAGGAGCGCACGCACTGATCCCCACCCCTCTGCTTGGGAGGGGGCTCCTACTGGGCGGCGGCGGCTGGTGCTTTCCCGCAGTCCGCAGTCAGGGGGTTGACCCTAGCAGAGCAGGGGCACTGGCGGCGGGGAGGTGGTGGATGGAAACGGCGGCGGCCGCGTGGCGCTGGAGCAGGAGGAAGGGGAGGGGAGAAGGGACCTGGCTGGGATTTTCCCCCTTGCGCAGTCCGTCGGGGGAAGTAGGCTAGGCGGGCTTCTCTAACCTAACCAATTGTTGTGGGCTGGAAAATAAATAGTCTGGGCCGGGCCTCTTTCGTCCAACACTAAAAAAAAAGTGTTTTGACCTTTGAGTGAGAACAGGTATCTATGAAAATACATGGGGGTCAAATTTTTTAAATTTTAACTAATTTTTATTGATAAAAAAAACTGTTCCATCCCTATGAATAACTCAATTCCTAGAATCCGTGACAGTCAATTTTTTCTAATGTTAACTAATTTTATAGAAAAAAGTAACATTTATGATATAAAATGAGCACCTTATGAAAATATCATGTATGATAAAACTAATGATACTAATTTGATACCATAAATTTTAATGTATTTTTTATAAATTCGGTCAAAGTTTTAAAAGTTTCACTTAAGATAACTTTAAAAATCTATTTATTCAGGGACAAAAGAAGTATATAATAGTTTTTTCAAACTCATAACTCCCTTTTTTTTTTTGCAAGACTTCGGACTCATAACTAGTTAACTACTAGTGTTTCAGTCTATAAGCTCGTACTATTAGTGGGTAACCTGTAACTGTGTAAGTGCAGATCTCAATCCCGAGTTGGGCCCAACGGACCAACCGGGCCTTGACCTTGCGCCCTGATCGGGGGAGCCCAACCCATCTATGGCTGAAGGGCTATGTCACAATCTTATCTATATAAAGAGAGGTGGGGCGGGGGCACTGTTCACGGGATTGACAGCCGCCATTTCCCCACCGACAAATCCTAAGCCGATCTACTGAGGGAGCGCAGCAAGTGACGGGAAGCACCTCCACGTCGCCGCCGTCGCCACTGCATCGACTTCCGCACCACCGACCGTCGGCTGGCTTTGGCGCAGAGAAGCCGATGGGCGACTCCAGCACCGCCGCCGCCGAATCAAGCAGCTCTGTCCCCGCCAAGACCTTTGATGGTCGTTAACTCACCCTAGAACTCCTTTGCTTTTTCACGTTTCTAGTAGACTGTACCTAGAGTTGTTGAATACATCATGACGCGGTCCTAATGTTATATCAGCCACATGTAGCGGTCCTAATGTTATATCAGCCACGTACTGTAAATTCTTCTACGACGCCACTGATGTTTGAGCAAGAAAACTAAAATAGGCAAGTCACTGCAACTCTATAACAATTAACAAGCAACCTGCTCATCCAGGTTTTGGCATCTTTTATCAACTTCCAGGATCCAACGTCCCACTAAAAACTCCATGCACAAAGGTGTGCGTATGCGTAACCATGGGGAAAATATTGTCAACACGAAACGATACATGCCAACAAGGAAAGGAACACCATGAAATAGTAAAAGCGAAACCACAATCTCCGTTGTAATTGCATATTGTTCTGGTGGTTTGCCCAATCGCGGCACCAGACACAGAGCACCCAAAGATCAGTCAAGGGCGATCATGGTCCAACACACTACTTCATCATTGCACCATCAGCCTGAGCCTTTTAATCAACATTCAACGCCGATCATGACCCTGAATTCATGAAAGATATATAAGCAATAACACGGCAATTCAAGTAACCATGTCACACACACATAGCCAGCGAGACTAACCTTATGATAAAGTGTTGAATGGAGAGTCCAAAGTTAACCTTTGATGCATGAGGTGCTGCTGTGAATGAATTCTAGCACTTAAATTACTAATTTACTATGTTCATCTACAGATACATAATATATTTACTCTTTCTGAAGTCTTGAATCCTCAGTTTTTTTATATAATACTGGACTGACAGAGAGGCGATTTCAAATGAAAATTGTGCAAACTCATCTAAACCAAGTTTACACAATTTCAACTCATGGGAATATTCAAGACGGACAGAGAGAGGCGATTTCAAATGAAAATTGTGCAAACTCATCTAAACCAAGTTTACACAATTTTAACTCATGGGAATATTCAGGACTGACAGAGAGGCCATTTCAAATGAAAATTGTGCAAACTCATCGTCTTTTTTTTTTTTTTTTTTTTTTTTGAACAGAAAAAAATTGTGCAAACTCATCTAAACCAAGTTTACACAATTTTAACTCATGGGAATATTCAGGACTGACAGAGAGGCCATTTCAAATGAAAATTGTGCAAACTCATCGTCTTTTTTTTTTTTTTTTTTTTTTGAACAGAAAAAATTGTGCAAACTCATCTAAACCAAGTTTACACAATTTTAACTCATGGGAATATTCAGGACTAACAGAGAGCCATTTCAAATGAAAATTGTGCAAACTCATCTAAACCAAGTTTCCACAATTTTCACTCATGGGATTATTTTCAGTAACTGGGCTATTTCTACTTGCAGGTTTATCTTCACCAAAGCTGTCCGTGCCCCTGAAGGCCCCAGAGTAGTACTTGAAGTGGTGTGCCAGCAATGACACGATGGTAATGAACTCGCACCCATTACTGAGCTGCCTGGCATGGGACTCTTGGCTGCAATGATCAGCAGCATACAAAGACATCTCCACCCACACCCCCAGGATCAGTTCCAAAGTGTCTCGCTGGTCTTGCCACTGCAACTCAAAGCTCAGAAGCTCATTGGCAAGCAAGATTGCATACATATTAGCATTGTCACGGATGGAGTCCCCATGTGGATTTGGTGCCCTTACTGATCCCTGAGACAGAGAAGGACAATTACATAAAACTAGTGTACCCTGAACTTTAGATGTACTTTGTTAGAATAAGGTCGAAAACATTAAAAAAAAATAGAGATAACCTTATTTGAATTTCATTATATGATAGTCAAAAGAAATCAGGAAACAAAACTGAAATGATCACTATGCCTTTTTTAAAAAAAAAAAAAATGAGAGAGCACTATGAATGTAATTTCACTCGAAGAAAATCAATTTGGAACTGTTTTTTGTTGCAACTTTGCATATAGGCATCTGCTGGTTCTGTTAATAAAATCAGCAAGTATGAAAACAAAAACTTGTTTAAGATGTTCTATATCTTCAAACATATTTACCAACGAAATGTGTTTCAGTTCAATGGTCAGGGAAGCTATACCTGCAAATTGAGAGACGCAAACAGTTAAATGAGGCACAATTTGGGGTATTGTTCCAAGAAAAAGAAACAGATTTTCAAACAAATGAATGAACTTGAGGCCTCCCATACCAGTGCAAATTGGGAGAAACTCCACGCCACCTCTGCAAGCTTCTCCCTCCGTGGGATCCTGGAGCAACTGGGACCATCATGGTGGAACAATTCCTTAAGAATATAGTACGGGTTCCAGCTTACAGGGGATGGCGCCACTGGGTTCTCCTTATCACCAAATCGCATTCGGCACTGTCCTTCTAGTTGTTCGCAGGAGGTGAGATGAATGTTGTGTCGTGCAGCGCCAGGCAGCATGTTGGGTTTTACCACCAGCAAGAACATCAAGTAGTTGGATAGCACCTCTGTAGCCTCAAGGAGCTCTTTTGCATGTTTGACCTTGGATTTCCTGATGTACACCTCAGTTGCAATGTGCCAAACAAGGATGCTTTCGTCAAAGTCAATGTTGACGCTCCAGCGAGCAAAGTCCTTGTAGGCCTCCATACGTTTCAGTATAAAGCTGCCTCTTGAGTTCAAATCAGTATCTTCGTGTTGCAGTGCTTGCTCTTTGCTTCTCAATGCTTGAAGAACTAATTTCTTGATATCTTGTATTGACAAAGACGAGTTAGCATGGGGGAAAGTGCCTGAGAAGTGCATCTTGTTCCACCAGTCCTCGAACCCCAATTTCATTGCTAGTCTACTCCCTATCTCGTTTGTGTTGCGAGTGCACAGGTGGAACAAGTTGTACTGCCCAATAGAGCCCGACCAGAGTCTCCTACTTGCTGGATGAACACGCTGACCAAGGGAAGTGACAATATGGAGAGGCCATTCCCATCCCCTGCCCCTACGGTGCAGCAAAGAACATGTCCAGGTGGACAGTACAGCCCTACACACTGATATGATTTCCAGGACCAAAGCCCCAACCAGTAGAACATAACTGATAGCCACATCCACTTTGCTGTACTGATTTCCACTGTTGTTGATACTGAGCTGAAACAACAGGAATGTGGTGGCTGTGCCAAACAGCGAAATGAAATGGATGCAGAAGCCATACCATGTGTGGATCACCGCTGCCTTAGTGTACAGGAAATCATACATCAGAGACAGCTCCATCTCAACCAGCTTGTACAGATCCTCTCCCAGATAAGATAGAACGGAACGCGGTTTAGATAGTGAGCGAACTGAGGGATTTGGTAGCATTATGATATCAGCAAAGACACCTTTGCAGATATCAAACTGGGAGTGAGCTCCGAGCAGCAAGTCCTCTTCGCTAGTACCCAAAGTCAATAACTGATATGGGTCAGTCTTGACCTTCCGGATGCTGATGCTGCTACGGATGCTGCTGATATTGCCACATTTGAGAGCCCATATCCTCTCGCCATACTTGAGAAGGCCAGCAACAAACATGGACAAGGAGGCCAGCAAAAGCAATGCCCCTTTGTCGGAGATGTACTCGTATATCACATAAACAGCTCCTAGGACCTGCACAATGAGGGTTTGCAGGTGTCGTAGCCAGAGAGCGTTGTCCTCAAGCGCATATGCTGTGATGTTGTCTGGTCCACCGAGGTGCAGCAGTAGGAACGGCGCCCAAAACGCCACCAGGTCATGCTCGTCTGATCTATTGTCCACAGATAGGTGGCCCAGGGTGTATATCGCTGTGGAATCGGCCAGCAGGTACGCTGACCAAAGGAAGAACGTCAGGGCGGTGGAGTTGCTATGCCGGCGGACTCCTCCGAAAACCAGGAGGAACACTTGTAACCCGAAGCTTACAAGGACCAGGATTTGTAAACCCCATTGGTTCCACAGGTTCACTAGCCTTCCAGCTTCAGCTAGTTCGCTCTGCATCATGTCTGCATACAGTAACATGGGAAAGAACCAACAATGTTAGCAACTAGATGTTTGTGTATGTGTTGTGTGCGTGGAATGTATGTGAAAGGACCGAATGGGTAACACAATGGACCGTGTATATGATCATAAGACAGTAATAATGAATGATAATATCCGTTGCATGAGAAATGAGCTGAGAAGATTAGCTCGAGGCATCATAATCTAACTAGCAATAATATACAAAAGGACAGGAATGGCAAAAAAGGAAAGGAGAGGAGAAAAGAACATAGGTGATTACTTGTGTGGGAGGAGTTAAACTGGCAAACTTTCTCACGAGAAGGTTTCCTCCAGCTGCAGCTACGATGAGGACAATGGCTTCAACCTCCTTTGGTTCAACTTGGGTACCTGAAGGCGAGCTTGCCTTGGAAGCAGTTGCATGAGAATTATAATGAATGCTAATATCCGTTGCATGAGAAATGAGCTGAGATGATTAGCTCGAGGCATCATAATCTAACAAGCAATAATATACAGAAGGACCGGAATGGGAAAAAAAAAAAAAGGTGCAAAGAACATAGGTGATTACTTGTGTGGGAGAAGTTAAATTGGCAAACTTTCTGACAAGAAGGTTTCCTCCAGCTGCAGCTACAGTGAGGGCAATGGCTTCAACCTCCTTTGGTTCAACTTGGGTACCTGAAGGCGAGCTTGCCTTGAAAGCAGTTGTTCCATATCGCATCAGTCGGCCCTGTACAGTTGATATGGCGCCATTATTATACTTGTGCCCATAAAGAAAGCAGAGTATAAACAAAGAAGTATTTCCCTTTAAACAGTTAATTTCCATTCCTAAAAAAACAGCTAATTACTCCATAGGAATGAAGCAGGATGTGAGATGCTTTCCTATGGATTAGCACATGATGACGCAGGGGGTTGCACGGAATGGATGCGTGCGCCATTGAACTACTAAAAAGTAAAGTTCGTACTTGAGCCACCTGAATCGATGCAAGCATGAACAAATCACAGAAATAAATCCATTTTATGCACTGATTGGTCTGCAACTTACACTGAGTAATCATTGAGTAAAGCAAGCAAAAGTTTGTGGCGTGACGCCATGTCAGGTCATGTATTGTATACTCATCAATCAGTATATTTGTACAATCCACAATGACATTAATTAGCAATCCATTTCACCGTGCTTCCATGAAGGAAGGAACCAGAGGAATTGAATCTTACTTGTTGGGATGTTGGTCGAGGAGGGATGCCGGCGCTTCGGAAGGCGTCCCGGTGATTGCCCGCGCGTCGGGCGAGGACGAGAGGGCTCGGTCGGTGGACGGCCTGGGCACCCGGCCTGATCTGCGCCGCTGACCTACCCGAAGCGGCAGCGGAACTGAGGAATGGGAGAGGAGGGAGGCATGGGATGGTGGAAGTGGAGGCGGCGGCGACAGGACAGGACAGGACAGGACGGCAGAGGTGGCGGCGAGACGAGACGAGACGAGGAAAGGTGGAGGTGGCAGCCGCACGCGCACAACGGAAACACCCGAATTCTTTTTTCAACTATTGTTACTGTTCCCTCAGTTTTTTTTTTTTTTTTTTTTTGCAACGCTACTTTTTTTTTTTTTTTGCAAAGATATAAAAGTCTTCTCCTGTAGCTACTGTACTATTATTCGCCACGTGGTTCTCCCTCTGCCTAGCATTTTATTTTATTATCACCAAACTAGCTAGAACCTTGTCTTTCGTTGGCAACCATGTCGTCATCTTCAGGTTAGGATTAAAAAAAAACGTAGGGATAAATAAAAAAAGAAGAATATAAGAGTACAATATTCCAACACCATGAATCACGAGGATTAAGAAAAGATAGGAAATAAAAGGATTTTTTTTAGAAATGCAGGAATTTTGCAAAAGAAAACAATTCATTTTCTCAGGGAAAAAAAGAAAAACATGAGTTTTTTCTCCATTCTAAAGGGTACAAGATTGAATGTATGGGTGGAGAGTAATTCAATGGTAGTGACACAAACACAACTTCCCATGAGTTTCAACCTCTAAGTAGAATTTCTCCGAAATTCCTATGAAATAAGTCACTTCATTCATAGGATCCGGATGAACCCGATCTTTCGTCGAAAGGGGTTTATAGCAAGTTTTCCCATATAATTTCAAACTTCTAGAGTTCCACTATTTTTCCTTTGTTCGAAGGGGCTTCTTGCTTCTTTCCCATGTGAAGGAAATTACTTCACGCAAAGAGATGTAAGATAGCAAATTGGTTGTGATTTGCCTTTGTCAAAAAGTAATTTCTCAAAGCGTGGAAAAAGGTACAATTCTAGCATAATATTTTGAGTCAAAACACCTCAAATTTAAACAACATTATACAAAAATGTATCAGTACTTATTATTCTAAAATTCCTGTGAAATAAGTCACTTCATTCAGAGGATCTAGATAAACCCGATCTTTTCGTTCCAAAGGGGTTTATAGGAAGTTTTCCTATATAGTTTCAAATTTCTAGAATTCCACTATTTTTCCTTTGTTCGAAAGGGGCTTCTTACTTCTTTCCCATATGAAGGAAATTACTTCACGCAAGAGATGTAAGATAGCAAATCGGTTGTGATTTGCCTTTGTCAAAAGTAAATTTTTAGTGTGGAAAAAGGTACAATTCTAGCATATTATTTTGAGTCAAAACATCTCAAATTTGAACAACTTTATACAAAAATGTATCAGTATTTAGCCTAGGATACCAAATAAGTATTATTAGATTAGCATGTAATATATTTTCATGATATATCTATTTGGTATCATAAATAAATAATAATGATATGTTTCCCGTAAATTTGACCAAACTTTGGATACATTAACCAAGAACAGAACTAGAACTACATTTCTTTTAAGATGTAGAAATTAGTTCATGAATAACTTATGCATTTTCTCTTTACGAAATATGTGCTACGATAAGTCAATTTCGCAAACTAAAGGAATGATATCTACTTGGAGCTATTGGTACACATTTATCAGATAAAACCTAGCGTGCAACACAAAAGAAATAAACAGTTGTTCTCTTTGACTTTGCTGCAGCGACATATATCAATCAGTGAGGTGAGCCTTTAGTAAAATGGAACGGATAGTCTCGTGGCCATCAATGGTGGAAGTGGAGGTGGCACCAGCCGCAGAGGTCTTCTCTGTGGAATGCGGTGGTGGCCACGCCGGCCGTACGAATCCAGAGTAGGTAGCTAGCCAGGACAAGTGGCTGATTCGCATTGGGACATGCCCATCACCCGTCGATTTTAACTAGTACCGGAAATGCCCCTCCGTAGCGATATGATCAGAAGAGGATCAGGCCCAACATTTTTATATTATTAAAAAAATTGAGACAGGTAAGAAAGAAGGGTCACGACAACATTCACGCCTACCTTGTAAAACAAAACACTCACGCCTTGTTGAATCCACACATCAGCTTGTGCATTGAACTCTAACTACATCAGCCTTATTACAGCAGATGTGATCTGCGGCCATGCCCATCATCGTGACGATGACAGTATTTGTATTATAGACAACTTGAGAAGATGAAACTCTTCTCAGCCAGTCTCACTCTTTAGTCACAATCATATGCCATCATCAAACACTGGAATTATATACAACGACGTTTCAGGCCTTCAAAATGTCATAAAATGCAGAGGGCCGCTTTCGTTTCTTCAGACACAGCTCCTGCAAGCAGAGGGAACTATTTTTCATTCACATGTTTAAATATTATTAATTTCCCAGAGTTCTACAAGCACAAGATACTCTGGAGTAAAAAGCTTCAGCAAAAACATGCTTATTCCCTTGCCATTCATGCTTAAATTTAAAGTTCTTTTTTCATAAACAATTTGTGTAGCTTTTTATCCACACCGTAATACGAAATACTTCTCTACCTTGTAAACCAACTTTTTCATGTTACCGTGTATGTACCCAAGGTACAGAACATGTCATTTGGTGCTCTTCAAGCAGCGTTAAAAGACAAGTGGCAGCAAGCAAACTTAGACTTAGTGGATATGACCAGATTCTCTGCTGCAACCACAACTACGGAAAGCAAACGATTCGCAAGTTGCAACCACAGCTACGGAAAGCAAACTTGAAATTAGTGGACGTGACCAGTACCTCCACTGCAGAAGCCACCCTCAATAAGCTTGCCTCACCCCATGGACGGCCTATCAGTTGCAAACCTATAGGAAGGCCTTGCTTGTCATGACCGACCTGACAGGAGAGCGACATGTCACCAAATTATAACTTTTCTGCCTCTGATCCATATTAAGCTAAATTCATCGATTTCTTATACAAGTTCCAGGTTATCTATCAGAAACAATGGCAATGCTATTGACATCAATAACACAAAAGGTATCGATATATATCGAGTCATAATATTATGGTCAGGCTCCGTATATATAGACCACAACAGGTAACTATGAAACATGTAAATGTATGATACATGGATACCACTTACAGGCACACTTATTGCTGGGAGACCAAGAAGGTTCCCTGCTATGATGAATCGCATCAGGTAAGCTGCAATAAAGAGCAATGTTAGAAAAGGCACGAGTGATCTCTGTAGAATAAACAACCATACCTACACTGACCATCAAATATCAAGCCAAAAAAGAACATATAAGTTTCTTAGTAAACCACTCAAAAAGTAACACAGATTGTGAACAAAGCTACCCAGTTCACAGCCTAATAGGCATGGCATGATTTGCTAGACAATGAAATTAATGAAACCACCCAAGTTCTGTTGTCTTCAAACTGAATGGTTCATCGAGCGAGCAAAAAAAGGAGTAAAAGTACAGCCCAAGAAGAATCATATTTGTTTTCTCTTGTACCAGCTTGCTTAATTGTTTAAAAAAGACTACCTACCAAACAACACATATCTTATATCTGGTTTTCAGTATTTTTTTGTAACATAATAGCATTGGAAAAACATTAAAATTCATATAAACTCTCTTTTGACAAATTAAAGAGCTAATTAAGATGCCTAAAATACAATATCCAGCTCACAGTTTACCTGACACAACGTAATCTGACTCTCCTGACTTCAGAGCACTTGGAGGTATTTTTGGTGCAGTAATGCTGGAAAAACAGCACAGTTGCTTAGTTATTACAGAAATACAAAGCTTCTTAATGTAGAATAACCATGCATAATTTGAGGTGCACTGTGCACCATCTTTTCTAGGAAATGTAGCTCACATATGTCACTTATTCCTGTCTATTTTGAACAGCAGATTGAGAAAGATCAATTCAGAGATGGGGATCTTCCCCACAGTTTTTACCGTAAAAAAAATCAATTCAGAGATTTTCTATGATTATGTGCTTCACTTAGGCTACAACTGCTATCTAACTATTTTTATACCACATCGACAGTGGCGGAGCTTCCCAAGGAACAAATAGGTAAGAGGAGAGAGGGACATCTATATAGTTTGAGTATTAGCCACCTTTGAATAGTACCAAAGTTACTGTTTAGATAAGGATAGTGGAGAACGCATTGTGCAGGGGGGCCATGGGCCAGCTTGGTCTAACCAAGCTCCACCCCTGCACGTAGATTTATTTCCAGATAAGATACAACTCCAAAGATCTCTTTTACATTATACTCCATCAGTGTAATCAAGTCAGGGCTATGACTCGATTAGGCCGATTAGTTTTCTGATCATCTGACTAGTCAATGACTAATCACGATTAGCTACCTGACTAGGAGGTGGACAACTACTCAACTAGAAACATAATAATGGAATTGCTAGCCAGCTTAGGACATGGGCTGCATCTGGGATGGCTTAAGTCACTTGGGCTCATGTCATTCAGCCCAAATTGCAATCCTACATGCAACCATGCTTGATTTGTACTCTAGAACATATAGTATATTAGTTTGATATATATAGGACAACTAGGCCCGACCGGGTCGACCTGGTTGATGACTAATTGTGACTAGTCACCTGGTTGGTCCCATGGCGACTAGGATCTACTAAACGACATGATAACATTGTACTCCATTGTTGAGAAATCAAACTTCCTCAGGTTTGACTAGATACATTACTTTTCCTATGTATCTAGATTCTAGACATAGTGTATATCTAAGTACATAGCAAAAAACTATGTAGGTAGCAAAGCCAACATGACTTATAATTTGGAATGTAGGGGGTATATATAAAAACATTATCTAGATTTGTCATGTCAAAAAACATGCATTAGATTTTTTAAGGGTACTTTTGAGAAAATTTTAGAATGATTTTTATGTGATAAAGAAAACTTCTGCATTCATATTACCCAGTTGTAGGAGTTGCTATGACATCAACCTTCTTGAAAGCTTCCATGTGATAGTGCATTATCCTCCTCCTATATAAGCCCGATCAAAAGAAACAAACAGTTACAACAAACACAAGTTGCAGGAGCCCCCAGTCGTTATTGCGATAGTAGGTCATCAAAAGATAATTGAAAGTTTAGGTTCAATTGCACAAATCAAGTAAGAACTGAATTCATAATCTCTAAGCATGCTCTTGTTGACATGTTCACCTTATACTTTGAGAAGCCACATAATCAGTTGCAGTGAATGACCCAAAAAGTGCCAAACTTGTTCGAGTATCCAGCGTAAATTCAGTTTTCCTTCTGGAAAAGACAAGGAGAATGAGAACAATAGTAAATAAAAAGAATATTTTGCTTCATATAGCCATCCTAACAAATAACTTAAATTTTCAGCATGTTGTGGACAACATTATGGAAATGATATCCATCAAACAGATAGGGTACCCTGCTTTGTAATAAGGATTCAGGTCACAGAATGATTCTGAGCCAATTGAGACAAGATGGGCAGTACGCATCTCTTCAAGCTCTGGTAATATTATCTCTTCTATCTTGAAAGAAGCAAATCAGGACTTGTTAGTTGAGATGTCAGAAGAGATGAATGCGCATATATATACAGTATATACCATGTGATCAGCTCAGTATCAGTTGTGTGTTAGAGGAACTGCAAACGCAATGAACATATACATTTCATAGTCGAATTTTGTCATAGCCACTACTTGAAGTTGACGGCATTGATTGATCTAAACATAGCTTATTTATATATTTCAAAAAAGCCACATCATAACACAGATGCTTCTATTCTGAGAAGAACTTGTCCATCTTAAGGTGAATGACCTTTTTTTATAAGAAGGCGAATGATCTATTGTAAGTTCTATATCAATTAACTAAGAGAAATGTTCCTGCATTGTTATTGTCAAAGTCGCTGAGATAGAAATGGGCTTACTTGACTACCAAAAGTGCTGCAGAGAAGTTTAAGAGCATCGTCACATGTATTCAATATCTCATGATCAGCAACATCATTAAACCACTACAAAAGCAAATTTCTTCTGAGAATAGGTAGGGACATACCAAACTAACGTTTGAAGTGGACAAACATACCTCTGTATATTTTCCTATTTTAACTGATCCCAGGATATTGCTGTTTTCTGGAGACAACAAATTTGGGACACATAGTGGTGACTGCAAAGAGGAAAGAAATAAAAATGCAGATGTTGTGAGCTCAACCAAATGCGCTATATTCAGCAAAAAAGATGTTATCAAGTTATAAGTCATGCTCGATTTCTGGTGAACAATGGAGAAGGTTGTCTAGCAAAAAAATAAAGGTAATTAGAACCATGCCATTACAAATTTTACGTTTCTGAGAAACGCCACTACTTCTCACCTAACATGGCTGGTGCCATTACAATTCTCCTAGAGTCAATATGCCACTTTGTGTGTCTTTGGGCCCACGTTCTGTTGCATGGAAAACAATGTATTTTCGTGTATGGACAAAAACGGCACCTGATAGTTCCTCCCTCCCCTCTGTATGACACTTCAACCAATAGAATGATACACAGCTCTCCTGTGTATTTGAGGGGAAAAAAAAAAAAGACTTCCCTCTCCATCTCACTTACAAGCAGGCCTTTTCAGTCCCCCCGCCATATCACCCTCCAGACTTTGGGAGAACTATTATGGCCCTATCAGGTGCGAAGCAGTAGTGTTCCTAGATACATTGAATTTAAACACCCCCCCCCCCCGCCCCAAAAAAAAGTCTATGGAAAACAACAATCTTTTTTTTCAATCTGATATCATTTCAAAGCAAACTGCCTAAGGCTGATTGCTATAATCTCACAGCATACAAGTGGTATGAAAGGCATACCAGCATTCTTGGTATTTAAAAGGCAGGGGATATTAGAAAGTTATATCTTACTGGTCTAAGGGTAAGCCTATCATTGGGTCTTGAGCCTGCTATTGCAGAATACCTGGAATGCCATACAATCAGTTAACAAATATCCAGTTTTTTCAACAGGATAGTCAAACATAATGGTACGCAGTACGTATTACAAAAAGAAGCATTGGAAAAACTTTTTAACTTTCTCAATGAGACAGCTAAGCTTAATGGGTTTATGCAGGGGATCTAATGGATAGTATCATAAAGCACACCAAGCAGCTTACACTAATATAGCATCCTCAACTGATGACACTAAAGGAGAAGCAACTTCAACAGTCCCAGAGTCACAAAGTACCCTGCAAACAAGATATCTAATCATACAACAAGAAATTGCAAGAATTTGAAGGATTTCTAATGAGATTCACTATAAGATAACTGTGTAACAACAAAAAACATTTTAAACTGTTTCAGACTGCAGTGGATGCTAGCTTGTGACTAGAGCAGCTTATTTTAGTAATCTTGGAAGGTAGTCCCATCCATATATAACAAATGTGACAGATAAAAGAACAATTCTTGTGAATATTTTAGTTCAATGGAACTTCCTTTTATTACCCAGTCATATTTGTCCTCCCGTATGTTGTCTTGAAACCAACAATACCACAAAGTGAAGATGGAATTCTAACTGAACCTGTTGTAGAGAAAAGGTACCATTCAGAGATAGGCTACAAATTAAGAATCTGTGACAATTATTATCAGGCTTCTATATGTACGAACCTCCACCATCTGTTCCAATTGCTGCTGAGCATAATCCTGATGATACTAATGCAGCAGGCCCAGATGAAGAACCACCAGTATATCTATCAACCGAATGTGGATTTCTTGCTGTCCTGCAAGAGAGGTTAAGGAAAAGTGAAGATTAAGTGAGAAACATAACAGAAGAAGAACTGAAGAACATAACAGCAGATGAAAAATATCTTATCATTCTGATACACGGCAATTCTGGGTTGCCCGTTTCTTTTGTGACTTTATAGAGTAAGGTTCTTTCAATCCATGACACTGCTGAATGTCATATTTATGTGCATTCCAAAATTCTGATTTTAGTTTTTAACTAAGCTCTACTCAAGGTCATGGATTTTGCATCCAGGACATAGTAAGGAAACACTTTTTTGAGCAACTTTTTAAAGGGGCAATTGCATGGATGCCCCTGTTTTAAGGAAAGCAAGATAATATAGGAAAAGATATGTGTCATATTCTCTTGTGTTCTGAATGTCTAGAAAAAGGGAAGAACATTTATCTTATCCATGCATAACTTGACAAAGTAGCCATATCCTCAGGCTTCAAATAGAAAAAACAACTAAATTGTACATAAGGAGAGAACATTTTTAACAGAATGAGCAGTCGTGCAACAATTGATCATACCCATAGTTTGGATTGTTTCCTGTTACTCCAAGGCCTAGCTCATGCATGTTTGCTTTCCGATAAAGATGACTCCACATTTCCGCAACCGAGCCACGCAGACGGCATCTTTCTCCACAGTGCGAATTTGGTCAAAGAATGTTGTAGCACCTGCCATCCAATGAAAACATGATATGGATTGTAGTTCTTGAACAGTGACACAGAAAAACATGGAAGCTGTCAATTAAACTAACCCTTTGTTGGATACGGGAAGCAGTCAATGTCATCCTTAATGGCAACGAAGGCACCATCTAAAATGGATATAGGATTTCCTGGGCACAAGAAGCAACACATACCATATGAGATTTTTAAACAAAGGTTTTTCTACTTGAAGCCATTTGAATGCAAAGAAAAGAAGATCTGTACAATCATAATGTGAGGGTGACTAAGTTGCGGCCAACCTTGCTGAAATCTCTTTGTGGAAGCCTCAGCTTGCTTCTTGAGATCATCCGCATTAAAATAGACCAACATTGGCATTGGGGGCTTCTTGTTGTTCCACTCTTCAACGCCTGCAATAACATACTCGGCAACCTATCCCATGGATGAGAGTTAAAACATCGAATTAAGATACAGAAAGCGCAAGCAAGCATCATTCTTTCCAATAATCCACTTACAGCTGAAGGAGTCGTGATCCCCGAGCGGTATGCATGTGCAAAGTCACGGATCTTCCAGTAAAGGAAAGGGGGATTCTCCCCGGTTGTCCAACGAATTGACAGATCATACTGAGGAAGGCACTGCAGTGCTTCGTGGACTCTTTCCACCGGGTCCCTATCTTCATCTACAAGCACAACTTCTGGCTCTGGGTCTGAATAATTGGGGACAGAAACACCAGAATTGACAATACACAGTGAGTATTTTTGAATCTCAACATCAAGGATGTATCTGAGATTGGTCTTTTGCAGGCTTAATTACCTTTATGTGTACTACATAAATGATTTTTGTGAGAGATTTTTACAGTTTGCAGAATTTTGGGTTCACTGTATTTTGGCTGAAGGGGATAGGAATTATCATGATTATCCATACAGAGAAAACTAACCGATAAAAATCTGCTAAAGCAGTATTATAAAGTTTTTTTAGTACTATTCTGCTTTGTGTAAATCTGAAATTTGCTTAACAGATCAACATATACCATTAGGACCGTCTCGTGCTGCTACCAAGGGAAGAAAAGAAGTTAAACGTCATCAGTTTCAGCATCAGGTACCTGTGTTCTGCAAATTCCTTATGCTTTATAAATTATAAGTGATGTTTTAAGATTCTTTTCTAAATGACTAAATCTCTTGGCGTGGAGCAAGGGAAGTAGCCTTGCATTACTGACGGTTTATGTCAAAATGATTGGGGTTTGTTTAGATGTTCAGAATTCAGTACTAGTATGTGCAAGTTTTTCTTTATGTATATAAAAAAAATGTATTATGTGCAAGTCAAGTTAATGATGTGAGCAGAAAGGTAAAGTCAACCGTGAACCAGAGCAGGCGTGAACCAACAACAGTGGAAGAAAGAAAGCAAATGCAGCAGGAAACGAAATTGAGGATCCTATAAACCGTACCCTGCGGTGGGAACTCCGGGTAGTACATGGGGCGCTCGGGGATCACCGTCTGCTGCAGCATCTGAATGAATCATAGTAGAGAGGAGGCACGGCACGGCACACGAAGAGTTATGAGTAATGGGCGGCGATGAGACGAGCAACAAGGGGGGATAAGGAGGGGACGGGGGAACCTCTTACTACCTGCGGCATGTTGTTCTGCGACTTGAGCACGGAGGTGATGAGTGGTCCGAGCAGGGACGACTCCATGAGCCAGAGGAAAGCCCTGAGGGAGAAACCCGTGAGGTGCGGCGCCTGTAGCGTGGCCGGCTTGTACCTGACGGCGGCGATGTCCACCTCCTCCACCGGCGGCATGGCGAGCGGGGTGGACCCAGACCCCCTCCCCTTGGAATTCGATCCGCCCATACTGACTCCGCTGTAGCAGCAGAGCAGAGCAGCAGGAAGGGGAAGAATGGACGGAGGATAATTGAACGGGGGAGGGGTTTAATGCGGTGGTGGGCGGAGACGACAAGGCTGGCTGGCTGGCAGAGCAGGACGAGCAGGGATGCAAGAGCAAGACGACGATGGCGTGGCGTGGCGGGCACACCTCATAAATTCAGCAGCCGAGCCGAGCCGAACCCACCCTACCGGCGTTGGTTTCTTCCCCGCTTTGGCTCTTGCTCCTCTCATCATCATCTTCCAGAAGGAGGTCACTCCTGCAGACCATTTCACGAGAGCCCATTGGATTGGATTTGATCGTCTCGTTCCTCAAACTCTGACGCACCGTGTTCCGCCGCAAGCAACATTTTTTTTTATTTATATTTATAAAAAAAAGAGGTGTATTATTTTTTGCATAATAGTTGTAGATGTCGACATTTGGATTGACCTTATCGGAAGTCAGCAACATCCTACCTAACCAACGAAATGGAAAAGACAAGCCATGTCAACGTCACAATGGATGTGAAAATGATGACAACGAATTAAACCAATTCCCTTACAAATTTACATCAATGCGCGCGCGTGGTCGAGGCTCTGGTTCCTGTCCTTGGTGGCGGCGGCTGACTATGGTGCCGGAAGTCATTCTGCACCACCGTGACTCGACTCAGCAGCGGCGGCGTTTGCCCACCGGCAAGATTCGGTGCTGCCCAGACGGAGCGCCGCAGGAACCAGCCTGGACCGGCCGCTATCCTGACCCGCTCCAACTCTGCTGCCTCGATGCCTCTTCCCGCCCTAGCCTTCAAGGTGTTCCTTCGTTTGTGCATGCCAAGCTATGATATGATACTCCACATGTTATTGCTGATTGAACGTGTTGGAATGTAAACATGACACGGCCCATGGGCCTGCCGTATCCGGCTCCCCATCGTGCCTATATGTACACTACTATGGTCTCTGAGTAATACATCGCGTATTCTACCAAACCCTAACTTCTATCATGGTATCACAGAAGGTTCGCATCCTGCGACCTCGCTTCCGCACACCCCGCCGCCGCTGATCCGTCGCCCGGCCACCCACCCGCTCACCGCCGAGTCTCTCGCCGAGCACCACTACCCATCTCCTCGCCGCCCGATCCACTCGCCGAGAGCCTTTCCCCTCTGCGGTGGTGAGCATCCCTCGCGGACCCTCCTCCCGATCCCCCGATCGCGCCCCCATCCACCGCTATGGGTGACGCCGCCACCGGCCGGCCGCCAAGCTGCGCGAGGAGGAGGCCCGCGCCCATCACCGAGGGCCTCGACGCGAGGAGGCCGCCAACGCCGCGATCCACGCCCGGGCGACCGGCGTGATGAACATCAAGGTGCTCATCACCGTCATTTGGACAAGCCGGCAAACAACTACGGCCGGTGGCGATCTATGTTCCTCGCCGTCCCCGGCAAGTACAACCTCAAGGATCATGTGCTCACCGACGCCCCCACCCTCGCGCGCTGCCCCGGGCGCAGATGGACCGGCCGCGTCCTCACGTGGATCTACCGGACCGTCTCCAACGACCGCAAAGAAGCCCTCATGATCTGCGATCCCGCCGCCCGTGACGCGTGGCTCTACCTCGAGGACGAATTCCCGCAACGGAATCTCGTGCCCCGGGCCGATGGAGGCCGAAGTTTCGGGCCGTTCAAGCAGGCGACATGTCCGTGACGGACTACTGCCGCGCCCGAGACGATGGCCGCCTCCCTCAAGGAATTCGTGATCCGACCGGCGATCGGCAACTCGCCCTCACCCTTCTACGCGGTCTCAACGGCAAGTTCAGGCACATGGTGTCCAACCTAAAGATGCAGCGGCCGTTCGACGTTCACGGAGGCCCGCACACTCGCTGCTCCTTGAAGAACTTCGATGTCAACGACGCCCACGACGCCCGCACCTCCGAGCCCAAGACCGCCATGGTGGTCGCGCCGTCATGATGCAAAGAAGACGGCGCCCTCCCAACGCCCCGCCGGCTCTGGCGCGGTGGTGGTCACGGCCGGGGGCGGCGGCAACGGCGGCACCGGCGGCAACCGCAACCACGGCGCGACGCGGCGGCAACGGTGGCAACGGGGCGCGCCGGCAATGCCGGTGGTTCCAAGGGCACCCCTCCCGGGTTTCGACCGGGCGCGCCACGCCCCCTGGCCATCCATGGTCCGGGTCGGTGCACCAGGGTCGCGACGGTTATGGTGCCCCCCGCCCGGCTACGGTGCCCCCCCACCCGGCCACGGTGCCCATCCCGCCCGGTGATGTGGCCGCCGCCCGCGCTGCACATGATGCCGTACCAGGGGGGCTACTACCAGCCTCCACCCCCTGGTTTCGGCTTCGCCGGCGCGTCCTCGTCTACATCATCGGCGGGGTCCTCCATCGGCGATCCACAGTACACGCCCTGGAGCCCCATGGCCGGTGGATCCTGGGATCAGGCATCCCTCGTCAGCAACTTCAACACGATGTCCCTGACGCCACCGCCCAGCCCCGTCGAGTGGTATGCCGACTCTGGTGCTGGCTCGCACATGACCGCCCACTCTGGTATACTATCCTCTCCTCGATCACCCTCCTTGTCCGGTCCTTCCTCAATTATCGTCGATAATGGCTCCTTGTTACCTATTACCGCCACTGGGTCTTACTCATTTCCTCATTCGCGTCGTTCTCTTATTCTTAATGATGTCTTAGTGTCCCCTAACATTATTAAGAACTTGATTTCAGTGCGTCGCTTTACCATTGATAACAATTGTTCTATCGAGTTTGACCCTTTTGGCCTTTACGTGAAGGACCTCCAAACCCGGAGCGTGATCGCCCGGGTGCAATAGCACGGGTGACCTTTACCCGTTCTTTCCGTCCACCGCCAGGAAGACACCCGGCTCTCACCGCGACGTCGACCCCGTGGCATCGTCGTCTCGGTCATATCGGTTCGAAGCTTTGTCCAAGCTAATTAGCTCAGGCCATTACTTGTAATAAACCTAAACATGATCACCTATGTCATGCATGTCAACTAGGTCGTCATGTTCGTTTACCTTTGGATCTTCCAATTCCCGTGCCACAAATAAATTCGATTTAATACATTGTGATCTTTGGACATCTCCCATTGTCGAGTGTGTCGGTTACAAATATTATCTCGTTATTATTGATGATTGCTCTCATTATGCTTGGACATTCCCACTTCGTCTTAAATCCGATACTTTCTCCACTATTTCTAACTTTTTTGCTCATGTGCGCACGCTAGATTTGGCACTTCCGTGAAGGTCTTTGTCGGTGCGACAACGGCCGTGAGTTTGACAACTCCTCGGCCCGCACGTTCTTCCTCTCCCTCGGTGCCATACTCCGCATGTCTTGCCCACACACTTCCCAAACAAAGCGGTAAAGCCCGAGCGCGCCGCACTCTAAATAATATTGTCCGCTCGATGCTTTTTCAAGGCTGCCTACCCCCGGCTTATTGGGTTGAGTCCCTTCACACTGCCACCTATCTTCTCAACCGACACCCCACCACCACCCTAGGCAGCCTCACACCGTTCTTTGCTCTATATAACACCCAACCGGACTACACTCATCTTCGTGTTTTTGGTGCGCGTGTTACCCCAACCTATCCGCCCGCGCCACCCACAAATTATCTCCTCGTTCATCGTTATGTGTTTTCCTCGGTTATTCCTCGGATCACAAGGGCTATCGGTGTCTTGACCTCCACTCTAACCGGATCATCATCTCCCGTCATGTGGTGTTTGATGAATCGGTTTTTCCTTCTCCGATATGTCCACCACCCACCGGATCCTAACACGTTGGATTTCCTCGACGATGATGACACCTCCGCTATACCCCGGGTTTAGCACTATGGCTGCAGTACCTCGTCCGGGCGCCTCCCCGTCGCCGGGCCGTTGAGCCCGACTCGGCGCGGGCAGCCCAGCGCCGACGACCCGGCGCTGGCAGCTCAGCATACGCGACACGACCACAGCGCGACCACCGCTCAGCGCGGCAGCTCGGCGCCAGGCGGGCGCGACCGCGGCGCGACCACCGGTGGTTCGGCGCGACCACCGGCTCGAGAGCGACCACCGGCTCCACCGACTCCGGCTCCTTCGCCCACCCTCGCGCCCCCGACGACCTCCGCTCAGTTCGCCTAGAGGCCGGACGTGTCGCCGCGACGAGACCGTCGCGAAGACCGTCCATGACCATGGCATGCGCACCGTGGGAAGTCCGGCCGGTGCGGCCGGCCGATCGCCAATCTTCATGCAGCCCGTGGTATCTCCGTCCGAAGACCGTCCGCCTTTGCACTCACCGATCCACATTGGCGGCTGCAATGCAGGCCGAGTTCGGCGCGACGAGCGAGCGACACACGGGGAGTTGGTTCCTCGTCCACCGGCGTCAACCTTGTTACGGGTAAATGGATTTCTGGGCACAAGTTTCTAGGCGATGGTTCTCTTGATCGTTACAAGGCTCGTTGGGTTCTCCGAGGCTTCACTCGGCGTCCGGTGTCGATTATGATGAAACCTTCAGCCCGGTCGTCAAGCCTGCTCTTGTCAGGTGTTGTGCTCACCTTGGCCTTGTCTCGCTCCCTGGCGGACTCATCGCCTTGATGTCAAGAATGCATTTCTTCATGGGACCCTCAACGAGGCGGTTTATTACGAGCAGCCCGCAAGTTTTGTTGACTCCTCTCGGCCTAATTATGTCCGTCGCTTGAACAAGTCTCTATATGGGTTGAAGCGGGCTCCTCATGCATGGCACCTTCGGATTCTTTGGATTTCTCACTTCCATTGGGTTTGTTGAGTCCAAGGTCGATTCGTCACTCTTCATTTCTGATCGTGGTGGTGATCTGACCTTTACGCTTCTCTATGTGGATGATATTGTTCTTACGGCCTCTTCTCCGAGACTCCGCCAAATAGATTACTACCGCCCTTCGGGAATTTTCGATGACGGATATGGGTCCTTTGCATCACTTCTTGGGCTTATCGGTTGAGCGTCGAGCCGACACTCTCTTTCTGTCTCGTAAAGCATTACATGCCGGATATTCGAGCGTCGGCATGGCATGAGTGATCGCAAACCTTGCAAGCACACCTGTTGATACTCGGGCCAAGTTGTGCGGATGGTGTTCACGTGGCTGATCCTACGGTTTAGCGGTATTCTTTGGTGCCCGCCGGTATCTCACGTTCACTCGCCCGGATATTGCTTATGCGATTCGGCAAGTGTGTCTCCATATGCATGACTCGAAGGAGCCTCACCGTTGCCATGAAGCGCATCTGCGCTACATTCGGGGACCTTAGATCTTGGCTTCTATCTTCACAAGACCTCGCCTGGCCGATCTTTACGGTCTATTACGATCTTGATTGGGCTGGTTGTCCCGACACTCGTCGCAGTACCTCTCGGCTACGGTGTGTTTTTGGGTGACAACTGATCTCCCGGTCGTCGGCGTCGGCAAGATTGTCTCTCGATCCGATCTTTGAGGCCGAGTATATTTGTCGCCAATGGAGTTGCGGAGGCGTGTTGGTTGCGCCCCAACTCCTTCATGAGCTCCATTGCCCTCTTCGCCGAGCCACCATAGTGTCTTTGTGACAATGTCGGTCTTTGTTTATTTATCAACCAATCCCGCTCACCGGCGGACCAAGCACGTGGAGATTGATCTACACTTCGTTCGTGATCGTGTCGCTCTTGGAGAAGTTCGTGTTCTACATGTGCCTACTACATCCCAAGACGCGGACATCTTCACCAAGGGTCTACCGACGTCGGTCTTCGTCGAGTTTAGGAACGATCTGAATGTTCGCGGTGCTCCCAGTTCTAAGCGTGGGGAGTGTTGGAATGTAAACATGACACGGCCCATGGGCTGCCGTATCCGGCTCCCCATCGTGCCTATATGTACACTACTATGGTCTCGAGTAATACATCGCGTATTCTACCAAACCCTAACTTCTATCAGAACGTTTCATATATGCAGAAAGGTATTGTGATATCCAATGGAGCTACTTCATGATGTCAGATCAGAAAAATCTAGAAAAAATAAGACGATGTTCTCATGAGGGAGCTTGCTATCGAAGACTTCATGGTTGAATGTAACATGATTGCAAAAAAAAAAAAAAAGGTTACATGTGAACATGTGAATGTTATGCATTAGTGCGCCATGGTCCATGCGTGGTGCTCCTTTGTTATCGAATAGCCACCACAAGTAGTATACACAATTTATTTATAGTTGATCCTAGCTACATGCAAAGCATTAAACGGCTTAGAGACGGACCTTTGTTTGTGGGTTGTACGACGTGTGTTTATATTTGTACGTATGATAGATTCGAGGCGTTTAGAGACGGACCCGTGCGTGGATTGTACATGCCCTAAGAGTTTGTTTGGATCGTTGGAATTGAATTCATTGTAATTTAGACACATATTTCAGCTAGCTATGTACCGGAATGCAATGGAATGGAGTTGGAGGATGTAAATATAGTATGGTGATCTATTTTTCATTTAATTCTCACCTCTCACCCTCTTGATTTGAGATAGACTTAAAAGTGAACTTTGGAAAGTGTTGGAATATTAAATTCTAAGTCAAATAGCCTAGTTTTTATAGAGATTTCAATTCCCCTAAAATTAAGTGAGATAAACTTAAAAGTGAACTTTGAAAAGTGGTGGAATATTAAGTTCCAAGTCAATTAGCCTAGTTTCTTATAGAGAATTCAATTCCTCTAAAATTGGGAGGAGCTAGGTGGAGGGGAGAGGGCTAATGCAGGCGGCCGGCGTCGGCAAGAGCCGGGGGCTCGGTGCGGTGGCGGTCTTTCTATTTGGTTAGTCCACGGCGGGTCGGGGAGGCACGGGCCATCTTTGAAAGGTCCTAATGGCTAGAGGGGGGTGAATAGCCTATTAAAAATTCTACAAACAACACTAAGCAAGGCGGTTAGTAAATAAGACGGCGTAGCGATTAAGCAAATGCTTCAAGCTAACTATGCAAGCCTCCTAGCAGTTCTAGCAATTCTATGATCTCTAATCACACTCAAAAGCTAGGTTGCTAAGTTACTCCTAGGTGAACAAGATACACTAACTAATTCTACCACTAGGAGCAAACAAGGCTAAGATAACTAAACAAGCTACTCACACTAAGCACCCTAGCAAGATATACTATGAAAGTAATGCAAGAGGTGCTAGAATACAATACCACCGGTGTAGTGTCGAGGTTGTAGCCAATCACCGTGATCACTAAGAAATCTCCAACGAGCAAGAACAAGTGACACGATGATTTTTTACCGAGGTTCACGTGCTTGCCGGCACGCTAAGTCCTCGTTGTGGCGACACACTCACTTGACGTATGCTAAGCTTAATGGCCGGTGCCAAATCCCCTATGGGAGCTCAAGCAAACGATCACAAGAGAGGATCCAACAAGCCACGAGCAATCCAATAGTGCTCCTTTCGCGAATCTCCCGCGGGGTAAGGAACGACCCCTCACAAACTCCACCGGTGTGGCCTCAAACAAGCTCCACTTGAGCTCAACACCGCCTCTTGCTTCAAGCCGCTAGGGAACCAAGCAAATTCCCAAGAGAAACAAGATCCCGCAGCTTCTCCAAGGATGAAGTGCCTCTAGATGCAAGACCAATCAAGCAATGCACTTCTATCACTCTCAATCTCACTCAAGATTCGAAGTTAGAGTGAAGAGATGAGTGGAGGGGAGTCTCACAAGCTCACAAATGAGTTAGGCTGTTGAAATGTGCAAGAGGAACTCAAAAGAACCGGCCATGGCACTATATATAGACCCCAAGTCGAAATAGAGCCGTTGGTCCAAAAGTCCCCCTTCTCTGTCGCTGCGCCGGACGCGCGGTAGGCGCCCTCGCCACACGCCCGCGCAGCCGCATCGCGGCGGACGCTGCCAGCTGCGTCCGTGGGTGCCCTCCCGACACCCCATGGACGCGTCCGGCGCGGCCGACGCCCGCCAGCGCCGTTTTGTTCGCTGCGTCGTCGGATTCCTTTAACACAGCGCCGGACGCCGCGGATCGATTTTGACCGCGTCGGGACGCCTCGCCGGACACGCCGACGCTCCCGTTTGAACTTTTACATGCGCTGGCGCGCCAGCGCCACGCCCCGGCGTCCGACGTAGTAGAAAAAGTTTCTCTTCATCGTTCGCGTCGTCGTCTTTCCATCTTTCCAAGTTTCGCTTCTTGTCTTGAGTTGCCAACACTTCGAATGTATCCCATGAGCACTTGTGTTAGCAAGTCGCGATCGGTTAGACAAGAACGAAGTTAGTGCTCTCAATCCTAAATGCATATGCAAGTCAATTGGACCTAGAAGCACTTCACCAAAGGATTGTCACGGCATCCCCTCTTGATAGTCGGCTATCTATCCTATAATGTGATCACACGCTCTATCGTGTCTTGATCACCGAAAGGAAAACCCTATCAAGTATACCTTTGCCTTGATCTCCGGTTTTTCTCTCAAGCCGATCACCGAGCTTGACGATCCATCATGTTCACCATCATTGTCCATGTTCATGATCATCATGCTTCTTGTCATCAACCTAATCCTATCTCAAGTCAACACTTAGAGCAAAGGATTAGTCTACAAGTGTGTCATCAATTTTTAAAACCAAACATGAGATTTCAATCTTCCTCTTTTTTGGTAATTGATGACAACCAAACTCACAAAGATATGAAATAAAATTCAATTGAACTTGAATTGCTTGTCCATAGGAAATTGATCATAAATCAAGGATTGGACAAACATTTTAAGGTTCGGTTTTGGTAGTAGTAGCTCCCCCTACATATGTGCTTCCATGTGTTTGGATCAATTTTGACACATATGTTGGAAAGAAATCTTGGGGAGAGATGCTAATACCAAAAGAGATGCTAAGGTTCTAGAAATTTGGACCTTTGAAGCGTGAAACCATCGGAGTCCTTAGCATCATGTATCTAGACATTCATCAAAAACTCAACATACCCCATGAGATCAACATTATAGGCTAAAATGTGAGCTTTATCTAGATACATCTTATGCATGCTAGTTGGTCAATACACCAATCAATTTTCAAAAACTAGCATACACCAAGCAATCATGTATATTGAATTTAGATTGCCAATGCAACATCATATTATGATCATGCACATACAAATGCACACATAGTCTATGAGCTTGCTCCCCTATTTGTGTGATCCTTTCTAACATCTTTGTGACTTATTTCTCCCCTTTGTCAACAATCACCAAAAAATGGTGTAAATGAGAGAAATCAAGTCAATCAAAGTATCACATGTGGTCTCATCTAGATCACTTGTCTTTCCATGTATTCAAGTTTGAACCAAGGACAACCTTTTTCACACCTCATATGCATAAGGGTTATCTTGCACCATATTAGAATACACATCAATAGCTCATTTTCTAGAGTTGACACTAGGAATGCAAGCACATAAACATGTCATATGCCACCACTAGTTCATAGAACCAATCAAAGCAATAGTGGTGCCACACATACATTGAAATCATTTTATTTTCCATGAATGAGCCTATTAAGCATGCATGATGGCTAAATGCACTAACAAGTCCTTAGCTATATATGGATGCCATGACAACCAACTTTTACCTTGGGGTTTGTCGAAGGAGAGGCATGTCATATAAGTGGGGTGCATCAACTCAAGTTGGAGAAATCAATAATGTTCAATTCTCCCTTTAGCATGCAAAACCTCTTCTCATCAAATGGCTTGGTGAATATGTCGGCTAATTGATCTTCGGTGCCAATGCCCATGATACAAATGTCACCCTTTTGTTGATGATCTCTTATGAAGTGGTGCCTTATATCAATGTGCTTTGTTCTTGGATGTTGAACCGGATTTTTGGGTCATCTTTCTTACACTTTCATTGTCACAATACAATGGGACTTTTTCAAATTTGAATCCAAAATCCCTCAAGGTTGACCTCATCCATAGCAATTGAGTGCAACAACTTCCCGCACTAATGTATTCGGCTTTGGCGGTTGAAAGAGCAACACTATTTTGCTTCTTTGAAGACCATGATACTAGTGACCTTTCAAGGAATTGACATGTGCTACTTGTGCTCATTCTATTTATCTTGCACCCTCCATAGTCGGAATCCGAATATCCAATCAAATCAAACTTGGATCCCTTTGGATACCAAAGTCCAACATCTTGTGTGCCCTTCAAGTACCTCACAATTCTCTTTGTTACCTTGAGGTGACTTTCTCTTGGATCAGATTGATATCTAGCACACATGCCCACACTAAATGCTATGTCCGGTCTTGATGCGGTTGCATAGAGCAAGCTTTCAATCATAGACCTATATTTCTTTTACTCAACCATGTTGCCACTTGGATCGGGTCTAGGCTTCCATTGGTTGCCATTGGTGTGGACATTGACTTGGCATCTTGTAGATCAAACTTCTTGATCATGTCTTTGATGTATTTGCCTTGACTAATGAATGTGCCATTCTTCAATTGCTTGATTTGGAGTCCAAGGAAGAATGTGAGCTCTCCAAGCATTGACATTTCAAACTCATTGGCCATCATTTTAGCAAACTCTTTACAAAACTCTTGGTTGGTTGACCCAAAGATAATGTCATCAACATATATTTGCAACACAAACAAGTCTTTGCCAATCTTCTTGGTGAAGAGAGTGGTGTCCACCTTTCCCATCTTGAACCCTTTAGAGAGGAGAAAATCTCTCAACCTCTCATACCATGCTCTTGGTGCTTGCTTCAAGCCATACAATGCCTTCTTCAACTTGTAGACATGGTTGGGATACTTGTCATCTTCAAATCCCGGTGGTTGCTCCACATACACCAACTCATTGATGAGACCATTCAAGAATGCACTCTTCACATCCATTTGATAGAGCTTGATGTCATGTGCACATGCATAAGCAAGCAAGGTTCTTATAGCTTTAAGTCTAGCAACCGGTGCATAGGTCTCTCCAAAGTCAAGACCTTCAACTTGTGTGTACCCTTGAGCTACTAGCCTTGCCTTGTTTCTAATCACAATTCCATTTTGATCTTGCTTATTCTTGAAGACCCACTTGGTTCCAATCACATTGTAGTCCTTTGGCCTTTCCACCAATTCCCATACATCATTTCTCTTGAAGTTGTTCAATTCTTCATGCATGGCATTGATCCAATCTTTCTTCTTTAGTGTATTTTCAATGTTCTCCGGTTCTTCTTGTGCTACAAAGGCATGGTGAGCACAAAAAAGATGCTAGTCTTCTTCTAGTAACCACTCCACTATTGATGTCACCAACAATTTGATCAATTGGGTGATCTCTTGCTATGTTGGATGGTTGCATCACTTGCACTTGATGACTAGGATGAGTGGATGGACTAGCTTGTTGCTCTTGATCTTGATCTTCATCTTGAGTGCCACTAGCGCTAGCTTCATTTGCACCAATCTCAACCGTAGTGGTAGGCAATGGAGTGTCTTCATCATCATTAACTTGTCTAGGTCGAATATCACCAATATCCATGTTTCTCATTGCATTCTCCAAGTTGGAACCACTCACATCATCATGATTTTTAACTTCATTTTGAGAGCCTTGGGTTTCATCAAATTCAACATCATGAACTTATTCAAGTTTGTCACTACCCAAGTTCCAAACTCTATAAGCTTTGCTTGTGGTTGAATATCCAACTAGGAACCCTTCATCACACTTCTTGTCAAACTTGCCCAATCTCGTGTATTTCTTGAGAATGTAGCATTTGCATCCAAAGACTCTAAAGTATCCAATGTTGGGCTTCCTTCCATTAAGCACCTCATATGGTGTCTTGCCAAGCATCCTATGGCAATAGAGTCGGTTGCTACAATAGCAAGCCGTGTTGATTGCTTCGGCCCAAAAGGAATGGCTAACATTGTATTCACTAAGCATTTATCTTGCCATTTCAATCAAGGTTCTATTCTTCCTCTCAACTACATCATTGGATTGAGGAGTGTAGGTTGGTGAGAATTGATGTCCAATTCCAAGCTCATCATACAACTCTTCAATTCTTGTGTTCTTGAATTCACTTCCATTGTCACTCCTAATCTTCTTGATGGATGTTTCAAACTCATTTTGAACCCTCTTGACAAATGTCTTGAATAGCTCAAACACATCATTCTTGTCATGCAAAAAGAACACCCATGTATATCTTGTGTAGTCATCAACTATGACAAAACCATACTTGTTGCCTCCAATGCTAGAATATGATGTTGGCCCAAACAAGTCTATGTGTAGCAACTCAAATGCCTTGCTTATACTCATTGTGCTCTTGGTTGGATGTGCATTGCCATGTTGCTTGCCGGCTTGACATTCTTCACAAGGTTTGTCCTTCTCAAACTTCACATCATCCAAGCCTCTAACCAAGTCATACTTCATCAACTTGTTCAATTGCTTCATTCCAACATGACCAAGTCTTCTATGCCACAACCACCCTTTACTAGCCTTTGAGAGTAAACATGTTGTCAACTTGGCTTCTTTTGAGTTGAAATCAACAAGGTAGAGATCACCATATCTAAATCCCTTGAAGATCATGTTTGCACCATCACCACTAACCACTTCAACTTCTTGACTTGTGAATATGCATTTGTACCCATAGTCACAAAGTTGAGAAACCGACAAGAGGTTGTAATCAAGATGATCAACTAGCAACACCTTTGACAAGGTTTTCTCTTGAGTGATAGCAATCTTTCCTAGCCCCAACACATTGTCTTTCTTATCATTGCCAAATGTGATTGACTCATCAATGCCCTTGATACTCATCAATGCCCTTGATGCTAATAGACTTGAACATATGAGAATCCCCGGTCATGTGTTGAGTGCACCCACTATCCATTATCCAATGCTCTCCTCTGGCACGATAATTGACCTATAAAAAGAGATCAATTCTTCTTAGGTACCCAATGTTGTTTGGGTCCTTCAAGGTTAGTCACCAAGGCCTTTGGTACCCAAATGGCTTTCTTCTTTGAGCCCATCCATGGTGTACCAATGTACCTAGCACGAACACCATTTGTCCTTCTTCACAAGCATATATGAATGATCAAGCTTGATAGAAGTAACATTGGTCCTCTTGTTCATGCACTTTTGCTCCACATGACCAACTTGCTTGCAAGCTTTGCAATAGCTACCATTGCTCTTCACACAACGACTCTTGTGAGTCACATAGGCGGCCTTGCCTTTCTTGAGGATATAGCCTAAGCCCTCCTTATACAAGGATGCCCTTTGGCTACCCAAGCACATAAGCAAGCGGTCCTCACCACCATAGACCTTAGCCAAGGTGTGATTGAGCTCCTTCACTTCCCCTCTTTAAACATGCATTCTCATGAATAAGCATAGGGTTATCATTATCCTCACTAGAGATGGATGTGCTAGTGATAGAGCTAGTGGAGGTCTCACACTTGGGAGTTGATTCATCAACAAGAATGTCACACATGATGCTTGCGTTGGATGTATCAACATTTTCAACAACTAAGCATAACTTGTGCTCTTCAAGTAGTGAGGAATGAGCTTTCTCTAACTTAGAATGAGATTTCTCAAGCTTCTTATGGTCTACCTTTAGACACTCATAAGTTGCCCGAAGCTCATCAAGTTCTTGCTTAAGGCTCTTTGTTTCCTTATGCAAGCCCTTGCATTTCTTTCTACTTTGCTTGAACATGACCACGCACTCATCAAACATTCTTTGCAACTCTTCCCTAGATTGAGTTGGCTCCTCATCATCACTATCACTATCACTATCACTATCATCATCATCATCTTTAGTGATAGATTGTACCTTAGTGGCCTTAGCCATGAAGCATGATGAGGGAGTGTCGAAGAGGGAGATCTTGTCATGCATAGCAAGGTGAGCTTGTCCCTTCTTCTTGTTCTTCTTCTCCTCTTCTTCATCACTTGAGGAGGATGAGCCATCACTATCCCACATAGCTACATGTGACTCATTCTTCTTCTTGGGCTTCTTCTCTTTCTCATTCTTGGCATCATTCTTCTTTCTATCTTTCTTGATGGCCTTCTCATCATCACTATCATATGGGCACTCGGCAATCAAGTGACAATCATCATGACACCGAAAGAATGTCATGTTGCCTTCGTTCTTGCCATCCTTGGTCTTCTTCTTGGATGATTGCTTCTTCTTGTTCTTGGAGATGTAGTTTTTCTTCACAAACTTTCCCAATCTCCTCACAAAGAGAGCCATTTGCTCATCCACTTCACTTCCACTAGTAGAGGTGCCATCCTCTTCATCACTTGATTCTTCCTTCTTCTTCTTGCCCTTGGATGATGAGCTTGCCTTGAGTGCCAAGCTCTTCTTGTCCTCTTTCTTCTCTTCTTCCTTGACCTTCTTGTTTGCCTTGTTGATGAGCTCTTGCTTGGGGTCAAGTCCTTCAAGTTTGTTCTCACTAGCACGATGATGAACATCCCAAACCTCTCCGGCAAACACCTCAAGAACTTCATGTTGAAGATCTTGTCCTTGATCTCTTCTCCTAGAGCAAAAGATGCATTTCGGTTTTTAAACGGCAACACACAGGTCTCACTCCCCTCAACGGGGAGCAAGAAGTATCACTTCGAATGCATGAGCATTTTACGGAGAGTATGGAAGCAAAAACTAATATCCCCAAATATTAAAACCTTTGCATGGAGGCTTATTCGAAGAGCGCTGGCCACAGGAGACAGAAGCCGGCAAGTGTCATCTAAAATAGATAAAAAGTGCTCTTTTTGTAACCTTGAGGAAAATGACTCTCACCTTTTCTTCCACTTTGCTCCTTTGCTAGGGCAGTTTGGTTCTCTGCCAAAACCCCTTTCGATCCTCTCTTTTACCCTATGAGCGGGATGGAATACAACAGCCCTTACTATGATTATCACTAGTTCAACCCCCGATGATCTCTTATGCAGGATTATGACTACCTTGTGGTTCATCCGGAAGGCTAGAAATGATGCTCGGTTTAACAGAGGAAATGGTCTCCTTCACGGGGTTCATTATTTGTTGATGCCGATGTTACCCTTGCATCAGTGCAGAACGGACTGGAATGCCCTCTCAAAAGACTGTGCACGCCCTCCAAGTGCAATACGGTCATCACTTTTGCAACAATCCAATCTTATTCTTGCAGGAAGTACTCGCTGAAGGAAGGAGCACAAACATGAGATGTACACGAGGAGATCAATTTATTTGCAGGTACCCAATGTTGTTACAAGGAGCCAGGTGTTACTCGATGCTTCCACAGCACCAGATTCTTCTCTCACAGGTTCAAGGAAGGCTGGTCTTGGAATTTTCATCCTAGACTCAAGCTGTAAGCTCAACATCTACATGAAGGTTCAGACTCCAAGAATCTCCTCGGTTTTCATGGCAGAAGCTGCAGCCTTGGCCTTTGGTGCCTTGGTTATAACTAAGCTACAAATCAATGAAGTCACTTTCCTCACAGACAATCAGCAATTCGTGCACTTCTTCAATGGACCAGATCTTGAATCTCCCCCATATTGGGAAGCCAAGCCTTTCACACAGAGTTTCCTGAACTCTGTGGCCAATAAAAGAGCCAAGGTGCTGAAAATTCTAAGATCTATGAATGTCACAGCTCACTCACTTGCTACTCAAGCTTTTAGTCTCTCTAGACAAAACATGTAACTCTGCAAATGTTGTTTGCATGAACTTCTTCTCATGGCTGTAGCTGCCCACTTCTATTGGCGCTACAAGATGTACCTACTGAACTCTTTTTGATCCTTGCAGCTAGATGCTGCTAATAAAATGGTTGTTTTTATGTCAAAAAAAAAAAAAAAAAGCTCCTGTAACTTGAAAGTAGAAGCTTAGAAAACCAAAACCAAATCACGAGCAAGTAAATCACTTGGTAAAGGAATCAACGTGCATACCCTGCTGCTGTTAGTTGCATTCTTGAATAAACAAATCAAGCACTGTAGCTAGAAAGAGACATCTCATGTGATTAGCAAAGCAAATTTAGTTGATGCTCATGAACACTAGACGCACGCACTATTGCTACTCTGAACCTGCAGAGAAGAAGCACAAAACAGCAAAGCAGAGTTCCTTGCACTCCGTGAAAACTAATCTAGCCAAAGTGATATAAATAAATGGTCCAATGATGAGCTCATGATTGCTAGAATCAATAATTCACGGATGCAAGGTAATGAAGCTGATTCAATTTCCGATTAACAAAGTTGCTACCTGCTGTCTACCTGAGAAAGATGTAGAGTGCAAGGTCGAGCTGCAGACTGCTACAGGTCTGACGGACTTGGAGCCCTGTTTGGTTTACTGATGCGTTCCGAGAGAAAGGTACTCTTCTTACCGGCGTGGTGGGCGATCTTTGTGAGAAATTATGCTTTGGTGGCTGCGAACAAGGCCTGCTCTAGGTAACAGCAACCTGAAGCGACAGGATTCCCACGGACAATCGCCTGCTCGATGATGGTGAGTGCCAGGCCCTGAGTTGCCTGCTTGATGATGATGAGCGTCCGGCGTCGATCTGCACAACACAGACGGAGAGAAAAATGAACAAGAAAAATTGCCTTCCTGCTAAAATCGATGACTGACCAAAAGTTCAGGCTCAAAGAAATTACGCACTGCTGCACATGCCTCAAACTGCCAACCGGATTAGTTTGGATTAAACAAAAGCTAGCAATTCAAGAATGCAAAGAAAGCTAGTTCTTTTGACCAATCAAAACAGCTCACGTAGGTTCAAGCAATGATGCTACCCAATCTACAGCACGCACAAGAAGAGAATTGAAAGCACGAGCAGAGGGGATGCTCACAGCTCGGCTGAACTGCTTGAATGAACGCCGACGAACGCGACCTGGAAAACTCAAACACTGGACAGGCTCTGAACAATCTGCAGAGAGGAGTTGGTGCCGCCTTGTTGACCACGCTCGGTGCCTAGGCATTTGCGCTGATAACACTCCCCAATCCCATGCGGACTGCTCAGGAACAAATCAAATTAAATCTGACGAGCGACCTGACAGATGCAAGAACCAAGCGAGAGCGACCACCAAAATCGACGAGATCTGAATCAAAACAAAGGGACTTGAACCCAAAATCACACAGACAGAATTGGACTAGCTACGAACAGATTCCCAAAGAATCATCGCCTGAAACGCATCCAATCTCTGCCAAAAATCAGATCGTGGCTATGAACAAAACATGGACGAAAAACAAAATCACGGATCAAAAGTGACAAATCCCAGGAGGCGTGAGTGGACTAGGGCCACTCTTCCTACGAACGAAAATCACAAAGACAAAATATCCACAAATTTGTTCTTTGGGCTCTAAACAAAAGAACCCAAAAATGGGGGGAAAATAAAACGCGAATAGAGAAGAAAGTCACGGAGGTTGGGGACTCCCTCCGCCTATTTAAGGTTTATTTCACTCCCCATTTTATCCCTAAGCCTAATTAGAGCCAAACCAAAAATAGCCATGGGCTTATATGGTCCCGACTCGGGATAAACTTGATTCGACGGCCACCGCGCCTTCTCACCGGTAGATTCGCTTCGCCGCGAACTCCCCGATGCCGCCACCGCCGTCCTTCCGCCCATCGGAACCTCGGCCGGGTTTTGAGGCCCAAACCCCCGAAACCCGTCGCCGATGGTTTTGAGGCGAAACCACCAAACCGTCTCGACACATGTCACCGCCGTCTTCGACCGCCCCGGGCGCCAAGTCTTCGAGCCTCCCGCTCGACATGCACGTTTGTCGTCTTGACCCGATCGACATGGTCACTCCATGCGTCCTCACACTTGTCGATGTCCCAAGTGTCAGCCACCACGGCTGGTCACCCGACGCTCTGGTCCCTCGATCCAAGCCTCACGTTCGCCCTTCACCGCTCCGGATCTATCGGCACAGCACGTCCTCCTTGATCTTCACCTCGCCGTTGACCACCGTCTCGAGCTCAACACCCGCACAACACAAGCCAAGAAACAACGTCTTCCGACACACCGCATGTGCGGGTGAAGATAACCGAGGTAGAAAGAAAATGAAAATAGAATAAAAAATGTTAAGCGTTGACAATGACTCATCACAAAAAGCTAAACATAAATGGTTATAATCAACCATGTGTTCGCAGGTGCATGTGCACCTAGGTGAAAAAAAACTGGTGGATCGATATTCTGGAGGTCCCAGATGTGTCAGCTCGCAGCCGCTGCAGGCAAATAAGGAGAAGCCGCCGCCGACTTCCTCCAGTAGCCTCCATTGTTAGCGCTATGTTCAGTTCAATTTATCCCTCTGCTTGGTGCTACTACTACCTGTATCCGGTGAGTTCAGCTTTCTTGTTTTTCTTCATCGTCAGACCATGCTTTAACCCCTTCGTGAGCTCATACTCAGCTATAGTGCCATGGCTACTATTGTTTTTTAGGGATGCAGCAGCAAAATTGTTTGTTACGGAGCTCACACAACTCTGGACTGCCAGTTGATTCCATGGCTATCAAGTGCTGATTTTAAGCGGTCTCACAGAGTTCTTGAATCTCAAATCCCCATTTTTTCCGTCTCTACAGCTTGTGCCGATGGACTACTCACTTGTATATTGATTCCAGTTTTAATGGCTACTTGATTTCTGCTGTATATTGATTATATTGTCATTGTTCATGGACGAATGACAGATGTTTTAGTTTTGATGTGGTATTTCCCCCCTATCTTACTGCCCTCTTGTTTGATGCTTTTATCAAGGATAGAGCTTCATTCTCAAGAAATGAATAATGAAAAGCTTCAGAAAGTTGAAGACATTGGTATGGAAAGCTTCCCCTGTCCGTTATAGTCTTACACTAATGTGATGCCAAACAAATTCAAATTATATTCTTGTTATCAAGTACTGCTACTATTCTGCAAACTATATTACCAAGCATGATGGACTTTATGTCTTGCCCAACTTCAGATCAGCGTGAGCTTGATTTCCAATAGGATCAACTTAGTGTTTGCTCTTTGGTGGCCTATTATATCACATCTTGCTTAGCTTTTCATGATTGTGGCCTAAGATTTATGTGTCACTATGGCCTAAAATTTATGTGTCGTTTTACTTTTGAATATGATAATAAAAAATTGCAGATGTATCTTTGTTTGAATCTGCCTGTAGGCCACTGCCTTTGTCCCTGTTTTTCAGCTAAAAAAAAAGAAGTACCATGGATTTGAAACCAGAAAAGAGTAACTAATTAACGTGCCATGCCAAAACAAAGACGGTAATATGCTTGTACAGATGTATTTCTTTCCACTGTATTTCTTTTCACAGATGGTAATAGCTACCGATTTGGGCTTTAGATCCGCCGCCACCATGGATGCCCCAACCTGCACTAGAGCTTTGTGGGTTCGTGGCCCTGAATTGTCTCGTCCGGCAAGGTGGGTGACTGGCATTCTTCAGCGAGCAAGGTGGCGTCCGGATTCCTCTCTAGACTCCTTAAACAAGCATGATTTGGGAAACAGAGCGGATCAGGAGCCGAGAGAAAAGCTGGTACGTGACCTCCTACTTCTGATAATCGTCATGCACCCCGACAGTTTTATGCTGGTAATACCTCCACCATCTCACTTCAAGCTGTTACGTCTTTGTTTCAGGTTTTCTCTGCTACAGCTCTGATCTCATTTATGTTAGTGAGCTGAAGCTGCTCATGTTTTACTCATAAATTGGTCAGTACCTTCACGTTCAAATGTTTGTCCTGAATTGAATTGCTTTATGGCCTGCGTTTTAAAGCTTTGGCTTATTGAATTTGCAAGTAATTAAATTTGTATAACTCGCCACCACATCAAGGTAATCTAACATCATAAGGTATGCGCTTGTCACAGACTTACATCACTCTTTTGTTATTAATGAGTTTTCTTCATGAACATCTTATGTGTCGACACAATATGTGTGGATCCTACTGATTTTTATTCATGCAAACATGAAATATTTGTGGCGTGGTTCTGTGGGCTCATGCTGAAGTGAAACCTCAAACCTGAGAAATGCAACATGAAACCTATGAAATATAGAGTCACTTTGGGTGCTAAAACCTGAAACTGAGATCTGAGACTGAAGGTTCTTTATCAATCTCATATTCCTGTAACCTGTAACCTGAAACTGAGAACTCAAGTTACTTTGGTTTGGTGCTTGTCTTGTAATAAATCTGCACCATGATCAAGGTTTTTATATTGGCCAATTTATTTCTACTGAAAAAGAGCTGTCCAAGAGCTTCTATTCTTCTGCAGAATATAACTCTACAACCAAGATTTGTTTTCCTGAACTACAGAACCAGCTATAAAATTGAATTAAAACTTAGACTAATGCTATGATTTGTATATGCTTCTTTAGACACATGACAATAATAGAGATAAATGTACATAACTGAGGTGGCATTGGTGCATTGGCAGGAAACCTGTGAAATATGTCTTTATTCACATGTTTGAGTACAAGATAGAAAAAGATCTACATTCATTAGCACATAGAAGTCATTGCCTGAAATAAATTAACATTCAGATCAGCAAAAGCATTGCAATTCTCAGTAATTTAGATTACCAAAAAAAATTACACCATAGTTACTATGCTCAACGTGTTTAGGTATTCAATGAACAATGATTGTCCAACTATGATTCACGTAAGTCGTTGCTTTCATTCATATATAAGAACATGTGAATTATAGTACCCGTAACAACGCACGGGCATGTACCCGCATGCCCACATCACCACATGCATGCCCCCCCCCCCCAACCCCTTCTTTGCTCGCGAACTGTGATATACGCAGCCCTTCACCCGTAGTGGTCAAGCGAATGGTTCGTTAACGGTCACTTTTCTTCGCCAAATGGCATGAATGTGGTCCCTTACGGCCGTCGGCGGGCCTATGCTGAAAAAAAAATTCCCGTAGCACCTTCGCCGGCGATCGCATGAAAAAACTTTTCGGCGAAGCCTTCACCGAAGGTCCATCGGCCTTTGCCGAACGTGCGGGGCGTTCGGTGAAGGACCAACCTCCTGTAGTGAGGCTTGGGTTTTGGAGACGGGGAAGGCGGCGACAAGCATGTGTTGACACCTGTTATAGCATAATATTACTAGTCAACTAAACATGGATAAGGGCTTAAAATGAATATCAACATAGACTAGGGGTCTAACTAACATAATTCCACGAGCTTTGGTGATTTATATCTTTTCGAGGGGACTTAACGGATAAATGCAGAGAGAAGAATGGAGAAAGTTCGAATATATCTCACATACGATGATAAGACTTAACCGTGAAGTAACTCAACCCAAAATATGGACTAAAACACTCTAGAAGGTACCGAAGACACCGGAAGAAAGATGACATGGTTTGGCCACGGGGTCTGGCGGCCGCCCTAAATCTGCCTGGCGCCGCCAAAGCTACAAAGAGCTAATCGAGGCTCATCTTCCTAGGTTGGTTTGTAACCGACCTTGAGGTTGTATCTACACCGTTATTGAAGGTCGGTTTGATCCAATGGTCATCATTCATCGCCAAGGCCTATATAAGAAGACCCCCTGACCCAGGGCTAAACCCTAATTCATTTTATCTCATTCTATTTACTATCTCTCAGTTGTAGAGGTGTCCCAATGTATGGATAACCTCTCTCTAAGGGATTAGTGAATTAGAAGTAGATTAGCCATGTAATTAGAAGTAGATTAGATCTAACTTAGATCTAATCAAGAGTAAAGGAGAGTGGAGCTATGCTCCTGTTCTAGAGATATCTACAGAGTTTGGTATGTCTTGTATCCTTTCTTTGTAAGACTTATGATTCACATATTTATCTTCTCTATTTACATCTATATCTTTCATATATGGTTAGTATAGTTATTATACCATTGCATAGGATCTTCGCTCGCATCGAGTGCTCTAATTATCATATGTGATTAGAGTAGTAATCGATAGTGTAGACTTGGTGTCTAGGCTATAGGTTACCTGAGATTGCACCCAACCCCACGGATAGTTTGTGGTAGCCCGGTGGTGACGGCCACGACGACCGACGTATTCCACCACGTTCGGGTTGGTGTTTGTAGGACCGTAGTCGAGCTTCCTAGCCCTCTTCTCATCTCTTTACGTGGCTAGTGTTCGATGTCCCGAAGTGTTATGGTGTAATTGCTATCATAGAACCTAAGTAATAGAGAAGTACCCAGAACCTTGATCTCCCTTTGACCTCTTGATTAGTTTAGTTATTCTTTTATTATCTTAGGTATGCTATTGTTTACTTACACTTTATCAATTAACCCCTCACTTTAGTCTAGTGGTTTGCTAAGTTAGTGGATTCATGATTGTGACTTATTAGAATTCTTTAGCCAAAGCTTCCCCTGTGGATACGATATTCTAGAATACTCATCCTAGGGAAAAGCTACAATGGTAGGTGTTACAGGCGCTTGCAAAATCCTTCATATTCTTTTAGCACTTAACAAATGCCAACAGCATGGTCGCCGGCGACAACTCCACCGAGCTCGGGCACTAGAACAACACTCTCGCCAACATCGGGTTTACACAGTGCTTAGGTGAACGGCGGCGGCGCGCCATGTTGTTTCGTAAGAGAGCCCCGCACGCACAACAACCATGGCGGAAGTGGATGATCACATGGCAGCCAGAAAACGGAAGAAGCGTCGTGTCAAGACGTCTACACCAAAGAACTACTCTAGGCGACGTCGCCCAAGCCGAGAACACGACGCCGCTCAGCCCCGGACAAAGCAAGAGAAGAACCAGGCCCATGACGCAGCAAGAGACAGCGAAGGCCCGAGGAAGAATCCAAGGCCCATAGTAGGCCCATGCATGTAAATTTCTGTTCTAATCAAGGCAAAATTTCTTTGGTGGACACTCTTGAACGTGGCTTTTGCCGAGGACACTAAAAAATGTTGTCTTTGCAACAACACACGCCGTTGGCCTCCCGCTCCCTCGCGTCACGGCGACCTCCGGGCCTTCCCCGAGGCTCCCGCCCGAGCTCGGCGAAGCTGGCGGGCAGCGCTCCGCCGCCCGGCCCTGCGCCGAGCCCGCCGGGCGAAGCGCACCGCTGGCCCGAGCCGGCGCTCCGGCGAGGCTCGACGGTGGAGCGGCGAAAACGAGGTGCCCTCGCACCGCGTCGCGGCAGCCTCCCGGGCAGGCCTCGTTACCTCGCGACTTCACCTCCGTCGAGAGCAGGCACGCGCCGAGAGGACAGGAGAACGCCCTTGCATGCCACCTCCACGGGAGAGCGAGGACACACGCGCGGGAGAACAGCGGCGTGTAGCAGCTCGATTTACGCATCTTTAGGAACGCCGCCCTTGCGTCACCGCGCCGCGCCAAGGTCGGGAGAGGGATCTGGTCGTAGCTCCAGCGGCGGCGGCGTTGTCGGGGAGGGCGGCGGCGCATAAGGAGGGGCGGTTAGCGGCGGGGAAGGCGCCGGTGGGGCTCCTCACCACCGGCGGCTAGCCGCACTCGTAGTCCCGCGGGCATAGCGAGTAGCACAAGGAAGAGGATGGAGGCGCAGCTGTGACGTGAGGGAGACGGAGGGCAACGACAATGTGTTGTGGCGAATGTCCACAAAATTTTAGTGTCTTTGGGCCCACAACATTTTTTAGTGTCCGGGGTCAAAAGCCACCTTTCAAGAGTGTCCACCGGCAAATTTTGCCTCTAATCAATCATTCCTCCTCGTGAAGTCTCTCCCTTTCTATTCTTCTACTTCTATATCCTAGGCGTGTGTGTGTGTGTTTTCACAAAACCAACTAGGTGTGGGCATTTGCATCAAAATAGCTTATGGGAGGCAAACTCAAAATCCTACAAATTTATGTGCCAGTGTGTGTGTTTTTTTGCGATTTTCCTTTTTAATATATCTTGCACCCTGCTTCGTTAGCTATGTGGCCATCAAAGATTCACAATATCAACTTCATTTGATTTTGTGAAACAGAATTCGAGGACCTCATTACCCAGTTGATCTATGACAGTACTACTTCTCTATATATCCCGTTCCGCCGTGCCGATAAGTACTGTTATACATGCATGCAACTAATATAAACCGAATGCAAAAGGCTATACGGACTTACGGAGTGTTTTCTTTTATGCAATACGGACATGGAATTCAATTGAATGAATGAATAAGAAAGCTATGGAGTGATCCAGTCCAACATAAAAAAAATGGCACGAGAATGAAGAGATCAATAAGTATTCTCTTTATTCTAAATTATAATATGGTTTGGCTTTTCCTTATATATTGATTTGACTTGGTATCTACCTAGAAAAAGCAATGTGTCTACAAAAACATCAATACCTGGTGTAAAATCATTTAAGAAGCTATTATAGAAGACTCTTTGAGAAGGAACTGTCGCCAAGGAGCGTGTAACCCCAGCCAATGCAATCTACCTGCTAGTAAAAGTATAAACATCTTAAATTATAATTTTATTCATGCAATGTCAAAAGCATAATAAGTGTATTAAATTTTAAAATAAAATGTATTAAACCTTATGAATGCTAAATAAAATTAAAACAATATAAATCGCAAGAATTAAGGCGGTGAAAAATTTCCACCCAAAATTTTTTAACTATATCACATCGAATAATTCTAGCACATGCATGTAGTATTAAATGTAGATGAAATAAAAAAAAAATAATCGCACAGTTTGGATGTACACGGTGAGGCGAATTTTGAGTATAAATATCATTATTAGCCATAAGTTCTATAATAACATGTATGTGCTAATGATGAATTAATTATAGTGAAAAGATTTGTCTTAGGCAGTTATGAAGTTAGTTTTTAAATTAATCTTTGAAAACCTCTTCCAGCATCCGGTCAAACATCCGATGTGACACCCAAAAAAATATTTACCTCAAAATTTTCACCAACTAAACACAGCCAATTAATGGAAAGTGGAAAAGGATAAAACAAAATAGAAAAAAGATTAATGTTGTTACATGGGCTGGTGGGCTGACCAATCTTCTGCTCGAACTCAGCCATCAGCCCATCTCTGTGGGCTCCCCACCCATCAGCTCCCCTCTTCCACCTCCTCTTCCACCTCGTGCTCGCGTCCGCTCCCTCTCTCCGAAAGGCGAATTCGCGGCGTCGCCCGCAGCAGCGGCAGCGGACGGCGAACCACGCCACCTCGGAGGGAGCTATTCGATCCGGATCCAGATCGAGCAGAATCGACATGGACGGCGGCGAGCACGAGGCGGAGGAGTCCTCCTCTCAGCGCCGGGAGCGCCTCCTCGCCCTCCGCTCCGCCGCAAACGCGTCTTCGGCGGGGGCTCCTCCCCCGGCGCCCGCGGGGGCCTCCTCCCGGACCCTGTCCTCCCGGGGACCAGGCCGCGTCCGCGTGCCCGCCCCCGCCCCAGCGGTTCGACTACTACACCAACCCCGCCGCCGCCTTCACTTCCTCCTCCTACTCCGGCGGCGCCACGAATCCCACCTGGTCCCACAAGCGCAAGAGCCCACCTGCCTACCACGCCCCGCCTCCGCCGGCTTACGGTCCGTACTACCCTACACTCACCCACTAGTTTTACCCTACTAATGTCGGATTAGGGTTGCATATCCTGCACAATTCAGTCTCGCCATACTCACAATTGAATCTAAACCTTAACAAAAAAATCCCTCGCCATACTCAATTGAATATTAACCTTAATATAAAACCTCCTCTTGCCTTCTGATTTCTAGTATTGTAGTAGTAGGCAGCGCTACTTGCGTCTCGCCATACTCAATTGAATCCTTAACAAAACCTCCCTACTACAAGTTTAAAACAGGTAGGATAATGCAGACTTGCTGGGAACTTGGTTATACAGTACAACTCATTCCTGGTTTGCATTTAAAGAGAAACATAGTTTTCAGTTTCCAATCCACATTATTATTCTTCTCAGGTTTGCGCATTTCATACAATATTAAGGTTGTTTTTTGGGCATTCAGCTTATGTGTTCTGTTGGCAGTGACCGAGCTTGTGCCTAACGCCATAAGTGTTTTTATGTGTTGTATTAGACTAGTACATACATGATTTTCTTGATGAATCTGCACTCAGATTTAAATTTTCATTTTCTATATACTTGAATTGGAAAAGGCTCACTTCTGTGCTAAAGCTTCTCTGTCATGTTTCTCAGTTAAATCTAAACATCCTTTGAGCATAATGTAAATTCTTTATTCAATTCGGTTTTCCAGTATGCTGATGTTGCATGTTTAAGATGGTCTCAGCTTTTAACTTTTTGTTTTGTGCTTTTACTTATTAATCTGTGTAAAATTTGTCTGTCTAAGGAATTAGATGTTATTAGGTAGCATGGCATAAAAGGATGTGGTGTCTAATTCTCCAAAGACAGCGAATGATATCCTAGGATTCCAGTTTAGTGATATTTGTAAGATTGAAACTATAGGGATTTTAACATGTTTTTTTTTAACACTTGAGTAGCTGGAATTTGGTTAACCAAAGAAACAAGGATGCCTGTGAGAAACAGATAATTATCTATCGCAGTAAAGAAAACAGCCTTACAGCAGTGGCATACAAGCGGTTCTAACTGGTTAGGGAATGTGATTGATTAAAAAAAACTTAGAGTACATTTTTTTGGGTTAATGATTTGAAGTCATAGTGCTTCTATTACTTGTATATATTCTAGTATCCAGTATGGATGTAAACTATTTTGGGTGTCTGGTTCCATTATTAACATTTGAGGATGCCATCATCTGTTTGTTCTCTTGTGCTTAGCATGGCTGTCGTGTTTAGTTCTTCTGTTTGCTGCATGCTTAACCTACCAATTCCTTTTCAGTTACATCTTTGATGTCATAACTACTGTAGAATGTCACCCTGACCAATGTTTCTAACTCTCAACCAGGGAACTATGGCAGCGACCATCACCCTCCACATCAGCATCATATACCATCACAAGTTCACTCTCCATCCCCGATGCCACAAGATGCACCAGGGAGCAGTCCATGGCGAAGTCCTATGCAGTTCCAGGATCCAATGTCAGGATACCAAGGAGCTCCTCGAGCTCCACCTCCTTGGGGCTCACATTCTGGTCCTCGGGGTCGAGGTTTTTATTCAAATTCACCAAACTCTGGGTTCAGGCACCCGTATCCCAGCCAAGGTGGTAGCCCGATGAATTATGGTCCCAGAGGTGGCCCATACTCATCTTATGGGCGTGGCAGGGGGCCCAACTACTTTGGCAGCCCAGGTTCAAGGGGTAGAGGTGGGAGGGGTGGCGTCGGTTTCCAGAACCATCCTGGCTGGCAAGGCCGAAGTTACTTCAACAAGTCAATGCTTGATGACCCTTGGTTGAACTTGCAACCTGCTGTTGGCAACATACTAATACCTAGGAGTGAGTATGATTCCAACAAGTCCTGGCTTCCAGAATCGCTGCGCAAAAAGAAGGAAACACCTGCTCAAGGCCAAATTAAACCAACATCAGGATTGAGCCTAGCAGAATACCTTGACCTGTCTTTCAATGAGGTTTCTGATAAAGAAAAGTAGGCTTTATGTAAGCATAGTTAGGACGACAGATTGATGTTGTTTTTGCTATCATTTGCAATAGATCTGTTCCCTCTGAAATCATGTGCTCCTTTATTTTTGCTCCTCCCATGGCTCTGTATGTGCGGATATGGCAATTTTACAGTATTTATGCATTGTTGTACTGAATAACTCATTAATAGATAGAGGAAGCAAAATGTTTTAACAGTAGTTTTGGTGCACTGCAGTTGTAGCAAGTTCCATTTCACTGCACGTAACTCTGGTGTCGTGGAGCATTTGCCAGCATGTCTGTTTTGGTGAACCTCTTCATTAGAACTTAATAGGCTTAATTTTAAAAACAGACCTGTGGAGTAGGGGTCCCCTACTAGGGGAAGTAAGGTTGGGTAGCATGTCTGTTTTTGTTGGTGCATAACGACTAGTGAGCCCGACATGCCTGTTTCTTGCATTGCATAGAAAGTTAGGTTGGAACTCTGTTAAAAAAAAAGCTGCAAATGGTGTCCCAAAGGTCAGCTGGAGATGCTTCTCTTTCTGATCAGTCTGGTGGCATTCGCATCACTATCTTTAATAGTGCTCATTAGGACCAACTTCCAGGCTTCAGAGCTAGTGTTGGCACAGTTTCAACTGTAATGGAGCACATCACAACCAATTTCTGGGCATAAATGTTACCCACACAACAGAGAGATGAGCCGAATGGCTCAGTAACATTACAAAGATCACAAGTTGGAAACTGTGTCATCCTGACACTGAATGTCAGAGTAGTCTTCAGATTAATGCAAATACCTGACGGCGCTGAACAAAATTTCCATACCAAGTTCTAATTCTAATGTGCCATCAAAGTTTATTGGAAGAAATATATAACACTACAAGTGGCAGCACAGGATAGCTCAAGGAAGGTTTCAACTGCCATGGTCACCTATATTCATATGTGTAGTCTGAATGATCGCTGCCGATAGGTTCCGACGGTGGCATCCAGCTCCAGCAGCATTGATTCTACTTTCATGGCACAGAGCATCTTATCTTTCATGTCCATAGAATGAGTTCTGCAAATCAGATAATGCGTCCACAGCATCCTGACAAAGGTCTTCTGGAAGTTCTTCTGGTGGACAAGGTATCACTGAGAGTTACCCATGATATGCCTTGCCACAGATTTCTTAACCGGTCATCAAGTCCTTTGTCATATATATAGCCCAGTCAAGTAAGGCCCTTGAAACAGCACTCTTGACCTCCCTCTTTACACCTGTCTTCTTCCTATATTTGGAAGGCTCGAAAAGCTTTCCAACCATCATCAGCATTACAAACAGGTTATAGAGATGGAGATCATGTTACCCTAATCGAACTTTACTAACACATGCTTGATATTAAAAGTTGGAGAATGAGCAAATGCCTAGAAAGGGAAAAGGTGTGAATTCAGGATGTTTGCTTGTCTTTCCTCTTTAGCAAGAGCATCAACTATGTTATCTGTCCCAATGGATCTTAATTACAGAGAAGCTTCTTGTTTGATTGATTACCTGCACTTCAGTACTGATAGACACATCAATCATAGTTTAGGATGAGTGTGTGGCGATCTAGCAAACACGGCGGAAGGCAGCACCTAATTTCAATGAGCAAAGTTGTGTCATGAAGATCTGAGTGCAGTAGCCAACTTGACACCAAAAAGGAGGGCGTGATTCAGCCTCCAAGGGTTCCAAGACCTGAGCAATCGCTACCTGTAAAAACAAGCATGGGGAATACTTCTAGCAGGTTGAGTGAGAATGACAACTCCAATTCTTGTTTGATTACCTACAATAGGATTTTGTAAGTCAACAGAGGCATAAAAAAAAAATCATAGAAGCATCTTGAGTTTGTGAGATAGCACAATAAGTAGCATCTGCAATGGTAAGGAGCTATAGCAGCACGTGGAATAGATTCAGGCTGGATGTCGCCAGTAATAATCCGAGTATTTCCAGGTTTGCATCTAGGCCCTTACTACAATACTCTGATTAGCCTTTACTAGGAAGTAAGCGTTTGAATAAATCACAACACTTAACTTAGTTGAATAACTAAACGAGTCAAGAAGCAAAAAGGAAAAAAACAATCAATCAAGAAATTAACAAAAGAAAGAGAGCCGTGGTATCTTTCCCTCTGTTGTTCAATAGATACATAAGTCTGTGAAGAAGGGGCAAAATCCAAAAGAAGCAGAGGTTAGGTAGCACGTCTGATTTAAAGTTTTTTCTTGGTGCATAATGAATCATCTGAGATCGATCTTGTTTCTTGTATTGCGTCCAAAGGGTCTTGTATTTGCGTCCAAAGTGAGCTAGAGACTCTCTTAATCAAAAGCACACAAATCTTTTTGCGTGATGCTCAAAGAAAGGGTTCACACTTCAGAGATGGTTCTATTAGCCATTAGAGCCTGCCAGTCTAGTAGTGGCAAATCCACCATGCCAGCCGCTTTTGCTGTGTGTTTCTTTTACGAATGACCTAAAAGAACATAATTATGCATTGTATTGCAGTGTAGCACGGTTTGACATGGCCAAGATGAGAAAAAAGGTTGGCCAATTCTGTTAGCAAGAATGGACAGGCGCCTGTCGTTCTTCTCAGTTGTCTGTCTGAGTGACTGGCTGACTTGGAACCAACCAAGGCAATGGAAAAAAGGAGAAGACAGTGATTTGTGTTTGGCCCAAGCGAGTCTGAATCCTCTCAAGTTGGCCTTGGCCCCATAGATTCTGGTATGATTTGGCCTGGTTTGCTGGATGATGCCGAATTGCCGATGGTGACTAGCCTACTAGGCGATGGCCGTGTGGCTATATCCGCTTTGCATGTTCAGACTGAGACTAATTATTAGCCAGCCAGTCGATAAGCAGATGCCACCATGCATGTGAGAATGAGATTGATTAGCAGCAACATCCACTGCAAAGCACATGTGAGATTGGTTAGCAGAGGATCATATATGTTCTGATTATTATCCCTAAATCTCACTGGTGATACGGTTGGGATTTGTGGATGGTATTTAATTTGATTTAGGCGGCTGTCGTTTAATACGAAACTATCTGACTCTGATCATGAACAGTTTGGGTTTTGGTCGCCTGCTTTATAAATGTACTAGTATATTCCAGGGATGATCTGCCTAACATAACCATGAGAGCTGACTCCACTCGGCTGACTGATGGCTTACACACATTGTTTGTTTCTTGTTAGATCAGATGAGGTAATACATTTTGTACTATTAGTAGTATATACAGACGCCTTACATGAGACCATGTAAGGTTAGGTTTGGGTCAGAGTGTTCTCTGGATGGCTTATATGTGCCAGCAAGCAGGCCTGATTTCTTTTCTTTTTTTTTTTTTAAAAAAAGAATTTACAAGTGACAGGCCTGCTGTTGGGTTTCAGTTTCAGTGGGGTTTTCATCATGTTTCAGCACGGCAGAAGCTTGATGCATGATGTTGTTGGTGCGATGACAAATAAAATAATTGTTACCGGTCTTGTGTCCTCGTCGGTGCCTTTTAAGGAATACTGCAGACTGGTACCCGTGTTCTGCTAGTGACATTTATTTGGTGCATTCTCACGGGTAGCAAATTATATTATATGTAAAAAAAGGTATATAGTTTTCAAATCACGGCACCAAACATCTGTTGTTGTGGAGTTAGTTGCGCGGTACGGTACCCTTCAAAAGTATTTTGCATGCATCTCGATTCTCCTTTTAAGGTACAAATTTGACCAACTTATACTAATCCAATTTAGACGATGGCTAGGGAAAGAAAAAAAAATGACTTAGGGCACTCACAATGCTAGAAACTATCATGGTTATAGTCTTGGACATTATGTCAAGCTAAACTATCTTCCACAATGTAATTTTCTATCATGATGTCATATGACCTACTTGTCACTCTCACGCATTGTCTTGGTTTACGTGAAGACTTGGTTTCTTATGTTTTTCCTCTCTCTTCAATAAATATAGCGTCACATCAAGAAAAAAAACAATAAATATAGGGGTAATAAATGAGGATAGAAACTATGATAGAGTCTGCATTGTGAGTGCTCTTACTTCCTCAAAAGAAGCATGGCATGCATCCAAGATTTCTCCTTAATCATCAAATGATCGTAAATTTGATCTAGTTTACTTAAAAATTTCAATATTTATGAAATTACCACAAAATAAACATCATTAGATACGTCATATTGAAATATATTTTTATAATGTCAGTACTTATAAATAGTGTGATAATCTTCACCATAAACTTGGTGCAACTTAAATAGTTTGACTTTGTTAGAAGTATACATTTGTAACATGTTTTGTAACCAGTGTTTGTCACGATATTAGCATGGCGGTGGTGATTAGTTGTAGTGTTGTTGTACAAGATGTATTCGGTTGTAGAGTCCTAGATTGTAGTTCAAGATGATCACCACGGCATGCATCTGTAACAAACCTGTGTAAGCCACGGTGAGGGCACTTCTCACCCTATATAACATGAAGCCGAGCACCGAGCACAAGGTGACTCATTAACCCTAAACACCATCCACTTTTACAGACTTAAAAGACAAAGCTATAGAATAGTGTTCTTTTGGGACTGTTCAGAGGTAGTAATAAAAAGTGCATGCTCTAGAGAGAACAAACTCATCAGCTGGGATTGCTCCTACATACAGCCATGAGACCATTGATCAGCAGCAGGAAGACAATTGTGTTGGCAGGACACAATCAGCAGGACATACGTGTGCGCAGCTTGCAGTTTGACGGAAAAGGTTGGCAAATTCAGTTAGCTTGTCACTGTCACTGTCACTGTCACTGTCACTGTCAAATGCGTGCGTGTTAATTTGGCGGAAGCGAATTCGTCTCATCACCATCGAGTTAGCTTGTCAGGTCCCATCCAATTCGACACTTCTGATACGGTTTGGTCTGATCGGGAAGTTCTAGGGATTGTCATTGTTACATCGAGATTTGCGGAGAAAACAACAAATTCCTATGTTGTTTTTACTCCATTGAGAATCAACCAAACGCTTAGAATCAACCAAATTCTTTGGTTTTCCAATGTCACGACTTTCGTGTGGCATAATTAATAATTTTGTAGCACCTTGAATATTTTTCCTTCTTAAATACGTTGAAATAGAAAGACGTTTTACAACTGTTTGTAAAACTGTTTCGTCGAGGAAGATAAAGAGAAAGGCATATGTTTAAACTAATGGCGCGTCCGTCCCAGAAGCCAGAGAACCAAAAAAAGAAGTGAGTGAGGGGCCTCAGCCTCACCTTTTGGGTCCGACTTTGGACTTTCGAGTATACAGCTAATTATCTAGCCTTTCTGAATATCATTCCGTTTCCACCTATTGATCGAGAGATTTGTGTACGTACTAACTATCATCTTTTTTTCTTTGGGTGCTATCTCTTTCACATACTTTTTTTTTTTCTCCTTTCATATTTCAAAAAAAAAAAAAAACACCACCGGATTATTACTAACAGCTCCAACAGTTTGGCATTTATGTTTGACATTCTTATATTTTGGCAAAAAGCTCAAAAACAAGTCTCCAACAGTTTTGCATTTAGGTTTGTCAATTTGGGGAAGTTGGCAAAAGAGGCCATCGGCACGCATTTGTCTTGGCGCCCTACGATGTTTGACATTACATAATTTTATTTTTGTCGGGGGTTTCGACGTAAGTTTTCAAGAGGTGGAAGGATATAAACATAATTCATAATTTTTTTTTCTCTCGGGGTTCGTGATGTAAGTTAGATCTGAGTTTGACAAGTGAATTATGTCAAATTGTTGGATATGAGCTCTTTTTGATTTGACATTTAGATTTGAGAGTTAGCAAACAAGGGCAATTGCCAAAACCATAAATGTGGAACTGTTGGAGTTGCTCGACTAGCTAGAGTGCCTTGCCGTTTGGGGATTGATCTACATTTTTTTTTTGAAATTTTTAATACATTTTTGTATGGAAATTACAGAAAAGTGCACAAGTGCCTATATCTGTGGAATTCAAAAAAAAAAAAAAAAAAATTGGATGTCGCCCGCTGCAGTGTCTCAAAAATGCACTTATTCTAACATATACCAATGGGTTGGCTTAGAGCTGCCCCATTTCCATCACTAGAATAGTCTCTAAAGCATTTCATATATATAGTGCCACGTAACACATAATTTTGTTGATTTAACAATAACATTAAAGATACATGCAATTAGATTCAAGGATGATTTGAGATCATCCTTTTGTGTTTGGTTAGATGCTTTTAGCTAGAAGCACTGTATGTATTCTCTGAACTTTCTTAAATTTTAATGAAATCTATACTGTAGGGACATCCCCACCGTCTTTTCAGTCAAGAAAAAAACATTAAAGATAGTATGAAGCTCGGTATCATCTAAGAAAGTACACTATGTTCCGTATCAAAACCAAATTTAAAGGAAAAAACTGCATGAAATTCATTGGGATTAATCCCAATATTGATATCACAAATTCATTGGGATTAATCCCAATATAGTGCCACGTAACACATATCAATATTGATATCACAAATACCAATACAGGATAGGAGAGTGGGGAGGAAGAGGATTAGGATAGTATTCCCTAAGAGTACTTTGTATTCCTATATTAGGATCAGCCGCTAGTAGTCTTGGTGTTGAACCCGTCGACCGCTCTTCTCCATGTTATGTGAAGTAGTAGAGAAATGGTTGATCTCAATTGAAAAGAAGTGGTTGATCACCTCCTCATTGGGGAGACACTTTTTGATTAACAGGACTAGAAGATTAATAAACGTGTCATCCTCAACACAAGGCTGATCGTTTTTATTAAGCAAAAAAAAGAGGCGCGATCGTATATTAAGAAAAGATTCCTTTTTGTAGTAATGGTGAAAGACATTCCTTTGACTTGAGTAGGTTCTAAATTAAATCTTGTCCATTCAAAATTATGGCAGGCTAAAACTTAGGCATGCCCAAGTTTAAGAAAGGAAAAAGAGATATATTTTTTTGGTAATGGACCAACAACTTAGGCTCAAAATTTGGCAAAATTTCGTAGGCTGTCACATCATACAATGTAGCACGTTTTTGTTTGTTAGTGATAAATATTATCCTATCATGGCGTAACTAGGCTTAAAAGAATCGTCTCGCAATGTACATCTAAACTGTGCAATTAGTTTTTTAATTACCTAAATTTTATAGTGGGCGACAAGCGTTTTTGGGTGCATTAAATGTTTCGATGTGATAGGAATTTTGGGAACTTTTGGTTTTTGGTTGATGTGACTAGGAACTAAACACACCCGGCTAAAAGCCTAAAATCTAGCTTTTAGGCATGTCTTAATTTAGGTTAGACAAGTTTGGAATCCATCTTAGCAGCATGTCCAGCTATAAGTGTTGGTTCATTGAGCATGTACGTGCATTGAATTATTGTGCTGGTAAATATTGTGGCCATAGAAATATATTTCTTGCGTGGCAGTGGCACCACGCACCAGCACCCCCACAGCTTGATGTTTTTTTTTTGACAACAAACATATATATTAAGATACCATAACAGCTAGTTTACAGATAGGTCCTCACGAGAAGACCGAATTACAAATAAGTCGGATCCAAAGCGGAACAAAGGCGGTCTTTGTCCATGGCGACGGAGATGATAGAACTGCCGGCGGTGGGTCGTAGGGGCATCGAGGATCCTGAGGGGGAGGTGTTTGTCGAGCAAACACCGAGGAGTGGAGCCACCATGCTTTGGAGAAGAAAGTTCCGGGGATCAAGGAGGCTGGGTGGGGGGAGGCGGAGTCGAAGAAGGCGAAATGCCCGGACAAGAGGGAGAGGCGGTGAGGGGCAACCCGTGGGGACCAGATCCACTCAAGAGAGCATCGATCCATAGGCTCCGCTCTCGGTCGACCTCAACCTTTGGCGAGGATGACGACGACAAAGAAGTAGGAAGGGCCGGCGATGATGAAGACGACAACAACTCTCTCTAGGCAACACTTACCACATCAGGAAGAGGCCATAAGGGCAATGAAGAAAACTAAATACGACCTATTGCTAGCTACTAGAGGCGGGTTCCCGCTCTCTTGGCCTTCCGGCGAGCCGGCTGGAGGCGGACGGGGGGGGGCGGTTGGGAGACGGCGGGGAGGGCTAGTTGGTTTTCGGTTCCTTCCGAAGGAAGGCCTTGTTTAGTTAGCTTCCAAGTTCCAAGTTTTTTCACTCTCTCCATCACATTAATACAGGGATACATATGAAGTATTAATTGTAGACAAAAAAAAACCAACTCCACGCATGTCAGTTTGGTTGTAGATCACAAAACAGATCTTTTGAGCCTAGTTAGTTTATAATTGAACAATATTTAATTACAAACAAACGAAAATGCTATGAGAGTTAAAATTCAAACTTTTTGATTTTTGCCATGAACTAAACAAGGCCGAAGCCCAACGGCCCTCAGCTCAATCATACTCCCACAGCTTTATATTGGAAAGTCAACATTTAATTTGCTGAGTCGCGACCACCGGACGGATGGTCGTGGGAGAGAATAGTCAACGTGTGGTGTGGCAGCCAGTAGGACGGAATGGACAGACAGAATCGGAGGGAGCTGTAGTCGTGGGCCTCGTGGCGGTCGCTGGACATGGACTCGTACGCCACGGACGACACGGCCAACGTTACGTCACGTTCGGTACATGGTGCGGTGGAGTTGGACGCCCAGGGCGCACGGCAAGCACCGACTCGACCCGACCTGTAGATGCCATGGCAGGAGCACGGCAAGCAAGGAAGCCGTGTTGTTTCGTCCGTTTGAACCAACCAGCCAGCCAAACCAAGGAACAAACTAACGGTGGTTTGACCAGCCGGCGCCGGCGGACGCATGTACGCAGTGGAAATGGAAACCGAACCGGAAGGCGCGGCACGACGACGCGGCCGCGGACGTACCGTGTCGTCGTTGCCCGCACCCGCACCGCCGCCCCACCTAAACACGCTTAAACTACTGTCACCGCGGCTACTTGGTCACCAGCTGGATCCATCAAACCAAGCAGCAGCAAGCATCTGGTCGTTTGTAATTCCGCCGCCATCCGTCCATTTACTCTTTTTTTTTTAGGAGGGCGAATATTCGGGTTACTCGTACAAAAATGCAATGTCAACTCCTTGCATGTCGTTGTGTTCTTCCCCAGGCTAGTCAGTCCCAATAAACCTCCCGATTTCGAGACATGACACTCCTCATTAGATTGGGTGAAACTTGGGGCCTGTTTGGATCGTTCAGTTGGCCTTGCCACGCTTCGTGGCGTTGCGGCTTTAGTCATGGCAGACTGTTTGTTCTTTGCTGGTGGCTAGTAATATCATTGCCGCTATTGGTTGTCGTTTTCCCCTATTTCATGCCATGTTGTTGTATTTATCTTTGTCTTCTTCTACCACACTCTTGTCCTTTGTTAATTTGTATGAGTAATAATTGCCCTGCAGTCCTTGGCTGCTTTTTGCTGCTGCTCCGTGGCAAGGTGTGGTGGCCGATTTGTTCGCCAAGACGTGGCCGCCACAACCAGTAGCGTGGCAAAGTGTGGCCACAATCCAAAACAAGCCCTTGGTCTCTCACTTTGCACATTTTCGTTGAGCTGTTTTTATAGACATATTTTATTCATTCATGGGTTCCTTCCGCGAATTGCTTCGAAATTTGGGATGGAGCCGGCGTAGATCTAGAACGGGTCCGCCCGCCACGGGACGTGAGGGGCAAAGGGGCCCACAGGCTCCCAGGAGGCTCGGGAGCACTCGCGCTGGAGCCACGGCGGGCATCCCCTTCCCATGGCTAGCGGCCGAGGAGGCCGAGGAGCTGCGCCTCTTGTGGTGTCGGCCTTCACCGAATGGAGGACAAGCGGGGCAGCCAATGGAACACACGGCGGCCAACCTAGCGGCCTCACGGGCTCACAGACACGGGACTCGCGGCGTGCGACGGGCGGGCACACCGGATCGCGCCCGGTTGGGGCGACCGGCCTCGCGATTGCGGCGGGACGGTCCACAGCGCCGCACAGATGGCCTGGCGCATGGACAGCCTCGCGGGCGGGCTGACGGACGGGTCGATGAAACGCGACCCTTAACGGTCTTAGTTGGAGTGTCGCGGCGATTCAAGGCGATTCAAAGTTTGATGCGTTGGAAACAACGCCAATCACGTTTAATGTCCTGAAACATTTTGCTCTTCTCTGCTCCTAGTTCATGCAAAGATTTCATTTTTTACTAATGTGACACCATATTTAATATGCATTAAACGGCGATGAAACGTGTATTGAGACGAGCCTTACAACACAATACACGTCTCTCGGTTTCCATTTCCTGACGGAAACAAAATTGACCTACCTAAAATGTAACAAATTTGTCAAATACTAGTAAGTACTATACATACTACAGTACTAGCTAGCCTCCAATGAATTTTCTTTGCATGCTGTCATCTCCAAACTTTAGACTAGTTGCAGCGTTTGGACTTGTTTTGACTTTGCCATGCTATATGCTCATCCTTTTTTTTAAGCCCCCTTTGTAATTGACTAGTATTGATTCATCTCCAAATCTGTCATGTGCTAATGAAAAGGCCATATCCATGTGCTGATGCTGGCACACGGTTGTTTTTATCTCGTTTACAAAAGAAATAACATTATTAATAAATAAATAAATAACTGCATTGACTGGTACCCCTACTCCCTGGATTAATTACTTGCATAATAGTCAACCAATGCGTAGCATTTTTCCTTTATTTTATTCCAAATTCAAGGTGCAAAAAATGGCAATTGTTAACTACTCCCCCTCCTAGGATCAGATCAGATCAGATCAATCAAGAATAGAATCAGGAAAATCATCAGATGGTAAATTAAGCACTGTTGTACAAACACTGCCAATCCTCTGACTTCATCTTGTGCCGTCGTCTTCCTTCCCTCCCTCCTCTCCTCTGCAGCAGCTTCTTCTCCTGTTCCTTGCTTGCTCTGCTTTTCCCTCTCCTTTTCTTGGTCCACGGCAACCCAGGGCCGACGGACGGCAACGCAAACCCTCTTCTTCCTCCTCGCATCCCTCTCCCCAATCCTACCCCACGCCACCAACCCCGACCGAACCTCTCCCTTTCCTCTGCTCCACCTCCGTCCGGCCCAACTCCTGCTGACTTCAACATCCATCCATTCCATTCCATTCCCCCGCCATTCGCGCCATGATTATTCCTCCCTCCATCCCTACTACTACTTGTTGCTGCTGATTCCTCCTCCCTTCCCCTTCCACCACGGCAGCAGCAGCAGCTTCCTCCCTCCCCCTCGGCCGACCCCTCATCCGCCAACACCCGGCAACGAACCAACCAAGAATAATGGCGTCGATCCGCCGCCCACACTCGCCGGCGAAGCAGCACCTGCTACGGCACCACCACCCGTTCGGCTCCTCCTCCCCGCCGTCCTCACCTCTCCGCCACTCCTCCTCTTCCCTCGAACCCACCACCACACCACCGCCGGCGGATACCCGCACCCGTTCCTCTTCTTCACGCGCCGCCCACTCCCACGGTTCGCGGCCTTCTTCCTCCTCGGCTCCTTCCTCGGCCTCCTCCACTTCCTCTCCCACCTCCCTCACCTCACCCCGCACCTCCGCCCGCCGTCTTCCCCCCACTGCCGCCACCATCCACCCCATCGTCCGCCTCAACGACGACGACGACGACACCAACACCAACAACAACAAGCTGCTGGTCATCGTCACCCCGACGCGCGCGCGCGCCGCGCAGGCCTACTACCTCAGCCGGATGGGCCACACGCTGCGCCTCGTCGACCCGCCGCTGCTCTGGCTCGTCGTCGAGGCCGGCAAGCCCACGCCCGAGGCCGCCGCCGCGCTCAGGGGAACCACCGTCATGCACCGCTACGTCGGCTGCTGTGACAAGCTCAACGCCTCCGATGACCCGCTCAGGTTCCGCCCGCACCAGATGAATGCCGCGCTCGAGCTCCTCGAGAACCACCGACTCGATGCCATTGTCTATTTCGCCGACGAGGAAGGAGTTTACTCGCTTGATCTCTTCAAACGTCTGCGCCAAGTCAGGTACTCCTTGCTCCGGCATCTTCTCTGCCCTGCCCGCCCGGCCGCCCGCCATTAATCAATGGGTTCTCGCCTCCTCCTTCCCTCCCTCCGCATTCAAAATCAGTCATCACCTGTCAAATTAAAGATCCCATCTTTGATGATGAATGGTTTCGTACTAGTACAATCTACAATATTTACGAGTACCTTGAATTGAATGATTTGCGGTTGCCCTTATCCAATCTGATTTCAGTCAGCCTCTGGAATTCTATCCGATTGCAAAGAGGCCTTGTTGCTGTCTAATTCTAGCCAAAGGCTCACTTTTTCCTGTTATGCTGTCTGAATCCACTGAAAAATTGGTACCTTTTCTTTTTCTATCAGCCAATACTGATGCTTGTACTGAACATAGGACTCAAAAGTTCTTACCATTTTTCTTGTCTGACAGATTCAGTAGATTCACCGTTTTGCTTTGTATATACAGTAGGTGTCCATTGGTAATTCATACTAGTTTATATTAATAATTGAAGAATGTTGGTTTTATACTCCAAAAAATACTAGTAACATGCCAACAACTAGATCCTTAGCAGACCAGAGCAGTGAAATATGATATTCTATGTTTATTGAGAAAATTGGATGCTCCATATATATAAATCCTGCTGTTGACTTAATGCAAACTCCTCTCATGATTAGGAGGTTTGGCACATGGCCTGTGCCAGTCATCTCTGAAAACAGAAAGGATGGTGTGGTGCTGGAAGGCCCTGTGTGTAAACAGAACCAAGTTGTGGGGTGGCACACAAGTGAGCATGCCAGCAAGCTCCGTAGATTTCATGTTGCTATGTCGGGTTTCGCGTTCAACAGCACCATGCTCTGGGACCCCAAACTCCGGTCTCATTTGGCATGGAATTCAATCAGGCATCCGGACACTGTGAAGGAAGGTTTTCAAGTAAGTTTGCTGTTTCTGTTTTCTGGCTGTTCATTCGTATGTTCCTTCTGCTCTTGGATACTATGTACTCCTATCCATTTTACAAAGTACTTACATAGACAGACTGATCTACTTTCTGACTGACTATTATGCAACACTAGGTATGTTTAATTTCGCCATTATAAAATGGCTGCAGTGGAATAAAATAAGACTCAAATCGCTGGTTAGCCATCAAACACATGGCTACCACTCGAATGGGCAGATTTGCTGCATACTTGTATGGACTTTGTTTACAATGCCTTTCTGCATATTGTACTGCTTCTGAGATGGTTGTTAATTTGCAGGTAACCAAGTTCGTAGAGCAGCTAGTGGAGGATGAAAGCCAGATGGAAGGCATACCCGCTGACTGCTCTCAAATAATGAACTGGCATGTGCCATTTGGATCTGAGAATCTTGCCTATCCCAAAGGATGGCGAGTTACGACGAATCTGGATGTGATCATTCCTCTTAAATAGTATCACCAGCTATGTTCATCAAAGCACTGACTCCTTTGACAGGTTTGTTTTGTACCTTTCTGTAATCTGCTTTGGTTCTCTCTCTACATATGGATGGGTTCTTAATTGGTACCCATTTCTTACATTCGTCATCTTGACGCTAGCATATGTATACAAAAGGGTTATTGGGTCCCCTATGAGTTGTCTTTAGTATTTCAGTGACATCTGCTCCACAAAATCACAGCTTCTGGCATCTCAACGCGCACTGTATTAAATTAATCGGCTTATGATTGCGACACATTTCAACTTTGATGATCTTCCCTTGAACCCATATGGTTGATCACAGCTAACTTTTACTTTCTATATCCTCTTTGTTAGGTTGAAAACATTTGTGTCATATCATCAATGCTTTTCATTTGTATAACTGAAAGTGTGAAAAATATTAGCACAACTTCTTTTCCGAAACTTAAATAATTCAGATATTGATATCCATTTCAAAAGTATCTAATAATCTGTAGCAGATCTGCTAACGGGGTTGATTGGGTTCGTGGTCCAAACTTCTTTTTGTCTGGATTCATTGTTGTTGTCCTTTGTACCTGCGAATAAGATGTGTGATATTTTTCTTATCTGAGCTAATTTTTTTTGGTACTGTTTTTCAGGCATATACTGTAGAAATTAAGCCATGAAGCTTTGGCTTTGATAGTGCAGAGGAATCCCAGGTTGACTACATTGGAGAAGCAGCTCTTGAGAAGAGGAGGCTTCAGGTTCTGCGCAACCTCATGCAGAATTTCTGTTGTTATAGTCGAACTTTTTGGGAAATATTTTTGTAGGATGAAAATTAGTGCAGCATCAAGAATCAAGCCAGCCATCTTGCTGCAAAGCCGTGCATTGTATATGTTAATGTTGTTTGTATTCTTTTTTTTTTTTTTTTTTTTTTTTTGAGTTCACAAGCCAAAAGGCAATATATACAAAGTTTTAATCTTCTGCTTAGTTACAGATTATTTCAGAAGTTTGAGTAAAAGCATGGGTGGCCTTATCTTCAATTGCTGCATTTCTTGCTCTTATGTGATGTGATGATCCTGTGCAACTGTACGAGTGCTAAATTTGTTGTTTGCCGCATGATGATCAGTACAAGTTATTTGTCGTAGGATGTATTGAGCTGTTGTGTTCCAGTGGAGTGGAACACATACATTTTGTATTCATTTTTTGTAGCTCCAAAACTAAAAGGTGTATTTGCAGAGTGTTAAATCCCCTGCACATTACTCCATATGTTTCATTACAAGCATAGCATGGGCATTTCTTTTCATGGCCAAGTGCTGATTCAAACGTCCCTGTGCACTTGTGATTCCAAGCTCTTCCTCATTCTATTCCCAACTCCTGAAATGATAATGAGCGACGCTTTCTGGGCCATCTTGTGCTTGTCCCAAATGGCAATGCAGTCAATCCAATGGTATAAGGGAAAAAGTCCACATTACCTCCCCAACTATCAATGAGTTCACTTTTCCTCCCTCAATTTCAAAACCGGACATATCACCTCCCTCAACTTTTCAAACCATGCATTTTACCTCCCTCGAACGGTTTTGAAGGCAGGTTGCTACAGTAAACACGGGTTTGCTACAGTTGGCGTGGGTTTGCTACAGTACCAGTGCCTTCGTCTTTTTTTTTTAATTCTGGTTGAATCTTTAAAAAATCATAGTAAATTATAAAAAAATCATAAAATGAAAAATCTAGTTTTGTTGGACTCCACATGAGTAGATCTACACAGTGAATATATAATATGGTATACTTTAGTTCAACAAAATAATTATAGAAGTTGCAGCTATGAATTATTTTAATTAATTATATATTCACTGTGTAGAACTTTGTACTAAAGCATATCATATTATATATTTATTGTGTAGATCTACTCATGTGAAGTCTAACAAAATTGGATTTTCTATTTTATGATTTTTCTGTGATTTACTATGATTTTTCAAAGATTCAGCCAAATAAATAAAAAAAAAAAGACAAAACCTTCGTAGAAAAAAAACTTTGTACTAAAGCATATCATATTATATATTCAGTGTATAGATCTACTCATGTGGAGTCCAACAAAACCAGATTTTTTTTTATTTTATGATTTTTTTTTATGATTTACTATGATTTTTCAAAGATTCAATGATTTTTTTTTAAAAAAAAAAAAAAAGACAAAGACACTGGTACTGTAGCAAACCCGTGTTTACTGTAGCAAACCGCCTTCAAAACCGCTCGAGGGAGGTAAAATGCATGGTTTGAAAAGTTGAGGGAGGTGATTTGTCCGGTTTTGAAGTTGAGGGAGGGAAAAGTGAACTTCGCGTGATAGTTAGGGGGAGAGAATGTGGACTTTTTTCCATGGTATAATGGCAAAGTAGCCAAGCCCATTGCCAAAATTGCCGTTTTTTTCTCGCCCATAGTACGGCCCAACGCGTGGGCCGAATTTTTGGAGTTCCTTGGTGCGGAGGTGTGAACATGGACTGGCAGGCGTCGACGCGCTCGTCGTCGCGGGCGACGTGGCCGAGACCAGGGACAACTTCGCGCGCACCATGGAGGTCCTCAGGGAGCGCTTCGCCGCCGTCATCCACGTGCCAGGGAACCACCACGGTCTCTCGCTGAGCCGCGAGGGTGGACGCTACGTGAGTCCATTTACTCGCATCGATCCCCTCCATATTTCGTCGATGCATTTCTTCGTTGTATTGCAACTAAGGTGTTTGAGGAAATGCCTTGGCCTACTTATTACGGCAAGTTATGCTGTTTGGTTAGTCCACTCTGATGGTTTGATCTAGCCGAGTAATAATTCCACTGAATTCGATCCAATGGTGCATTTCAAAGCTTGGCTGCAACCTGGTTAATTTGTCCCTGTTTTAGGAGGGCTAATTTTTGACGCACTGCAGTGCAGCGTTTACCAATGAGGTTTTCATTTTGCTCATTGGTTTCTAGCACCCAAGTCTATATCAATTGCTTTCCAGCTGTAAATGTTGTTTAATGCTTCCTGTATTGTAATTCTACATGTTTCTTAACAGAAGGGTTACCATGGCACTCAGATTACTTGTTGGCGGCTGAGTCCCTATTTAGTGCCTTTTGCAAATTTGTCTCAACTGAAAAAAAATTCGAATGTGGGGTTGTATTGTTAGATAAAACATAGCACAAGTGAGAGTAGATCACATTCTTCTTGGAGTACATCATTCAGATTTTCCTTTTTGATGAAATCGTTACAACATTAACTTTATTGCTAGTATGTATCATTGGTGAAGCTCTCTCAGTTACTCAAATTATTCCTTCCAGATGGATTCACTGGAAAAAACTGACTGCATTGCTTGATGTGCGTAGTGAGCTGGGTGTGGATACTGGACCAAGAACAATAGGTGACATGGGAATCATACCATTGTTCTCATGGTATCACAAGGTTGTTCAATTTCCTTGCTAACATTCACTATTTTGACCGAATTATAATGCACTACTTTCCTAGAATTATCCCGCTTTCTCATCTTGCTTTATTGCCCTCCAGAGCTTTGACAAGGAGAAGGATGTTGACAATGTGTGTTTCGCTTCACTAGAGATGGGTCTTTCCCTCAATACCTACTCATTTGCAGAACACCACTAGTTACCAGATACTGTTATTTAGTGTCTTAGTACAGTTTAAGATTTATTGAATTATATATTCCGTATCCTTGAGGGGTTTGCTTGATTTATTTTGCAAAATTAGATATCTCAATTTCAGCTATTTAAACCATGATCACCAAACTAACAAACTAGCTATCCAAACTATAATGTTCAGTGAGAAAGGTAGCATGCATACAAGCCATAGGCACAAATATTTACTGGTGTGGACAAGCAAAAACAATCGTGTGCTCTTTCTTATTTTCTTATGTAGAAAATTGCATGATTCCTCTTGATATCTTTGAACTGATGGGTTTATGGTTTTGTATAATCAGGCTTGTAAAGACTTCAATGCTTGCCAATGGCCTTCAGACGTGACAAATAATGACGAGGCTCTTGCTCTTTACTTTGACAAGTTGAATAACAAGAATCATGATGCTTGAAGAAGTGAAAAGCAGCAGCAAATATATTAACATTTTCACACTTTGTACCAAGGTGCATTTTGCTCCTCCTACCTAGACTTTCCTTTTCTCTGAGCTTTTGTTTGATATTTGTTTGACCTTCAGTTGCTTGACTGAATTACTTGTTGAAATGTAATTAATTATTATGATAAGTGTGTTTCATTTCTTTTTGCATTTTTATGATGAAAACACCTCAAAGAGAAACTATCTTATCAATCAAGGTGCAGGTGCCAACTTGGAAGCAACATTTGTATCTCAGTATCTGCACTGGTGACGGCATATTTGACCCTTTGTTTCACCCCCAAAGGAAGACATTTTTGTGTGGTTGTGTAGCATTTCAATTGCAAGTCGCATGGATTAAAAAGTGGAAAACAGTAGTTTTCGTACTGGCTGTCTAATTATATGAAATTGTAGATATACCAGCAATTGTGAATCTGTGATGGATGCTATCCTTCCATACCTAACTGGATTGTGTTGCCCCTGCTATATTTATGTTTTTAGTGCCAACCCTTGGGACTTAAAGGCTTTGTTGTTGCTGTTGTAGTGTTGTTTTGAAATTGCCCATTGAACATTTAGGATGTCTTAGTATGCATTCATGAAACTTCAAGCCCAAAACTAATCTCTTCTATACGACACTGCAGGCAAGAGTTGTGTCCGGAGAAATGTACGCTTTACTACCCATACCTTCCTAAGGTTGTTGGCTCTGTTCTTTTGGAGAGGAGGCTCAATATACACAGCAACAGAAAAGACGGAGCAGTTTGCCATGTTTTTGGGCACACTCATTTCTGTTGGGATTCTTTCGATGAGATCTGGTACTGATCTGGTGGTCTGGCCATTTGTATGCATGATGATCCATTATAACTCTAAAGATATAAAATTCCTCCAATGCAGGTACATGCAAGCCCCTCTGGCATACCCTCGAGAAAGGAGACGTCGGATGAACGGTGAAGGCTGGCTGCCATTTTGTGTATACCATGATGGTTTCAACCCAGAAATATAGTCGGCATTGTGGTCAGACTACTACAACAAGAACAAAAGAGAACCTGAGAGCACACAGCTCGCGCCGTGGGGTGCCAGCTATTTCGCGAAGTACCACAAGTTCCACTGACCCTTTCCGAGTTCCCTTGGCTTTTTGCTGAAAAATGGATGCAGTACATCTGTTCAGGATGCTGTTGAAACCTGCATTTTCCTGGGAAAAGGAGTACATGAACCATCTGTCCATTTGACTTCTCTCTAGTGGGCCTTTTAACTGAAAAGTCACAGATAATTCTGCATCACCTTATTTACTATTTTAGATTATTTATTTATTATGGGATATTTAGAAATCATTTGTCTGAAATCTAAAGAGGAAGAGGATTACATGTGGCTAGCACCTGCCTCCATTCAGGCTTGGGAAGGGGAAGTTCATGTGGATGACAAGGCGCTCCTCCAGCGCGCTGGCCCCGGGTTCGTGAGCACAGGCTGGTGCCTCACTACCTGAGTACCAGAGGCAGGGCATCACCTTGCTGCCAGACTTCGTGATCGAACAGGCCGTGCAGGTAATAACAGACAAGCGATTCCTACTTGAGCACACTCTGTGCATTCTTCAGTTTTATGGCAATTTTTTTTTTTTTTTTTTTTTTTGAAGAGTCACCGGGGTGGGAGTCGTTCCCCACCTGAATTTTATTTGATTGGCCATTAACAGCCTGATAGCAGGGTTTAGTTTACAACAACAGCAAATTGCTGTTTACAAAGGGGAGAACTGTACATAGTATAAGGAGCTATCTATTTTTGGCCATCTCAAAAATTTGGCACCATTTGTCTGCTATATGTTTCTTCTTCTTCTTGAACCTTGTTCGCCAAAGTTCAGCAGTTGCCCTGCATTCCTCGAGCAGCTGTTGAATAGATTGGACATCTTGTCTGAACACCGCAGCGTTTATCATCCAACAACATAAGGCGACGAAGGCTGCCGATTCCTCATCCGGGACCCCCGCACCGGGCTTGATGAGGTGATATTGTGTAACGTCGGTACCAACGAACTGTTGCATATCCAGTTTTTCCCAGAAGAGCTTACCAAGGGTGCAGCCTCCCATGATGTGCTCTGGTGTTTCATCGTCCGCATTGCATACTTCACAAGTGTTGCTTGAGACGCAGTGCTTCTTGAACAGGACCGTTCGGCATTGGATTCGCTTCTTCATCAGTAGCCACATGAACAGCTGAACTCTTGGAGGAGCTGAGTTTTTCCATACGAAGGTAGCGCGCACGTCCTTCTCCTGGCCCCGTGCTTTGAGTAGGTTGTAAACGGCCCCGCTGTCCAGCCCATTCCTGGAGTTGAAGAAGGGCGAGATCCTTCTGTCTTGCTCGTTGCTGGTGACAATGTCAGTCAAGAGGTCCTGCCCTGCTGTAGCTCTATTTGGGCGCGCGGTGAGAGCCTTGGCGCCATTGTTGATCGTAGGCCTGCTTGCATTAGGTCACGTGCCGAGATGTCCTTGTTGATGCAGTGGCTGTGCAACGCTGGATAGGAGTCTGCCAAGGCCTCATCTCCGAGCCATACATCATGCCAGAACGAGGTAGAGGCCCCATCGCCGATGACGACGGAGGTGATTGCCTGATATAGTGGCAGCAGCGAGCGCAACGCCTCCCAGTGGTGACCATGGACGTCGCCGCGCAAGGGGGCTAGAGAGGCACGTCCACGAACCCAGAGCGCCCAAGCCGATTCAGTGCTGTGCAGTCGGTGTATAAGCTTGAGCAGCAGGCAGACGTTCTGAACACCGACATCCTTGATTCCCAGGCCCCCAAACTCTTTTGGCAAACAAACTTTTAATCCAGGCTACCAAGCAGCTCGCCGGAGAGGCTTTCCCGGAGGTGTCCCCTGACCAAAGAAATGCCCTTCTGCTTCCATCCATGAAATGAATAAGTGACTGTGGCAGCTGAATTGAACTCATTAGATACACCAGTTGCGAGTCGAGCACAAAGTTGATCAGGACTGCCCTTCCCATTGGATTGAGCAACTGAGCTTGCCAGGAGGCTAGGTGGCGATCAGTTTTTTGAATGTAGCTGTTGAAGGCCGACACCGGTAGCTTGTGCACAGAGAGCGGCAAGCCAAGGTAAATTTTATGGCAAATTTTGCTGTGGGGTAGCTCTTTTCTTCCATGAAATTGAGATGTTGATTCTAGTTTGCAGGAATTTGCTGGATAAACAGAATATAGGCGACCAGTTATCTGTATCCACTTCCATGGATTTTTTTGACTTCTCAGTGTTTCATGGCAAAGTAGCATTTTCATCAGTAGAGATGCAGCATGAACATGATCAGCTGTATATTATGCATGGAGCAGGCAGTTCAACAGAACATGTTAATAAGTCTCAGGATAGTCAGCTACTTGTCTCCAGGGAAAGAATTGATGATGGGACTCTAGGCGAGGTCTTGATAGGCAAGAGTTGCGAGTCAGCATCTGCGGACATCTTAACTGACCAATGGACTTCAACTCTAGGCGTGCTCTTCAAAGGCAAGAGCACACAACACACTGCATCAGATGACCCACTTACCCCATGAAGGGAGAATTGACTGGGTCCAACTCCACCGCAAGCTGCAGCAGAAGGTCGTGTGAGTACCCCAAATGCAAGCCTCTAATACAGATCAGGACTTCAGGGGCAAGCAGCTGGAGTTACTGAATGAGGTGTTCATCGAGTGCTTGCACAACATCAAGGTGGGCAATTTTTTTCCTTTTGATTTGGCATGGACTCAGGTAACCATCCAACAATACTAGAGACCACTTGACAACTGTCAATTCTGCTAAAGGAGTTGTGGAAGCGATCCTCAAGCTCAAGCCGGATGTGCAGTGCATGGTGATTACTCTGTTGTACCTATGGTGTTCAGAGAGATGCGGTGCTCAAGAGCGAGAAGCACCAAGGAGCAGCATACAACTTGCACTACTGATCAGTCATATGCGGATGAGTTATCTTCTCAAAAACGAGGTGAGGGCGTGCCTGCTTCTGGCCGGAATCAGAAAGACATGGTGCAGGCCACCTCGAGGCGTCGTAAAACTCGACTGTTATGGTGCTTTCAACCAGCAACAACAAAGTGGTGGTTGGGGATTTGTGTTGAGAGATGATGCAGGAAGTGTGATCAGCTCTGGTTTTGGCGTTCTAAAGAAAGTGCCAGAGCCTTTTCATGCTGAGATTGTTCCATGTATGCAAGTGGTGCAAAGAGTAGCAGAGCTTGGGGTGCAGAGAATTATTGTTGAAACTGATGCAACTATGGTGGTCCAGACGGTAAACTCTGAAGATTTTGATAGAAAGTACAGCTAGTGGACTGATTTGGGAGCTAAAGGACCTGATTGCTTGTAATTTTAGCTATGTCAACCTTGTAACACGGTTGCATATTACTCAGCCTGCCTTGGGGGCGAGTCTTAGTTCATATACAGGCGAGTCTTAGTTCGTATACAGTCTCAATATGAGATAATATTCCTTCTTGCATGTTTGAATTTTTCTCTTATACAATGCATGAAAATGCGGTGCAGCATGTATTCCATGTGTTCATTTGAGAGAAAAATTGTTGCGAGGGGGAGACACACCCAATGTTAATTTTTGCACAATTTGCAGTGAAAAAGTCCATGAGCCGGGGACTGACGGGACAGTGATAAAGGATTCAGCAGGGAGCGTTGCGTGTACTGACTCCACATACTCGTGGGCATGGTAGGAGCATGGAGTAAGCATAGTACTGCGTACTGCAAACACAGTTTCATCTCATTTCATAGACATTTACGCAGGCAACCAAGTGCATTACGTTGCAGGCAATTAACATTTCACATAGAAATGAAAATTTCCTAGAAGTTAAAACACAGGTCACAGGGCCCTGACAGATGAAACAAACAGTTGTCCGGAGCAGAAAAGTTTTTCCCAACACAAACCGTGTGTTTGGTTGGAGAGCGGCGCCAGCCGGGTTGGGGTTGAACCTCTTTTTGGTGTTTGGATGGAGGGTAGAGGACGGAGCCAACTCGGGAGGAGAATATTCGCCCCAGATCTTGGTCGGCTCTATCCGCCAAAATCTCGCGGGATGAGCGAACCCCGTTTCGCGGTCGTAGGTTCCGTTTCTCCGCCGCATCCCGTTTTCGGTCAGCCACTCCGACGGCAGGACCGCCTCGGGCAGCGTGCAGGGCGGGGGCTGGAGCCGTCGGAGCGCGTGTAGGCAGGTGACGGGCGGCGGCGACCTCGGGGCGGGAGGGCGGGCGGGCGAAGCTCCCAGCCTCCACCGCCCATGGCGCTTCCCACGCTAGCGCGCCCGGCAGGGGCCACCCGAGGCCGCCGCAGGGTCGAGGCGGTGATGGGCGGCGGTGCTCCTCCGAGGTCTCTTCCGCGACGCTGGCGTCGGATCCGTCCGCTCCGGGAGGAAGCGGGGGGGCTTAACGGAATTTTATTTCACTTTCGGGGTTGCTTTGGTAAAAGTACAAGAGAGAAGAGATTTTAGACTAGGCCCTGATGGATTTCAATAAACTCTAGGGGTCCTGATGCAAAGCGTCAACAATAACGCCGTTCTTCGTCCCCAATACCTGCAACAAAACACCAGATAGAGTCACTCCGTCCCCAAAATAAAGATTGCAACCAAACAGAGAATGGGGCGGCTCTGTCCCCAAAACGCCGGTTGGAGCTATCCCAACCCAGTGATCCCGCATCCAAACACACGAAAAGCATCCAGAAGCAAACCCAGTTCTCCATATCATGGCCTGGTACCTACTTAGGCCCTGACACATGATCTCCATGACAAAACTGCCCTCGTAATGAGCTAGAGCGGGCGAGCGCGAAGGTGCGGTTGACTCCGAAACGAAGGGCGTCATGTACCATTGCTGGAATCCGGTCGGCGCGATCCACCAAGGCGGTCGTTCCGGGCTGGCTCGATGGAGGAGCCAAAAGAGCATAGCAGAGCACGTACCCGTGAGCTCGGCGACCACGCGCCAGTTGCCGGGCCGTTGGCCTTGACGTAGTCGACAAGCACCTTTTCCTCCTCGGCCGCCCATGGCCTCTTCTTGATGCCCTCGCCGTCGCCGCCCAGTGCGCCCTCGCACATGAACGACAAGTGAGCGAGGGAACGCGAAGGGAAGGGAAGGCAGACGGGGCAGCCTTCTATAAATGCCGCGTCTGGTAATCCACTGCAGGTAGTAGTAATGACGGTCCTCCACTGCACTGCTCATCCTTCCCTGCAGTACATACTAACTTGTGATTTGCAGACCTCTGTCTCAGGCAGTGTTAACTTGTGCCCCGTTGGGAGCTAGATTGCCCGTGCCCTACACGCTCGCCTGCGGCGCATACCCGCCCACGTCAGCAAATGATGGTAATCCACTGCAACAAGGTGTAGTAATGACCTGTTCTCCCTCTGTCACTGCACTGCAGCTCCTTATCCCTAGACAACTTGTGCCTTGTGCGGCGGGTTGATTTGCAGACCCTCTGTCTCAGGCAGTGCTAGCTCGAGACCTCAAAGTCAGAAAAGTGATGCGAACATGCTTCACCTGCCATGCGGGTTTTGCAGAGCCGTCCCATAATTACGTTGGCGAACGTATACTAGTTACCAACCTATAAATACGTAGTATCACGTTTGTCCTCTACAGAGTGCTACTCTTTACTGTTGTAATACTAGTAAGAGCTTGTTTATTTGCAGCATCCTTTTTCTCATTAATCCTTTCCAAGTGCTCAAAGGTGCAAGCTCAAGTTCAAGAATGAATTCTCTTTACTCCTTTTTTGTTTTTTTTTGACAAGCTCTTTACTCCTTTGGTGGAGTGCAAAGAACGGCTACTTCCATCAAACTCATAAATGGTTGCATAACTTATCGTATAGCTTTCATTTTCCCTTCTTGAGCTCCTGCTTTTCTTCTTTGTTCTTCGAGCTTTCTTCTCCTCTAGCTAGCCCTGAGCTTCTTGTGATTGTTTCTTGGAACTAGTTTTTTTTTAAATAAACTACAGTAGGGGTTCAAACCCCTCTTGTCCCTTTCAAAAAACAAAAAATACTATAAATATGCAGAAACAACAATACTTAAAAATGATTTGCAGATGCATCTACAATTCTTCTTTTTAGCAGAAACAACCAAATCTAGAGCCATTTCTCTATATATGTCGAAGCATGATCCTCACAGAGGAGTACCTAAAAGTTTGGCACACTGTTCAAAACATGGTCCTTACGGACGTGTCAGATCGTCTAGTTCGGAGGTGTGTCGACGGATCGTCTAGTTTGGAGATGGGCCAGTGATGGGAGACTTTCTCTGCACGCTCTGCAGTATCGGGCCCTTCATCACGGATCACACGTGATTCTAGGTTGTGTCATGATCTGGGAGATCTGGGCTACCCTTCGGATCAAGTTATTCCTCTCGTTAGCCTTGCGGCGTTGCCATTGGACAACAGACATGCGGGCAAGGCACGGGTTGGATGGGCAAGCAAATTGCTTCCTATGCGATCAACAAACTGAAACGATCGGTCACATTGTCGTTGGTTGCTCCTACTCAAGGCATTTATGGTACATGGCGCTTCGCACCGGGCGAACACCTACCTGAACCATTGACAGGTCAAATCTTGAAATGGTGGTCCGAATGGAGATCGAGGTGGACCGCCAACAAAAGGAAAGGAGCAGACTCCTCTTCACCCTCATCACCGAGAGAATGGAAGGAGAGAGGAACACCGGTGCTTCCGGGAGCAAACCACCGATGTCCACACTCTTAAGGCGGTGATCAAGCACCAAGCGAGTCGTGGGTGTAGGCAGGGGGGCCAAGCACCTAAGTTGACGAATAGCATTAGTGGAGTCCCGGGAGGGGTGCCTATGCCTATTGAAAATCTTGTACAACATCCCTGTAAAACAACCTTTTTCTCTTAATGAAAATACACACAAATCCATTGCATGACTCGAAAAAAATATATGTCGAAGCCTCCACGAGACACGTTTAAAAGGCCCATCTTTCTAGATTTGGAATTGTTTTGTTAGCCAATTAGTTACAGGTTTAACATTTTTTAACTACTTTCTTTAAAATTGTGGATTGTAATGATAAATTAATTGTTTGATCTGATACTCCCAAACTAGAAGGAAGCTAGAGTGGTTGATCTAGGGGTTTAGGATGACATATGGGAGAAGGGCGAGGGAGGAGGGGGGCGTCAAGTAGTATTTGCAGTTGAAGTCCGTGGAGCAGGAGTGACGGGACATTGATAGTAATAAAGGGTTACTCCTCTGTCCCTTTGAGAGTGTCACCCGAAAAGCGTGTTTGTGAGGGGGCACGGTTTTCGAACGACACTTTCAAATGGACGGAGGGAGTAGTAAGCAGAGATGTTGAGTGTACGGACGAGACATACTCAATGACAGGAGTCTGAGTGATGAGGCAGTTCATTAATTAGCAAGCCTACCGCGTACACCCTCCCTCTAAAAAAAAAAAATGTCATTTTAGGTTTTTGAGACATAACAAAATAAATGCATGCATGCATCCAGCCTACCATGCCAGCATAACGTACGATTTAATTTGTAAACATGTACAGTTTGTGCAAACTTGACACAGCGTTCATTCAGGCAATACAAGAGAAAAGAAACAAAGGTTTGAAATAGACCACGAAACAGTGACATTTTTGGCAAGACGCGAACAAGAAGTGCATCCTGTACTTGATGCTAGCCAAAAGGACAATTTGTGTTGACCACAGTATATGGGCCGACTGTTAATGCAGACAGTGGTTTTTTTTTTTTCTCAATGAGATTATAGGCTGTGCTATTTTAGAGCATAAATTCATTCGGGATGCAACACTCTCGATCGGTACAACTACAACCAATACTCAAGGCACAGGTCCAACTATCTAAGGCTATCTCCAACAAGATAAGATAGGCAAAACTCAAATAAGGTAGTGTACGGTGTATTTAGATGATAAATTTGTTCTCCAACAGACGACGCGAACCGAGTTCTGGCATTTTGCGTAGGAGCCAATCCACCAGGCAAATATGCATACCCTCTCTCCACTCCACGCAAATCCTGTGCATGTCTTTTCCCTCCCCTCCGTACTCCTTTCGTCCCCTCCACGCTCCTGTCTTCCTGCATGCGGCTGCCTGCCTTCTCTTCTTTGCGTTTGCTGTTGGAAACGGAAGGTTCTGTGTACCCGACTCTTTTCCTGTATGTCACTTAAAATCGTTGAATAGGTATCAAATTTAAGGTGAGCTGTTGGAGACGCCCTAAGGAGAAAAAACGATGCATGGATTATTGCAACTCAGATGTATACGACACTTTGTAGTTTGTACCATGCATACAACAAATGCATTGCTGACGCATGGAACAGCCAGCAATCCCTCCCTTGAATGCCTGCCTCGATCAGCTTTTGCAGGCATGCACAGTGCGTGATTTGTTGTCCGGCCACAGCCTGCAGATGCAGCTTTCTGCGCATGCATTGTCAACCACTCACATGCACCCATGGCGTGGACCACATGATACGCATTGTGATCCAAGACACAAGACACTTCTCGAAGCAGTGTGCATTGAGAAGTGTGCTTGCTTGAGAACGGATCGCACAATGCGTATCCGGTGGTCGAAGCATGGGTGCATATGCACCTAAGCGTAAATTTAACTTACTCGTGGCGTACTCCTGGCCTTAATTGCCGTGTCGGGATGTGACGCTTTGTTCGGTCGATGGAATGACTAGTCCCAAGTTGAAGGACAATACATGCAGTATATTGTTATACAGTGCATAGTTTCCAAATTATGACTAGCTGTATTTTTAGATCGAATCTGATGATGATGCATATATACAAATCCAAAGCCGGTCGGGGCTGACTCTACGTGCCTTGGAGCAGCTTGCTGCGGTTTGCCCAGCCCTCAATTTGCATTGCCTTCCTTGTCCAAAGTACATTGAAATCAAATAGCAGTCATTGCATGAGGTTTTCTTCTCTCTCAACAATCGTTTTTCAACGAACCACTAGTACATATGTTTAGAGATTTACACAAACAACATTTGGATGGTGTGGTGCCTGCCTTGAAAGGTACTACAAACAGTTCAAACTCCATAATATATAAGCAGCGCTCCAAATCATACACATACACCGTGCAAGAATTTGATCGATCACCTATATATAGAACCACATAAAGATCGAACAGATAAGTAAAACTGGAGCCACTAGCACATATATATATAGTATTAAACATTTAAACTTGGCCATTACAGAACAGGAGCAGCTAGCCCATGCTGCCATGCATGGCTTGATGATGGCATATGCATGTTTCTAGGACTAAAATAGCTACCAAATTAAAGAAAAGTGTGGAACCTTGGACGACGGCCCATGCTGACGCCATTGTTCAATTCAAAGGGAATGGAAGTAACAATCCTACTACGTCCTAGCTGCTCCTGAATAGATTAGTAAAACTGAGCATTCATGCATGCATATATATCGCCTCAAATTAAATTGACTGCATGTGATGTGCATACAAATGCTTGAAGCCTTGAAGCAGTTTGTTGCTGTTGCAGAATGCCTTGGCCACTGCAGTTGGCCCAGCCCTTTGCCGCAGCAGGTACGGTAGCTAAACCCATGCAAAAACCCACACATTGGTGTGGTGTCTTGACTTGAGCCTGCAGGTGATGGCTTACCGGTCATCGTCGGCGTGTTGCTGGAGGAGGACGAAGATGACGCGGAAGGCAAGCAGCAGCTCGGCGAACAGCAGGGTGAGTGCCAGAGCCAGGAACCACCACGGACACGTACGGCCCCTCTCGACCCATCGTCGTCGCCGTGGCTCGACCTGCTGGATATTATTGTGATCATGTTGAGCAAGAAAGCACCGACGACGTAGACCGCCGCGATGGCAAAGACCGCGCGGCGATGCCCATAGCGTGCGAAGGAAGCGCGCGAAGCGCGGCCGCTTCGCTCCAGAAAGCCAAAGAGTGGCTTCAAGATGAGGTAGAGGCCCACGCCAGCGCGAGGGCGAAGACGGACGGGCCAAAGTCGCCAGCCGCCATGGGCGATGAATGATTAAGGATGGGAGGAAGACGAACACGCGAGGAAGGAAGGCACCAAGCAATGACTGGAAGCTCTTTCTCGATCGGTCGTTTTTTTTTTTTTCTCGAACACGACTTCACGTGTCATTTTCATTAAGAGAAAAGGCCAAGACCGGCCGAACAACACAATACAACTGAACACTACACCACAAGACGCACACAACACAACGCTACCACGGAGATAGTGGCCACGACTACAAAGCAAGAAGGGGGAGACCACCCCATCAACCACAAAACACAGCCTAAACGGGCGACATGCAACATCGCTAGGCCGACGCCGAGTCGCCGGATGAATAGGAGAGGGAAGCTCCGGCGCCGGCGCCCACGCGAAGGTCATCTAGGGGGGCGCCACACGCCAGCAGCGCCGACGCCCGAGGTGGATCCAGCACGCACGCCGCCGGTGACCGAAGGCCGAACGGGCGGCGATGATAGCGTTGTTGCCAACCCCGAACGACTCCAAGTCGAAGCCTACGCCGGGTGGCCCCAGGCCGGTAGCGACACGGCGACGGCATGGCGTCAACATCCAAGCGTGCCAAGGTGATCGCTTAGCCGCAAACATCGCAAGACGAAGGGGACGAACCGTGATGAAGCGGTGAAGAGTGGCATCAACCCAACGCAGGCGGGCGAGGACGACGGCGCCGGCGGAAGGAGGCCGCCAAAGACATAGGCGACGATGGAGATTCGGGGCGGAGATGCATGGCGGCGCCACGGCCTGAGGGATCAACGGGCCTTCAGGAAGGAGTTGACGCCCGCTGGCGCCCATCGCTTGAGACACCCACCGAACTTTCGCTCCCGAGCCCCCGCGCCCGCCAACGCCACGGCGACGACGCCTTCAAGAAGGTAATGACGCCACGCCACTGCCGCCGGCCCAAGGCGAGCTTGGGGAGGAGGGTTTTCACCCGACACCATCGACCACATCCGCCCCGCATCGTGGAAGTCCTCCAAGAGACACGCTTAGACGCCGCCCGCCCATCGGCCCGAGCCGGAGCCGCCGCCGCATGCCCGCCCCCAACACAAGGTGGCCCCGGCCGGCCGACCTTCCACCCACGACATGGGGAGGCGGCGCCGCCGCAAGACCGGGCGTGGCACCCCATCCGCCAACGGTGGGGAAGAGGTGGCGCGCCCGCATTGAAGCATGGTGGGCGCCCGCCACCCCCGCAAAGGGGAGCCGACTGGCGCGCTGGGGCCCGAGGCGTTAAAGATCGCCGCCGCCGACCCGGCCGAGCCCGGTCGCCGCACAAAACCCAGCCCGGGCGCCGGGCGGCGCCCGCCGAATCGGGCCGATGGAGGGGAGGGGATCCGGCCCGTGGGGCCGAGGCACCAAGAACCGCCGCCGCCGGCCAGCGCCGAGCCTGTCGCCACAACTTTAGCTCGGGCCGCCCGCGCCCCGGCCAACCGGGCCGCCAGAGAGGAGGATCCGACCACAGGGGCTGATCCGCCAGGACGGGCCGGATCGCCATCGCCGCCGGCGGCGCCAAGGGCGGCGCCGCAGGAGGTGGGAGGGGTGGGGGAGAGGGGAGCAGGGGGGATGACACCGGGAGGGAGGGAGGGTGCGGAGGGCGCCGGGCCCTCCCCTCCCCGCCGCCGGCGAGGAGGAGGCGGCGCAGGGGCCCGCCGGCGCCGAGGGAAGGGGTGGTTTGGTGGTGGAAGGGGGGCCCTCGAGTCGCCCCCGGGAGGGGACGACGCGAGGGGCAAGGAAAGAATGATTGCTGCCCGCTGAAAGCACTTGTTGTTGCAGTTTCCGGCCGGGATTCACCCGTTGTTTATATAGATGCGCGGTGTCCGGCACAACTATAATTCATTCCATTCCAGGTGAGCTCCGCTCGCTTCCGGTCTCACAGTCCCTCCCCGTCCTTCCGGTCTCCCCATCTGGGGTCTGACTCTACTGATCGCTTTGTGTCAATGTCGGCACTGCATGACCATTGACTGTCACAGTGGCAATGGAGCAGGCTAGATGAGTTATTGACCGCGCGCGCCTTAATGTGTTGTACCTCTAACCCTAGTCCCAAGATCGAGGCTGCGTCACATCCGGTTGAGCATATAGTATGTCCACCACCAAGTTCTTCTTTTTACTGTGAAATAACAATCGACTATTAATTTTTTTTCTTATTTAAAAAGCAATCGACAACTACAGAATTTAACCAAAGAAATCATCGTACAGATAAACTAGAAAAGAGAAATTAAGAACATCATATATTATATATTGGTTTGCTGTAAACTCACTGACTCTCCATCTCCAGGTCCCTTCGGCCGCTTCCGCAGGTTGTTCGGCCGGTTGATATGAATGAAATGAAAGACTAAACTTTTAGTCCATATGTCACATAAATGTTGTTATCAATTAGGAATATTAAACAAAGATTTATTAGGCCGTCTCAATGGCGATTTCATGAGTGTTTCATGCACATTAAATATAGCGTCACATCAGCAAAATTTCACTTTTTGCATGAAACTCTTAAGAGAGAGAAGGAAAAAGTTTCACCATGGTGAAACTTTTGGGCCTTTATTTCACATGCGTTGAAACGGTGTGAAACCCCCATTGAGACAGAAATAATGTTTCACCACGGAGGTATGCAATTAAACCATGCAATGAGAGAGAGAGGTTGTGGGACCCGTGAGCCTATGAAAAACGTGCAATGAAACTATGCATTGAGGGAGATGCCTATTTCATGCTAAAAATTCATATCTTGAAACTTAGGGAGGTGAAACTCTCCATTGAGAGACTGGCCTTACAGGACACAAATTGCATAAATGAGGCTAATTAGGTGAGACTAATCCACTAAAACTATTTCCCCTAGGATTTGCCTATGTGATGCTACCACAAATATAAGTTAATATAGATTAATTAGGCTTAATAAATCATCTCCAAACTAGTAATCGCTAAGGTCGGGCCTCAATGGGGTTTCATAGGCATTTCATGCATATTAAATAGAACGTCACATCAAGAAAAGTTCACTTTTTTGCATGAAACGCCGAGGAGAGAGAAGGGAAAAGTTTCATCTCGGTGAAACTCTCTTGACACGAATACCGACTATCTCTCGAGTCATGAAATTAAATACCTATGAAATCACGTAATAAAACTCTCCATTGAGAATAGAGGTTTCATCTAACTATCATTTCATTTTATATGACATGGTATTCTTAAAAACAATGTAATGAAACTCACTTGCCTAACAAGACACCGTGACATCACGTCAATCAATGTGCGGAAAGGTACCGAGACACAAAGGGCGTGTTTGATTTGAGCCATGGAGGGCTAAGCTCGTCGGCCGGCCGTGGCGCCCATGGCCGTGCTCATATCACACAAACCCTTTGTTTGATTTCTTTGCATGCGATGAGCCGGGCTCTGTTGAGATCGTGTTTGATATCACACACGGCCGGGATATATAGGGTGACCCAAGAATCGGCATTCAGTGGCCTTACCACCTCCTCCTCTCTTTGGCATTTCATCGAACACACCGCCGTGGTGGTTAGCACCGCCGAGAGCTCGGGTGCGAGGCCGCTGGCCCGCCACAAGGAGCTTCGCCGTGCGTGCTACCCGGGCCGGTCCGCCTGGAGCGCCGGGCGCCGAGAACCCGCCGCGGCGCGCCACAATAAGTCGACCGGAGCGATGAGAGGGGCACGCCTTCGGAGGTGAGGGGAGCGGCACCTTCGAGCGCTTCTATGATCACGGCGCTGGGTCCGGGTCTCCGCCCCACTCCCCGACAAAGATGTCCGGCCGAGCCTCTCCTCCACCAGCTAGATTCGTGGGCGTGTGCACGCCGACGACGCCAGGGCCCAAGGCCGCCATCGAGTCCATGCCGTCGACGTGCGGTTCCACGTCATCGCCGACGCCAAGACTCCACCCCGCCACCCCCGACCACCGCCGCCGCAGCGCACCGGGCGCTGAACACTACCCCGTCACCGCTGCCGCGAGCATGGGCACGACGCCAGGGAGGTCCGCCACGTCGCCGCTACGCCACGATCTTGGCCGCCGGCAAGCCACCCATGACCGGCGCTACTGTGGAGGTGGAGGGGAAGAGGGAGGTGACTGTGAGGTGGTAAATCAGACGAGCTCAAGCGAGGGACGAGCAGGCTCTAGAGAAACGCAGCGGGGAGCGGGGCGGCGCGAGTCGAGAGAGAGTGAAATTTGCATCCCACGGAGCTGGGCCGAGGAATCCCATCGATATCAAACACGAGCACATGGCTCCCACGTGTAACGGCGCAAATATCAAACACGCCCAAAGAGTGCTGCATGTCCCGCATGCGCAGAGCACACATAAATTACTAGTGTTCCGTGCTCCCCTCTGCTCCTACAGGTTACTCCTCTCGTCCCCTAAAATAGATGTCATTCTCGCCTCCCGAGAAATCCATGTTTTCAAACCGGCCAAGCAATTATTTTTTCAAAATATATAAATATTTATGCTAAGTAATTAGTATCATCGGAAAAGATCTTTAAGTCTAGTTTTTTAACAAATTTATTTAAAAATATAAATGTTGCACGTATTTTCTACAAACCTACCAAAGTTGAGAAAGTTTGACCCAAGACGCACCCCCATAGCGACATCTAATAAGGGACGGAGGGAGTATTAATTAGCTTATTCTCACACGAAACCCCCTGCCTGTCAGTCAAACCTGCACAAACCGTGCTTTCGCATTCACACAAGTCCGTCTCTTTTTTAAATACTCCATACATATCCTATGTGATGTGGTGAAAATTTTTGGGGACAAACTAAACACCCTCATGCAAAACGAAGACGAAATAACTTTAGTGGATGCATGCTTTTTTAAAACTTGTAATCTCCAAATAAAATGGCTGATGTGTATGTTTATTTGGTGTGCCCTAGTTTGCAACATCTTGATATATAAACTGTGGTACGTTGTCATACAAAATCTGCGAGTAAAATTGAAGCCATATTTGTATAACAAATTTTGGCCGAAGAGAAAAGTTAAATGTTTGTATGAGACTGGGTAGGTCCGTCCTAACCTATGGTGTGGGAGGCTACCACAAACCTTATATGGCGCACGCGCGCTGTTTGAAGTGCCGGCGCACAGGTTCTACTTCCTTCCGTTACCGTTTCTGCTTTGTCCTTTTGTGCGCCTTCTCTTTTCTCTTCTCAACTGATTTAAAAAATTCAAAAACTCCTTCCTCGCTTTGGTTTACCCCCTTCCGTCAACAGCCATCGGAGAACCATCGTCGCTCCGCCGGCGGCGATTTTTGGGTGGCGGATCCAGCCGGCCCCCTTTCCAGCGGAGGTGTGGATCCAGAGGCCTCATGAACACCGGAGCACCCCCATCGACACCGGAGCACCCCCATCGACACCGGAGCCCCAGCCGCGCCCGTCAAGACAGGGGAGGTTCCTCCTGTTGCGCTCGGCAGCGTCGATCCTTGATTGCAGCCTGAGCAGACCTTCCCCTTCGTCTACCTGGAGGCGGAGGCCTCGTCGACCACGGTGCCCCTCCCCCATCAATGTAGAGGTAAGGGTTCACCGTGATTCCCGTGAGGTTTTCAATTTTTTGGGGGCGGATTCGTCGCCGGCGAAGTCTCGATCTGTAGTGGATTCGTCGCCGACGGTCTTGATTTCGGCGGATCCGTCCCCGGTGTGGTCTCGATTTGAGGTGGAGGCGTAGTCGGATTCGTGCAGACTGACAGGAGAGCGCCCTCCTCAGCCACAACCGTGAACAGGAGCGTGCAGACCTCTCCCGCGTGGCCTCCGATCTCCCCGAACTGGCGACGCCCAAGCTGAAGGGGATGGCGACCATCGGTAGCACCCACCACTGACCAAACGTTGTACTCGATGTTATCATAGATGGCGTACAGGAGATGTTCGATGGAATGCCCATGAGGTAAACAAAGGGTGCTTGCTTGTATGGCCGTACTTGCTAGCTTGACTCTCTGTTTCATACATGCATGTTGCATGCTCGTAGTGTAGCCAAGCTCAAGACTATTGATGACTTCACGGAGCAGATACGCAGATTTTTATTTTATTTTTGCTGACAACTCCAGATACGCAGATTTGGCCTGCCAGCGAGCAAATGAATGTACCAAAAAGTCCATTGTCTTCAGCATTAGGCTGCTGGTTTGTTCCTTTGAATTTGATTCCATTAGCATCCTTATATTGTTTCAACAATTCCCTAAATCTAACGTCCTGCTCTTACACTTCCCATGTGCCAGCATTAGCTACATAGCATTTAACATTTCTAGCTTTCATCAAGGGTCAAATATTGTGCATTTAGCAGGTAATATTGGATCAAAAGAAACGTAGACTGACGGTACTCGCCTTGTAGTGTTTTTTTTTTTTTCTTTCTTTTGGATCAATAAAGCTAAAGACCACAAATATCTTGTTTGCATTTTCAAGCATCGAAAGCAAATAAGTTTAGATGCAGCATTATTAATATGGCATTGGCATCAATAAGTTAAGATATCTGGACCTGTGTAGAAGATATTATATTGTAGTTTTTGCTTACTACCTTCAACTTACTATGGCATTGGCATCAATGGTCGATTAGATTTTGAACGTTTTAAATCAATGTGCATAAAAAACAATTTGAACCAGCAGTGTGCAAGGGCAAGTAGTTCTAAGGAAGAAATAACAAGAATATTTCTTTGTCTCTACAAATTATAAACAAAGGCAATCTTTAACCTGTCAGACCATGTGTTTTCAGTGAAGCATGTTTATTAATCTTTACTAGAAAGGATGGAAGTCAGTTTGGTCCATTGTATGTCTTTTTTGTTGTGCGCATTTTTGTCCAGCTTATCAAATATACTCAACGACCTCTCCATCTCTTACTACAAACCATCAACTATATGATAGAGTTTCCAATTTGGTATTTCTTTCTCTGATAAATCATTATTCTGTAATAAGCCACTATGTGTTTTCTTTTCCCATAACTATTCATGACATTACTTTGACATAGCCCTGCTAGTAAGCTATGGGTTGGCAATAAGAACATTTGTGGTCCATAGATACTATAGGTTATATATATATACACACACACACACACACTCCAACATTCAATATCTGAGAATTTATATGCAAAATTACTAACATGCAAATCATCCAGTGATTTTTCAAGAACTAGATTTCTAATTTCTATAGGATGCTTTACACACACACAAAAAAAAAGCTAGCCTAATCCAATTTCACAAGAACACCAGCTTCTGATCTGCACTGGAACTCAAATCGAGCTTGGCTTCCTGCCATGTGCTACAAGTTCCATCGAATCTACTTCCATACAATCCACATTTCATCACGTCAAAAATCCATTTTGAAGATGATCAAGAAATCACTCATTTCCAATCTTTTTTGCAGCATATACCCAAGTGGGTAGACTGAGAATTCGGTATGATTTAGATTTTATATACACTATCTCTTTTTTCTAATAAATTTCTCAAATTTATGATGACGAAGTTACCTTTATATAACAATGGTAATTCACAGCTATTGTTCTTTAGTCTGTAAATCTCATTGTGCAGTGGTAAAGTTCAAAAATTAAAAAAATCATTTATAGAGTGAATAGTAGAAATCATAAATAAAAAATATTTGTACAGTGAATTATAGAATGCCCCACGCTAGAAATTACTACATGTTTTTCTCCTACAAATACAAAGGTCAAATTAACTTTTGTGAGCATTTTGGATAGCAAGAAACATTCATCCTGCAGGGGCTAAACAAAGCTGCGCCTGTTTTCTAGGGAGATTAACTTGGTATTTAGAGTTTCTTAGGCTGACTACCAGTGCATTGAACCTTTTTTTTATTAATGTTCTGTTAACTTGGTATTTAGAGTTTCTTAGGCTGACTACCAGTGCATTGAACCTTTTTTTATTAATGTTTTATTTTAGCTTTCATTTGTTTTAGCACTTGCACGAGAATATATAGGTAGGAAGGGAAAATAAAGGTGAACCAGATTAACATTATATCTTGTGATAGTGCCCAATTTCTTCTTGAATCATAATTTGTTTGAAAGTAAAATGATCTTGTATCTGACTGAGATGTCTGTAGGCTGTAGCAGGAAAAGTTGCCTGCAAGAATTTTGCAAAGTGGTTTTTAAGATAACATTTGCTGAACATTTTCTAGTTGTCATTAATACTCTAAATATTATTGGTTTTATCTGAGAACAAGTTGATGGAGAAATTTATGGTTACAAGTTCTGTATGTAGAAATTTAAAGTTTCAAAATGTGTTGGCAATACAGAGAGGCATGTGCAAGTTCATGGCGATGCAATTGCTACTTTTCATGGCGATAGCACCCTATACTCGCGGGTAGAGTTGAGCTCAGGGTCCTTCTTCCTTATGCTTAACAGCTTCTGCCTTGCGACCTTCTCATTAAGAAGATGGACATGGAGGAGTCTAGGAGAAGGATTGTTGCATCCCATGAGCCATTCATCAAACATTAAAATATACCTATAGAAATTTCCCTAGTTTGCAAAGTAGGATAAGAAGATATCACACCACCAACTGCTATGTTTAATACCTTTGTTCGAGATTTATATTTTCATGTGGCAACTTCACTTTGGGCAGCACTTTAGTATCAAGGTCTTTCTTATGTAGTGTTGTCTAATATTTAGGATTTGTGCTCTTTGCAGGCTCTGTTTTGGCAGTAGCACAATTTATTGGTGTTGATCTTACACTGCTACATGGTTCAGCATTCCAGGGATACTTTTCACAGGTACACTGCAGTTATATTATTTAATTGTTAACATATATAGGTTGTGCATTGTTGCTTTTTGTTATATTTTCATTTCCCTAAAGAGCCTAAACATGGTGTTATATGTTTTTTCTAAATTTGTTTTTAGCCATTATTTTTTTTCTTAATTGGACTGTTTATATCATTTTGAAAAGGAACAAAATGCCTTTTTTGTTATGGGCAAGGATGCTAAATTATGACTAATGTGCAACTTTTTTTGAGCTAGTGCACGGCTACTTTCACAGGATCTGACCTTTATTAAATCTGCTTTCCTCATTAGTCATCAGGATATAATATTCCCCACACCTCCATTGCTAAACTAAGTTATGACTATTTTTTGTTTTTCAATTGTGGGAAAACAGAGAGTGTGCGGAGTCAATCTTTTACCTGTATTTCTTCCACGGGGACGCTTTTTTTTTAGCAAAACAATGGCCAGGTGCGTGATAAATCTCACATAACTTTGTACTCATAATTACATACACTGGCACGTTCAAAAAATTTACTTAGAATTTAAAAACTTTGAACTCTGACACTATAAAATTTATACTTCTTTTGGTAATAAACTTTTGAACTATGATATAATAAATTTTGTGTTGCTATTTTCAAAACTTTACACTTGTAATCTAATCTAAAAACATTTTAACTATGACATCACAAACTTTGTATGCTAGGTTCGAAACTTTACAATCAGAATTTGAAACTCTCAAGTATAACTTTTTAGAAACTCCATACTGCTAGGTTTAAAAACTTTAGACTACAATATTTATAAACTTTTTTACTGCTAGGTTCAAAACTTTAGATTATAACATTAGCAACTTTGTACTAATAGGTTCAAAACTTTACACTCGAAATTATAAAACTTTGAATCATTACATAGAAAACTTTGTAATGCTGTGTAAAAAACTTTGAGCTACTGCACGATAAACTTTTGAACTTTTGCACAGCGTTATTTGGCGCATGCGTGCTCAACCGCGTAGCGCCAGCGACTTCCTCCTTCTAGTATCTCGTCTCGGGCCGTTCTTCCCCTTTCCCTTTTTATCCAATTTTTTTCTTCATATATTCCTTTTTGTCTTCTGTAGGAAATAACTTGTGTGGCCAGAGTTAGACCAATTGCTCCGCGATGAGGATGACACAACTAGTGCATCGACTCCATATACTGCTGCTATTCCTGAATACAAAGTTGTTCTCATTGATAAATCTGACCTGTCATTCCAAGGTAGATCATGGACACTAGCCAACGGTACTGGTGTGATTGATATTCGACACCCTTGCAGGTATTTGGGTGCCAGAACAATTTGCTAACAACTTCCTGTTTGCCATTGAAAATTTTCTTTACAATAATATTATTTATTGCTAGGTCTAATGTTGCTGTTCAGAAAGAGCTGCACAAACCAGCTTCAGATCATTCTTGCATTCATCTTGAGTTTGATATTTCTGGCACTGGTCTTGTGTAAGTTTCCTGAACTGCATATTCCTTTTCCTCTTATATTCCTTTATTTCAGTCTTGTTCTTATCTATATTCCACTGGTTCCCCTATGAAAAGGATGTTCATTTTTTTTGCTGATTTGCTAGGGACATGCTATATTTCCACTGGGCTTTATTCATATACTTATATTATTAATTGTACTTGCGTTCATAGCTCAAGCTACTAATGTGGTGTTTGGTTTGAGTAATGGAGTTCATCACTGCACTCATGATATTATTGTTTGGTTTGGGAATGAAATGGGTTGATCAATCACCACCTCATGGCTCATATGCACTTCATTTGTATTGATTCATCTCATCACATTTTATTGGACAAACTCATGATGAACCACTGTTCATGTAGAATGATGTTATCCCACTAACCAAACACCCCTGAGTACAGGTTCTATGCCAGGATATTCATTATGACTTTGTGCGCATGTTTCAGGATATTGCATTGAGTGACAGTTCAGTCACAATTGTTCCACCAAACTCGAGATGAAAGAAGTGGCCATGTACTTATTTGAATAATGCCTTTTAGTCCTAGGCAAGTTGGGGTAGGATGGAAATGAATTGGCCATGTACTTCTTTGATTACTGTTCAACAGGACAAAACTCAAAACCCAGTACTTGTGCTACATCAAATAATTTAGCTTTTGTACCAATTGATGCATAATGCTTTGTAGTGTAAACCAGACAATTCTGTTCAAGGTATGACTGTATGGGCACTAGGATCCTCCTTAGTAATCTATAAATACAACATATCTGACATTCTGAATGCTTGTTTCAGGTATGAAACCGGAGACCATGTTGGTGTATATGCAGAAAATTCTGTTGAGAATGTGGAGGAGGCTGAAAGGCTATTTGACCTTTCTCCAGATACATTCTTCTCCATCCATGCAGATGCAGAAGATGGATCTCCTCGTAAAGAAGGAGGTTCGTTGGCCCCACCTTTCCCATCTCCATGTACCTTGCGGACTGCACTTCTACAATAGCTCCTCGTCTGCAACCACGATACTACTCGATTTCGTCGTCTCCAAAGTAAGTATTTGTTTTATTACTATCAGTGTTCATTTCCGCTATTTGCAGCATTTACATACAAGTTTCAACAGTACATCTGCACTATTTTCCTTTTGGAGAGGTGGTGGTGTGTGATGGTTAGGGGGAAGCTATGTGTACCTTGGTAAATCTAGTTTTCAAGTCTTTAGCATATTATAAAAAAAAGTCTATAGCTTTATTTGATTTCTTCCACCATGAAATTATTTAAATTTTAAACTCAGGCATCAGCTAAGATCAAGACACTGAGTTTCCATATGTGATTAGTGTTGGACTGTCTTGTTCATATCGGTGTGGCATATTATGCTTGAGGTGGTGAGATGTATCTTCCATTATAGAGGTCTCTTGACAACTTGTAAATGTCTCTGCAGGATGGCTCCCTCCAGAATTCATGTAACATGTGCATTAGTTTATGGGCCTCCACCAAGGAGTTTGTTCAACATGGATGAAGGTAAGGTCTCGAAAAAAATATTTTTGGGGGTATTAACCTCCTGAATTACTAGGAATAACAAAGTTTCCAACAGTCTGATTTATTATTCTTTGATTTGATCATATGTTTGGCAGAATACAATTCCTCTGGAATATAGCGAAGAATGCAGTTGGGCTCCCATCTATATGAGGCAGTCAAATTTCAAGTTACCTGCTGACCCGTCCACTCCAATTATCATGATTGGTCCTCGGACAGAGCTGGCTCCTTTTAGAGGCTTCTTGCAGGTTTGTTTTGCCAATAATCCAGTGGGATATTTGCAAGTCTGCTTGAGAGTCCCTAGTTTAACTTGGGGATCCTTGCACTCCCTCTCTCTTGGCAGGAAAGGTTAGCACTGAAACAATCTGGAGCAGAACTGGGCACTTAAATCTTTTTCTTTGGATGCAGGAAACGTAACATGGTAAGGATAGTTGGTTATGATACAATTGCTTGTGTTATTGTTGTATTTCTCAGCAACTATTGATGGAATTCAATCTAAATTGCCACCCTTCAGGACTACATATATGAAGATGAGTTGCAAACTTTCCTGGAGGAGAGGGCTTTCTAAGCTAGTTGTTGTGTTCTCTTGGGAAGGGCCAACGAAATAATATGTGCAGCATAAGATGGTGGAGAAGGTCAGATACAACATGCAGTCTTCTTTTATACTGTTACTTCTTGAGTGTTTCAAATATTTAATGTCTTCTAGATGGTTTGCTCAACTAGATTTACTTCTTTTTATTACCAGGCCACATAATTTCAACTATAATGTTTTATGTAGCACCGCAGCATTTCATATGCTTGCAAAATTTTGCTCCTCTCTTTTTTTTTGAGTGTGTGTGCGGAAGTAAGTAATATGGTTTGTGTTCTTTCAGCCCATTAGAACTTAGAGATTTAAGTTGGACTGCTCACTAATCGCAGGTTGCTTGATTGATTCATACAAGAAATACAGAGTTTATCCTGATCCTAGATGTGGTTTATTTTCTTTACTTGATGTGTTTCAAATGGCCAAAACGAAATGTTTGAGATGCATAGTGTTATAAGCGTCAACGTGTCCATCTTGGACTTGATAATCCATTCTGAAACCTTACTAGTTTGTGAGATAATAGGTGGTTCATGTGATTTTTTCTGGAACATTTGCTCATTAAGTAATCAAACTACTAGATGAATGTCAATGCCATCTGTCTATACATATTGTTTGCACGACAGTAACTAAGTCGGCTGCAGAACTAGGATTTTTTAGATCAACCTGACAACTTAGCTATTGTCGACTGGAATAATGACAACATGTTCTACTAAATGAATGGCAATGCCATCTATCTACACATATTATTTGCGGCAATAGCTAAGTTGGCTGCATAACTAGGATTTTTAGATGAACCTGACAACTTATTACGAGTGGAATAATGACAACAGTTTCTACTAGATGAATGTAGCAGTATAAAGTTTTTAAATGTGATAGTATAAAGTCCTATAAATCTAAAGTTATATAAATTCTAGAAAATTTAAACTGATCAGTTCAAAGTTTGTAATGTGATAGATCAAAGTATTGAATGTAGCAATATAAAGTTTGAAATATCATAGTTCAAAGTTTTATTACTGTTTGATTATGAAGTTTTGAGCCTAGTTTTTTTTACAAAGTTTATCATGTAATAGGTCAAAAGTTTTCAAGATACCAGTGTAAAAAGTTTTTAAATGCGGTAGTAGAAAGTTTTTAAAAATTCTAGTGTAATATTTTAAACCTAGCAGTACAAAGTTTTAAATGTGATAATTCAAAGTTTTTAACTAGCGGGTGAGTTTTGTAATTTGTCATAGTGCATAGTTGTATAAATTTTGAAAGTTTTGACCCTACCAGTAAAAGTTTATATTGTAACAAATTAAACTGTTGAATCTAGCAACATAGAGTTTGAAATATCATAGTTGAAAGTTTTATTAATTTCTTATTCTAATATTTTGAACCCAGTATTTTTATAAAGTTTATTATGTGATAGTTCAAAGATTTTAATCTACCATTATAAAGTTTCAAATGTGGTAGTAAAAAGTTTTAAAAAATCTGGTGTAGAGTTTTTTAACCTAGCTATACAAAGTTTAAAAATGTGATAGTTTAGAGTTTCTAATCTAGGGATACAAAGTTTTATAATTTGTAACTTAGTAACAAATGTGCATACAGTTGTAACTGTTTAATGTTTTATTTTTTCCTTCCCGGACACCCTCTGAATAGTTGTGATAGTGGAATCTTTGTGATGAAGCTAATGAGAAGCCACGATGGTGAAAGCCAGCACCTATTTAAACCAGTAAGATTCTTTTTGTTATAACAGACAACATGTTTTTCAACATATGCTCCCTATCTGAAACGCATTACATTCAAACAAACAGGAAGAAGCAAAAGGTATTGCGGGCGTCCTTGTCCTATTACTTACTCACGCACCCAGAGAATGAAAAATTTGATTCTCTAATTCATATCAAAAATATATTATCAATACATGTGATTTTTTTTTTACAAATGAGTTCATGCTGCAATCTTTTTTTGTAATTACTCATGCTCTTATTTTTTTTTTTGCCAGGGTATCAATCGCAATTCATATAACTGAACAAACAAGTTTTGACATTAAAAGGTATGAAGTCTACATATAGTTTGCAATGACAAAGTAATAAGGTTTTTATTTGAATTCATACATTACAATTGTTTCCTGGGTCTTGATATAGGTCTTGTCTAACACTTGCAGCCACCAAAATACTTGGTTGTTCCTAATCAATATCGTTTATCATAAGTCTTTTCGTTGTTGATGTACAGTTTCTCATTTTGTAAATACTTGATTAGAAAAGTATTCAACCTAGGGATGTTATATAGATTTGCATTGTGATTTGCTCCAAAACTCCCTGCATGATTTGTTCTTGGGATACAAAAAGTTTTCTGCTTGATGACCAGTTCAGGATCGAACAAAGCGTCAACCTGTGACTAACCTCCTTGACCTTGGCATCTAATCTAAATCTAAAACAACAAAAACTCATGGTCATCTTTGGGGTTTTCCAACTGTCAGCTCTAGATGTTGCACTCACGCTTATTCATTTTGCTGATTGGTTTGCAGCCTTAGTCATTTAGCATCACAAGTGTTGCTTATTGGTTTGCAGCCTTAGTCATTTAGCATCACAAGCGTTCGCCCTTTTTTGTGTTTGATCTTCAGCCTTGTCATTTTGATGTTTATCTTGTGTCTTGTTTGTCACTCATGCCATTGAAGGATTAGTGGATTATATGGACTTCCATCCATTTTTTTGGTCTAGATTTGGACAATTATGTAGAGAAAAATCATGCACTCATGCACATGACACCTATAAAAGTATTTATTGCACTTCTGAGCTTCATGTATATTATAGACTAGTGATCAGTCATCCTTAATCATGTGATTTCTGACTGTATAAGTTTGTTATTGTTTGATGGTGAAACACCTTTGTATGACCCCATCCTATTTGTATATGACTGGTTGTTATAGTTTGTCATGTCAGAATGATTGTAATCTGAGGCTACTGCGTGATATGTTGCTCCAGTGCTAGGAATGACACTCCTCCATCTACTTAGCGCCAAAATTTATGGTGCATGAAGCCCGTTTTGTGAATAAAGAATGCCAAGTATGTACACTGTTTGGATGTTTTTTTTTTTTTTGTTAGCTGAATAAATGCATCAACTTGTTTCAGATGAAATCATCATTTAGGACATAAAGGATTTGGGTCTGTGAAGTACTTTTAGTTATTTTCCCATTTGTAAGTTGTCATACATGTAACCTTTGTACTGTAGGAATTGATTCTTTCACATCAGAATCTTGCTTTATTATCTGGGAGGCCCTACAGGATGCATTTGTTGTTAGTCAAGTTCAAAAGAACAATCATTCTATTGTAGTCTTGATCGCTGCAAACTTTTGCTACATCTGCTTCTGTTTGGTAGTTTAAAGTTTCATAACCATAGTATAAAGTTTCTAATTTGGTAGTTTAAAGTTTCATAACCATAGTATAAAGTTTGTTTTTAAAGTTAAAAGTTTTATATAATTCTGTTATAAAACCAGAGTATAAAGTTTCTAACTAACTTACCTTTGTCTTTTTCAGGGCTTTTTAGCTACAAAATAAGAGAAGGCACATGTGGATTTTTAGTTGTTAATTATTTGCAAAGACATCTATCCGTATTGATAAATATGTACTTATTTCCATGTACAAAGTACTCCCCCGGACTTCTAGTCTTCAAGACAACAGAAGCAACATTTACCTTTTCATTTTATCATTTTTTTTTGAAATTACAAAGATGTTACAAAGAAATTGTAATTTGTTTTCTCTTTTTTTTTTTTTTTCATTCTAGCAGTTTTTCATTTTTATAATGGTTTTTTAAAAAGATAGTTTTTTTAACTTTCACTTTTATTTAGATGTGAAACCATCCCCCGCCCGTATACTTTACCCACAAACCCATGTCCCAAAAAAGAAAATTTTTGCTTGTAGACAATAACATTTTTTTGGCCCAATGAAGGTAGACATGAGAAACCAGAAAAAATAATAGTGGCCAAAGAAAAAACTTGGGCCATTGACATAATAAGCCCAGACAGGGGAACAGGGGAAGCAGGTGCCGCGCACACTGCTATCGTAACTGGCGCTGCTATCGTAACTGGCGCGTGCACTGCTATCCTAACTAGCGCGTGCGTGCCACTTCCTGTCCTGGCGCGCGTGCGCCGTGCAGTGTCCCCGGGAAGCTACGGTTACAAAGCCTAACATGAACATTGTTTTACAAATAGTTTTTTGTAAAAAAGCAAAACCTTCATCCTCGAAGGGAAAATTGATGCTTGTAGCTACTCCTGGCAAATGCGCTCCAATCCGGACACCGCAACATCATGGTTGGAGCGTTCATAGTAGGGGAAAAAATCTACTAGACAGATTAGGAGTTTTACTCGATCTTGCGGCATGCGAATCCCTATATGTACTAGTACTTCTGCTGCAGCTGCAAGTGTTGCCTGGGACAGTTGAGACCGGAAGTACTGTGCCTGGATACGGTGCCTGACCGGACCAAGAAAACCGGTCAAATTCGGGCCGCCTCGTGCACCATCGGCCTCCGATCCCTATATAGCATCCTTGGGGGATGCGCTGCTTCCTGGCCGGCGCCGGGAGCTTTCTTCCGATCGAGAGCATGAACGCGTTTTGAACGCGTGCTTGGACCGCCGCGCTTCATAACATGCTCGTACTCAGTCTCATACAAACGAGAGGCGACAAGTGACGTCTGCATGTGGGTGATGGTTTGCAGTCAACTCTGGAGCCATCATTTTGCCGCCTCGCCAGGGGCCAAGACGGAGAGAAGGATTCACGCTTGCCTGTGATTTAGTGAAAAGGACATGTGATTTAGTGAAAAGGAAGGACAAGGTGACCCACTTTTTTTTTTTTTTGAAACGAATAGGCAAGAGAGCTGCCCGCTATATTAAAAAGAAGGAGACGCCGGGGCATAAGTTACAAAGAAAAACAAACGCATAAAGAGAGAAAGGAAAAAACAAACAAAAAGTAAACTCACCCGGTTGGATTGAGACATCAACGCGGGTTACCACTCAACGGCCAACATGGCCAACCGCTCAAACTATACACACCGGCCGGTTGGATTGGGCGTCAACACGGCCATACACACTCCACAAGACAACGAAAGAGGAGAAGAAGCACAACAGCGGTATCCACCCACCAACCGCACTCTTGCGAAACATCGAAAACCTCCGAAGTGAAGCAGCGCTGATAGAGAAACAAAGGGGGTAGACACCATCGCACTAAGAAGGCGCCGCCGTGCGGGGACCCTTCGCCGCAATGTTGCCGCACCAAATCAAACCACCCGGCGGAGTGAAAAACACCGAGCCCGAAACAACAGCAGCGTGGGGCCTCGCCTCATCCACCGTTGGGCGCCACTCTCACGTCTTGCTGGGGAACAACCCGCCACACGACTCCACACTCCGGACTCGTTTCTTGTATTGCCGTCAAAGGTAGCAAGATGAGAGCGCCGCACCTCCAAGGTGCCATACCAAGCCGCCAACCACCACCGTGGTTCGAATTCAACTCATTGTTTTTCCCCCTCGCCGCGAAGCCGCCGCCCGTAAAACCGGCGAGACTAAGGATGTCACTGCGCCGTCTTCGACGTTGTACCGCACCGGGTGGGTCTAGTCATCTTGAACAAACCCGCCGTGATCCGCTCCGGGCCAAGTCATCACCCGTTGCCGTTGCCACAAGCGCCGTCTTCCGGCGTTATCCCGCACCCGCGGCGGCAATTGCCAAGCAACACGGACACCGGTTATTTGCAAGTAGCGAGCGGCAACTAAGCGGCGACCCTTTGCCACGAGAGGAAGCGGATGCGGCGTGAGGTAGACAAACCCCAGTCGCATGCCCTAGGGCGGGATTGCCACCACCGGCCGAATAAACCATGAGCGATGAGGTCGACCACCACGAGAATCGAAATGGGCCTCTAGAGACGACGCCTCCAAGGAGGTCACGGCAATGGTCGGCACCGCCGTCGCTCGTCAAAATTTGGAGCAGGTTTTCACCCGAGGCCACGTCTGGCAGGTTTGAGCTCCAAAGATGGCACCCTCAACAGGGGAAGCGACGTCCGGGGACGCCGGCGCCATTCCACGGAATGGCTGGCGAGGGCTTTTCGCCGGGAGCGTCAAAACCCCATTGCACACGTACAACTCAGCATGCGGCACCACCACCACGGTCATCGGCCGAGGCGCCCACCGTCGCGAATACCACACATCGCGTTGCCAAAGCTTCTCCTCCCTTTGTCGCCGTCCCGCATCCTAGAGAAGCCGTCGCGACCCGTATGACCTCAGTACAAGCTGTCCACCCACCGCCGTGCGCGGTTGCCCAGTACACCGCTGCCCCTGGGCGCCACACCTCGATCTGGCGCCCGCTCCGCTCCCTAGCGGTGCACGGCGAGCCGTGCAAATGCCCCACAGGGCCTCGGTCCGCCCGCGCCATCGCCGTAAGCAGGGCCGTCACGCCGCCGCAGCTCCGGCGCCCAGGGGGGATGCACGGACGCCGAGCCACCACCCCTTGGCCTTCATCCGTCGCGGCGCGCCGCCCATTGTCGGGGCCGTGCCCGTTCACCCCGCCACCGTCGCTCCGGCACCTCCCGCCGCTCACCGCGAGATCCAAGTAGGGGAGGGCCGGATCGGCCATGGGGCCGCCGGATCTGCGACCCCTTATTTGCCGTCGTCGGCTTCGCCGGGCGGCCGACGACTTAGCGTCTTCTCCGTCGCCCCGGAGCTAGCGCCCGGAAGGATGGGGAGGCCCTATCGCCGCCGTCACGGAGGCCCCGTGGCGGCTCTCTGGCGACCCTCTCCGGGCGGTAGGTGAGGATGGTGGGGGAGGGGAGGCTAGGGTTGAGGAACACGTGCGAGTGAAGCGAAGCGAAAGAGAGAGAGAGAGAGAGAGAGAGAGAGAGAGAGGGAGAGAGGGAGGCTGTTGGGTGTTACCCCTTTAATTTTTTTTCGATTAAGATTCAACTGATTATAACTTCGTTGTAATTTGTAGTCCGAGTAAGACTTGCATGCTAAGAATTATCTAGGAGGTTTCCTTATAGATCGGGATACCTCTTGACAAAGCAACTTATTTCTTTCCCAAAATATTTATTCTCTAAACAATTATTACTTAATAATTAAGTAAACTACGATAGACGACGTAGCAGGGCTGCTGCCGCCTCGTGCGTGCGTGCGCGCCAGGCCCTTTTGGACGGCCCACCACGACACGTGACAATAAATGTTGTTATCAATTAGGAATATTAAACAAAGACTCATTACACGAAAAAATTACAAAAACTGAGGCTAATTCGCGAGACGAATCCATTCAAACTATTTCCCCCAGGATTTGCCTATGTGATGCTGCCATAAATATAAGTTAATCATAGATTAATTAGGCTTAATAAAGCATCTCCAAACTAGTCATCGTTAACAGTACACTGTGACGTCAATGCTGTGCAGTGCAGCTGAGACACAAAGGGGGTGTTTAGTTGGTGAAATATTTTAGGTTCGGCTCCTGTAGCATTTTTTGTTTGTATTTGACAATTATTGTCTAATTATAGACTAACTAGGCTTAAAAGATTTGTCATGCACTTTTCAGTAAAATTATGCAATTAGTTATTATGTTTACATACATTTAGCTCTAAACATGAGATTTGATGTTAGCTACTTTTTAGATTTGTTTTTAGGTTGTATGGGAAGCAAACACCCCAAAAGAGTGCTGCATGTCCCTGAGCAGAGCACACATAAATTACTAGTGTTCCGTGCTCCCTGCTGCTCCTGTAGGTTATTAATTAGCTTATTCTCACACGAAACCCCCTGCCTGTCAGTCAAACCTGGACAAACCATGCTTTCGCATTCACACAAGTCCGTCTCTTTTTTTAAATACTCCATACATATCCTATGTGATGTGGTGAAAAATTTTTGGGGACAACTAAACACCCTCTTGCAAAACGAAGACGAAATAACTTTAGTGGATGCATCCTTTCTTTAAACGAAGACGAGATCAGGACTGGATATACAGTACTGTTGCCTGGGACAGTTGAGACCGGAAGTACTGTGCCTGGATACGGTGCATGGCCAAACCAAGAAAACCGGAGGACCACACGGTCAAATCAGGTCGCGCATGGTTGCCCGGCGCACAGTCCGGCGCACGGCAGCTAGTGGCCGTCGTGCACCATCGGTCTCCGATCCCTATAGCATCCTTGGGGGATCGATGGGATCGCTCGATCTCCCTCTACCCCAAGCTGATTGACATGGCAGTGGCAAGACCGACCACAAATAGCAACGTGCCGTGTCTGTAGCTAGCAAAACAAGAAACGACGTTGCACTACTGGATGTGGTTGACGGTTTGCATGCAGTAGCCGTGCGTGGGCAATAAACTCTAGAGCCATCATTTTGCCGGCCTTGACCGCGGCCGGTCGGGCGGGCACTCGACTATCCATCGGCTCCAAACGGCTGGGCCTCTGCAACAAACTGGTTCAAGGCATTGTACTCCCTCCGTCTCTTTATGTGGGTCGCGGAAAGCGTGTTTGCGAGGGAAACACGGTTTGCTAGAGATAAACATTTGGGGGACAGAGGGAGTATGCACATCACATGTAGGCCAATTTAATTTAAGAAATTTGGATTTAAATGCATCATCAGATTCTAAAACATACTAAATCTGTTCCAAATTGTAGGTCTCTTGATCTTTTCAACCCCTAACTTTGACCACTCGTCTTATTTAAAATTTTATACAAAATATTTGTTCTTTTGTTGTGGCATGCTTTATTATCAAATGTTCTTTAAGAATGACTTAAATTTAACTGTTTTTTTATAAATATTTTAAATAAGGCAGTGGTCAAACTTGAGGTAAAAAATCCTACAATTTAAAACGGAGGGAGTACTTCTGTTCGAAACAATACTACTCCTATATGAGGCTACAACTTGGGATACTTCATCGAATCCCCATGCAATGGCTCAAGCAAAGCGTCACATCATCACGCACTCCAGGGCAAAGATCGGGTGTGCTATTCCTGCACAGCGGAAAAATCACAGTAGCTGGGCGGTTCCACATCAAATCACCCTGCGCTTTTAATACTGGGGTGTGTTTAGCACTCCAAATTCCTCCCAAATTCCACTACGCAAAGAAGATTCCCCATCATATCCGTCGGCCGGCAAAATATATATAGGTGACGAAATATAGGTAAAAAATTAAACTAATTATACAGTTTAGATGTACATCATGAGGCGATTCTTTTGAGCTGAGTTCGCCATGGTAGGATAATATTTACCACTAACAACAAGCAAATCCGTCTTCTAGTAGTAGATACGGTACGATGTGACATCCATCCAAAAATTTTGCACCAAATTTTTTGGGTGCTAAACACACCCCTAGTAGTAGATACGGAGACAGCTGAGACCGGAGGTACTGTGCTGGATAGTACGATCGATCTCTCGGGGATGCATGGGATCTGCTGGGAGATTTCCGATCGAGAGCAGAATCAGGTCCAAGCACAGCATGGCCTGTGACGTTGCTCTGACGTGCCGTCGTCTGTAGCTACGACCACACATGCGCAGTAGTACGACCGTAGGCTGTCGTCATCAGCTCCGTAGGTCTTGCTGGGTTTGTCTTCACCTGCATGCGTTGGAGAGCCCGCGGTCGCTGGAGATCGCCCGGCAGATCTCCGGCCCAGTCGACCAGCCAGGGGCCGGCCGGCCGGCGGCACACACACAGTAAGTTTCAAAGGGTCTGCACTGCATAAATGCGCCGGGAGGAGACCTGATGAGGCCACGAGAGCCGGCGGTGGGCTCTGCTGCTGAAATTTGTTAATGCATGTGCATGCATGCAGGTTGCATCTGTTGAACATTTAGGCATGTTACGACATATATTAACCCATAAAAAGCGGCGTCATGTATGCTATGAAACAACATAGGCATAGATAAACTTAACATGCTACTGCAACTAGCATCATATGCTAAGCCTAGTACTCCAACAAGAAGCAAAAGCATAAGCAAAGTATTCGGATTATACCCATGGGTGAGGCTGCCGGTACCCGCGGCTTGCACATCACGGATCCGGTTGCGCGGCGGCGTTGGCGTCGGTGGCGCTTCTCGTCGTAGGAGCCATCGGTCACGGGAGGAGCTTGCATCGGCGCTTGAGTGCGCTCCCCAAAAACTTGATCGCCCGCCTACCCGTGTGTGCACGCTTGACGGATGGAGTTTCAGAGGCTCGCCGGAGTCCCCCGTGGCGCCGCAGGGAGCTCAGAGCCGGAGATCTGAGACTTCATTTGAAGCTTAAGAACGATGGGACAGAGAGAGGGTGGCGGCTGCTCGATGGGGATGACAAGGGAGGCTGTCTTATTTTATAGTGCTAACTAGGGCGAACACCGCACATGTGCGATTACCCTTTAGCCCTCGGCTAGGGGCGCACACACCGCGAGTATGTTTACCCTTATGCCCTTTGCGGCCGTTGCACATTTCCATGTAGCCGTTGGGGCGGTCGATTATTGTGTGCCACAAAAAGGCACAATCACATCACCTCACGTCCGGCCAAAGGCGAGGCCACGGCCGCAGCAGCGCGCCCCGGACAGCGTCGCGTCGCGGCTCGGCACGGCGGCGGCGGCGGCGCAGCGTGGCTTCCCATGTTCCCTCTCACTTCTCACGCGAGAGCACCAACTAATTCACTATTTAAGTTAAGTACTCTCTCGGTGAGTGTACCATGTGGTACTAATCCCCTCCACTTACCATAAATGTGTGGACCTTTGGAGTTTCCTTGATTAATTGCTAGTTAACTAATGGGCTAAGCCCAATTAATCTAACAATCCCCACCAAAGTCCAAAGCCCGCACAAAATATGGTCTCGGTTTCTAAGCTTGTTTGATATACTAGTGTTTCGATGGAGATTTGTTAAGTTGAACATCCATCTAGGAAGGAGCTTGCTTTAGTTCTGGCCCGACCAATGGACTATGCCTTGAATTGGCGGTTTTGTGCGAAGTAGAGCTTACTCGGTTCTTAAGCGATCTTGGGGGCTGTCTAGAGCATTCCCTCCGGTTGGAGCATATAAGTCAATCTCCGGGCCTTTTCATGAGTATCTAGAGATCACACGAATCTCATAGATTTGTGACTAGCGGTCGAACCCATATAGGTGTGCTTCTTTTAAGATGTCTGTAGGGGCGACATCTACGCTTTAAATAGCCACACAAAGCACATTAAGGTCTATACCATCTGCCATACGGATAGAGAAGTGCATTTACTAAAGAGATGAACCTTTGCAAGGGTCTCTTCTCGATCTACCACCGGCTTGTCTCGCTACTCTACTTCCGCGGGATCTCCGATCACATAGAATAGGTTACCACCTTGTGATAAATCTCGGGTGGGTCTCGGTCCCCATCTTACTCGATGCACTATCTATCACATTCGTGGCGGTCCCTTAGTAAATTGATACGCGGATTTTTAGGCGTATGGACATAGTCCCGGCTATTACTCAGGAGTTTCCTAGTTTTTTCGGCGATTTCAATCGTCGCGTCTCACGTGTGCGGTGGTCTTCATGTTGTCCTTCGAACTATGAACTTTAGTTATCTTTGTTTGATTATCACGGTTCATAGACCTGCGGGTATAGGTTTCTCAACCACCGGCGGATCCATTAGGAGCTCACGAAGCCACTCGGCCTCAGCAGAGGCGGTATCAAGTCTTTGTTAGTTACGCTTCCATTGTAGACTTTGTCATGATAGTGCGCTTCCAAGACTTCGAGAAAAGCGGCGTCACCTCCAAGTGTGAGCGTATATCCACTTGTGGCCTTCAAACCATCGGCATCGGATATCGGTTTGCATCACTATATCCCTCTAATACCTTTGGGTATCCGGTGTAGTGAATGCCAAAGCCGGTCGTACCCTTCGTGTATCGCATTACTCTCTCAAGAGCGTTCCAATGATCATCTCACGGATTCGATGTGAATCGACTCAATTTGCTCACACGGCATAAGAGATGTCGGGCCTTGTCGCCTTGGTCGGGTACATTAGCGAGCCAATTATTTGGGAGTATCTCGGTGATCTCTCATTATCCTTCGGTTCTTCCTGGGGATTATCTTTGGGATCGTAGGGAGTAGAAATAGGTTTGTGATCATCGTAGCCAAAAGCGGCTTAAAACTTTCTCCACATAGTGAGATTGTACCAATGTCACCCCACCATTTTCTTCCCTCGGCAGGCTTTATGTTGATATTACATCGGCTACTCGGGTCTTTCATGTCAAAATTTTTTTTGACAAGAAAGCCTTAACTTCCTCAATCACATTAAGGCTTGTCCCAAGTATTAGTATGTCATCCACATACAAGCATAGGATTACTCCTTCTCCCCCACCATAGCGGTAGTACACACACTGTCGGCCTCATTCGCAACAAAGCCGGACGTCATGGTTTTGTCAAACTTCTCGTGCCATTGCTTGGGTGCTTGTTTTAAGCCATACAAAGACTTCAATAATTTACACACCTTTCCTTCTTGACCCTTTACTTCAAACCCTTCCGTTGCTCCATGTAAATTTCCTCTTCTAAATCTCCATTTAGAAAAGCCGTCTTAACATCCATTTGGTGGGCCGAGAAGATTTTGAGAAGCGACAAAGGCGAGTAATACGAATAGTGGTCGGTCGGGCAAGCCGGTTAATAGGTATCAAAGAAGTCCCCGCCTTCTTTACGGGTATAACCCTTAGCCACGAGCACGGCCTTGTACTTTTTCAACGGTACCATCGGGCCTTAGCTTTTTCTTGAACACCCATTTGCACCCCACGGGTTTACACCCATAGGGACGGTCTACAATTTCCCGGGTTCCATTAGTCATAATCGAGTCCATCTCACCGCACCGCTTCCTTCCAATAGTCGATTGTCGGAGAGGAATATGCTTCCACGAATGGTATTTGGGGTGTCATCCACAAGGTATATAGTGAACTCATCACCAAAGGATTTTGCAACCCTCTGTCTCTTGCTCTTTTCGGTGACCTCAATATTATCCTCCTCGGGACTTTCCACGGTTGTTTGCTCAACAATCTCGTTGGTACGCAGGTACATCGAGGGAAATAGTCGGTTCATGACTAGACTTGCCCACTTTACTTCCTCTCATAGGAAATTCATTCTCAAAGAATGTAGCATCTGCGGATTCCATAATTGCGCCGACACGCATGTCGGGCACTCCATCTTGGATGACCGGAAATCTATATCCCACCTTTGTTTAGTGCATAACCAATGAATACACAATCAACAGTCTTTGGTCCAAGTTTGCGCTTTTTGGTTATTGGCACACTCATTTTAGTCAAACATCCCCACGTGTGCAAGTATGAGAGATTTAGTTTTCTCTTTTCCCATTCCTCGAATGGTGTTACCTCTTTGTTCTTTGTAGGAACTCTATTCGAGGACATGACTCGCTTGATCAAGATAGCCTCACCCCACCATTCCTTGGATAGCCCCGCGTTGTCTAGCATGGCATTTACCAAGTCACCGCGGCGTGCGGTTCTTTCTTTTCGGCAACTCCGTTTGGCGGGGGGGGGTAAAGGCGGTGTCCTCTCATGAATAATTCCATGTTTCTCACTGAGAATGAGTCAAACTCATGGGAGAAATATTCTCCTCCACGATCGGACCCAAACCGTTTGATTTTACTTTCGAGTTGGTTTTCACTTCACTTTATAGATTTTAAAGTAATGCAATGCTTCATCCTTTGTTGTTAAAAAGGTATATGCGGCAATATTTAGTGCTATCATCAATTAAAGTCATGAAATATTTCTTTCCGCCTATTGTTAGCACACCATTCATCTCGCACAAATCGGAATGAATGAGATCAAGAGGTGCCAAATTCCTCGGCTCTTTCCGCGGCCCTTGTGAGGTTTGCGAGGTTGCTTTGCTTGAACGCGCGCATGGCACTTCTCTCCTTTGATCACATCGAATCTAGGGATTAATTTCAAATTAGCTAAGCTGGCGTCATGCAACCGAAATTGATGTGACATAATCTCGAATGCCAAACATTAAGTTCATCACCATGTCTCACATGGTTTACAAATTTAGAACTAGAATCCATCAAAGAAAAATGGAACAAGCCTCCGCTTTCATAGCCTTTTCAACAAAAGTTCCACACTTGGATACAACACATTTATTGGACTCAAAGACAAGCTTGTAGCCATCCCTACGGTAGAGAGAGCCGCTCACTAGATTTTTCTTGATAGCGGGGGGACATCTTTGACGTTCTTCGGTACCGACGATCTTTCCCGAAGTAAACTTCGATTGACCCGTACCAACACCACGTCTGGATGCATAAGTCCCGTTCCCCATCATCGAGGGGAGGAACCTCGACCGCCATCGGTAAGTAGAAAACAAAGAAATGTCGGCACATACATGAACATTAGCGCCCGTGTCAACCCACCAATCGAGGCGAGAGACAAAGCGAAAGAAGCGTAGGTAAACATTTACCGTACCCCGATCCTTGGCCTCACTAATCACCATGTTTGCGGACTTCTTCACCTTATCCGCACGGTCGGGGCAATCTTTCGCAAAGTGGCCCTCTCCACCGCATGAGCATAGCAAAAGACCCTTTTTCCTTGTTGCTCTTCTTCTTGAAGTTTGCAGCCTTTGGCTTGCCGACATTCTTGTTCCTCGATTGTTCGAGGATTCTTCTTCCCTCGATGATTACGAGGGTTTCTCTTTTGCACCATGTTGGCGCTAGAGCCTCCCTCCTCATACACCTTCTTGCCACGGCTCTCTTTAGCCCTTGCATTCTCTTCGATAGTGAGGATGGAAATCAGGTCATTCACCTTTGAACGCTGCCTCGTGCCTCGGAGTAGTGGCAAAGTCGACCAAGTAGGTGGCGGCTTGGCAATGATACCGCCGACCACAAACTTGTCGGGGAAGCACACACTCTATGTTCTTGAGTTCCTTTACCAAACATCGTATCTCATGAGCCTGTTGGACCCGCAGGCGGTCATTGACCATTTTGAAGTCATAGAACGCTCCATGATGTGACTCTCTGCCGGCATCGGGAACCCCGAACTTGGCCTCAAGTGTATCCCACATGTCCTTGCCCGAAGACAGATCCATATACACTTGCATCATACTCTTAGGTATAATGCTAATGAGAGCACCTCGGAACAGGTTATTTGCCTCACTGAAACTCCTTTCTTCCTCAGTAGAAAGAGGAGGATCAGTGCGCTTTCCCCCGATCACATGCTCACATCTCATTGCGGTAAACCACAACTTGGATCGGACATGCGGATCTTATAATTTGAACCATCATCATTCGAGGCGGGGTGGTTTCAATGGCGCAAACAAAGCTAGCACTTCGTAATGAACCTATCAAGTTTTTGGAATGTTGAACATTTAGGCATGTTACGAGATATATTAACCCATAAAAACGACATCATGTATGCTAACAGGAACAACATAGGCATAGATAAACTTAACATGCTACCGCAACTAGCATCATATGCTAAGCCTAGTACTCCAACGGTAAGCAAAAGCATAAGCAAAGTGTTGGATTATATCCATGGGTGAAATTTGCCCGGTACTCGCGGCTTGCACATCACCGGATCGGTTCGCGGCGGCGTTGGCGTCGGTGGCGCTTCTCGTCATAGGAGCCATCGATCACGGGAAGGAGCGGTCGCGCTTGAGAGCGCTCCCAAAAACTTGATCGCCCGCCTACCTATGCGTGCACGCTTTTAACGGACGGAGTTTGAGGAGGCTGCTTCGCGGAGTCCGTCTTGCGCGCCAGGAAGCTCAGGCGGAGATGCGAAACTTCATCACGAAGCTTAAGAACGAGTGGGCGAGAGAGGGTGGCGGATCTTTCGATGGGGATGACGGGGAAGGCTGTCTTATTTTATAGTGCCGGCTAGGGCAAACACCGCCACAGTGCATTTACCCCTTTAGCCCTCGGCTGGCGAACACCGCACATCGCGTAGTTACCCCTTTAGCCCTCGGCTAGGGCGCACACCGTCGCGGTATGTTTACCCTTATGCCCTTTGCGGCCCGTTGCACACGTGCCATGTAGCCTCACGTCCGGCCAAGGCCAAGGCCAAGGCCACGGCCCGGCGCAGCGGCGGCGGCTTCGGCTTCGGCTCGGCAACGCGGCTGCGGCGGCCCGGCGGCGTGGCTTCCCCATGTTCCCTCTCACTCCTCACGAGAGGGCACCAACTAATTCACTATTTAGGTTAAGTACTCTCTCGGTGAGTGTACCATGTGGTACTAATCCCCTCCACTTACCATAAATGTGTGGGCCTTTGGAGTTTTCTTGATTAATTGCTAGTTAACTAATGGGCTAAGCCAAATTAAACTAACAGCATCTTATCTTCCATCACTTGCGTGGAGTGGGCGAACCAAAGGTTAAGTCGATCGGCCATTCGGCCTCACTACTACGTAATCGTTTCACTACCCCGGCATGACGGCGAAATTTAGTCCACCGGCGGTGGTGAACCTCGCCCAGCGGTGATGAACCGTCGGCGTGGAAAAATCAAAAACTCCACGGATTCGACCAATTCGGCGGTGAAGCCTTAGATCACCACCGGGTTGAATCGTTCCCGGCGGTGGTATTGATGGACCTGAGATCATTTGCGGGTTTGAATAAGAACCGATAGCGATTTGAAGAACAAGGAACAAGAAAAACAAACGATAAAAAAAGAAGATTGCACACACAGACGAATTAAAAATGACTGGTTGATTAGATATTACTAGATAATATATTTACAAAATGAAACAAAATAAAAAGAAATCGGCCGCCGCCGCCTAGGCCTCGTCCTCGTCGGCCTCGTTCCGCCGCCCGGCGCCTTTGAGCACCGCGTTCAGCGCCACCAGCCTCACTGGTATCCCCGTAGCGAGGATGTCGGTGATGGCATCGACTTTGTAGGCGTAGAAGTTGGCCTTCTCCACCAACGGCCAAGCCACCGTTGGCAGGCCGACTGCTTCGGCCAGGTTGGTGAGCTTGTGGAGGGTGTCATGGAGGCGCTGACGATGGCGAAGCTCCTCCATGGTGTAGACGCCGGCCATCTCGTATGTTCGTCGATGAAGCTAAGCGCACGGGGTTATGGAAAGAGAGAGGTTAATTAGCGATGGAGATGGTACCAAATCAGAGGGTTATGTGTACAATTATATAGTAATAAGCCATGTAATGCATGCAGTCGATTGTCATTTCCCAAGACGGCGCCATGAAAACAGTCAACATCGACCAGCTCATCCAATGGCCATCGTGATCGGCCCGTCTCTCCACGAAGGCCGGATCGGGCGGCGTTTTGTTTGCACGCGATTTGATCTCAATCCCCACGCTTTAGGCGGCAACCAAGGGCGGCCGGCCACGCGTTTACACGTGTTTTTCCAATGGCGCTTCCTCGGCCGCCTTTGCATTTCCCAAGGCACCCAATCGATCCCCGGGTTCTCGATCCCCCAATGAGCCGATTTTGACCATTTTTTCAAGAACGATGCTCGAGTTTAATTAGGATTACCATTGCTATAGATGTTGCTCACGAAATCTAGTGATATTGAATTGATAGCGAGATAGATACTTATCTAAATATATACACCATTGTTATTTTGAAATAAGGAAATGCTTTACATTATTTACCATTGCTACAAGATCAACCACACGTACCTTTAGAAGGCGATGTCGACGGGGAGGGAGCAGGAGGGAGGGAGGGAGACGAGAGGCGGAGGCGAGAAACTTCGCTACCTCCGGCCGGAGCACGAACAAATCACACTCAACTTGTTGTAGCACGTCCACAACCACCGTCGGGCTATTTAAAGAATCAAACTTGTGGCGCCCAAGCGAATAGCCATCACGTTTTTTTTTCTTTTTTTGACCATGGGAGTAGTGCGAGTACGCACAATACTGTAGCATCCACGTTCACTTAGCGTATTCCACAGAGGCCTCGAGCATGCATGCATGGCGTTCGCATGGAGAACAGCGTTGCCGGTAGTATTCACTGCCGGTTAGGAACCGGCGGTGTCTCGGAATCGATGAGAAAGCCTGTGGCACCGGCTACTGGCGTCGGCGGGTTCAATCAATGTTAGTTAAAACATTGCCGGGTGTAGTTTTACACCCGGCGGTGATTAGTAGATCTTGCCGGTGCGGATCTTTTGGCGGTGGTATTCGATATCATTGCCGGGTGAAAACTTAGACCCGGCGGTGATTTCGCAAAATTTAACACCCGCACAATTTTCAACTCGACCGGGTGACCTTTGCACCAATCTTTGGCGCTTCGCCGCCACATCCTCCGTACAACGGCGATCGCCTCAACCATGGCATCTCGCCTATTTAAACGGCAAGGGGGACGGCGTGTTTTGCACCCAGTTTCTCCTATCTATTCTTGCATTCTTGGTTCGTCTAGTAGTTCCTACCCTCTCCTCAAAATCAGAGGGCTTAGTTTTAAATTTCGGTGTCATGGGTTTTGGATCTAGGAATTCTTTTTCTCCTTATTTTCCTTGTTCTTCGTCCTCGATCTTCTTTGCTAGCGGTACTTTTCGGTTCCACATACATATGACCTTTCTTTGGGAGAAAGCCCTCTACATCTGAGATATGCCTAGTCCAAGAAAATGGTTTACGTAAAAGGTGTTAGAAGAGTCTTACTGAAGATAGAGAGACACCGGAGCTGCGGCTTACGTGGGTGCCATGATTCGGGGATCGAACTCTAGATTCATATTAAGAGTCGAGTCCTTGTGTTTTGGGGTGGAAATGTCGAAGGAAAACCCCGGGCACATGGGCGTATGGTATATGAATCATATGGATCCACGGAAAAACAATGACCATTGGACCAAGTTCTTTGTGAGTTCATCCCTGCTGTCCAATGGTCAAGTTTGGGCTAAAGACGAAGCTCAGTGAATCTCATCCTCCAACCTCCTCGGGAAGTTCTTGGCCAGTCTCGCCACTTCTTCGACCCCAGGAGGTGCTAGAAGAGACTTACAGAGGTGGTTAAATTTTAATGTGTTTGTACACTTTGATTGTAGCATTGACCTATCGTGAATTGGTCTTTGTTACCGTATATTTAGTTTTATGTAAGGTCTTTGTTATGGAAATATATGTAATCAAATTTCTTATCATTTGTATTTTTGTTTGTTATGGATGTGGACTGTCTCTTCGTTATCTTTGAGTTCCCATTTTTTTACCCTTCATCGAACATAATAAAAGGCGGTTGCATCAAATATCTTTTGCAATGTCGGGGAAAATACAACAGATCCAAATCCAATGTGAATGAAATAAAAAGTTAGTATATGTAACAAACAAAAATACAACGGATAATAAATTTTATTCACATCCATATGGTCTCAATGTCGGTAAAAGAAATATCTTTGCATAGAACGTGATATGGAATCCGCTTTGCGTGAAGCATCTACTCATACATATGCGGCAAGAACTGCAACAATGCATGCATGCATGCAAAAGCGGACCGAAGTGACGAGGCTGCGAATTCTTTGTCGGCTACATCGAAATGACCGGTAGTGATATTGTATTCACTGCCGGCTGCATAACAAATAACCGATAGTGATATTGTATTCACTTAGGGTATCTTAAACACTGGTAGTGATTTACGCCCTCAACAAGCTGCTATAAATCAAACACACATACCCACGCACGCAACCACGAGCTCGGACTTGTCTTTGCTTTTACACTCACTCCGCACGAAATCCACTCGGCTCTTTCCCTCTTTCTCTCTTTCTAGGAGATTTGTTCATGGCTCTAGGATATTTTATCGGTAAGGATTTCTTTTTCTTGTCTAGAATTCCTATATATATGCATATGAACAATATATATTATATATATTCATGAGCTTTGTCCTTTTTTTTTTTTTTTTTTTCCTTTTTATCGCTCAAGCGGGTGGTATGAATGGTCCTCCGCCTTTGCCGCCACCACAACAACCAGGTTTCCACGGCGGCGATGAGCCATTCACGCGCTGGTGTGGACACAAGGCCATTCCCTTATCCGGTCATCATATGAAATTTTTTCTAACATTTTTTATTTCTTATTTTACTATAACAAATATACTTGGATGATTAGTTTAACTTAACGTCATTTTATTGCATTTATATGTGTCACAGACTTTATCCCCAAGATACAATGGCTAGAAACAAAGACTTAGTTTGGTTCTTTATCTCTGGTTTTGTGGAGACCACGACATCTAGAACATCACATGGTCGTCAACTATATAGGTGTGAAATAATTTTTACATCCCTTCGAGGTGTCCGAGGAAACAACAGCCACCTAATCCACGAGAGGGGTGCAGAGAGAATGTCCGTGCAAAACGCCCGATGCAGTGTCGTTTCATTGTGCTTAGATGCGCCGGCGTGTTTGCTACGTTGTGCCCGATTTTCGCACTTCAAGATACATGGTTTGTGCGCTCTCAATATCCCCCATGGCAATATAGCGAATATGTTGGGAGTTACAACCATGATGTGGTGCGTAAGAAATTAAATTCATCATTTTGACACTTTGCATATTAGATAGATTCACATCATTTTCATTCATTTTGATTCTCCCACTTGCACATTTTGCGCCACGATCTTACTTATGCAAAGCATGTGGCTTGGCGGCCGTTCTCGACCAAGCTACTGGACCAACTCGGGTGCGATTGGGACTTACATTGCACACCTCGGCCCGACAAATTACGGAAGGGCGACAATCTTTGCATAAGGTTTACCGACTTAGATAGTGGTCGTTCGATAGGTTACATCTATGGTCGAGCATTTTTACGGCCTTGCGAGGGACGAGAGAGTCCAATCATAAGGGAATTGACCTCCATCGACTCAAGCGGATACTTAATCCGTGACATCAATTACCCGATATTTCTACAAACCTACGTTCGTGTGCATGGACCGCAAGGTGGACCGAATATTGATCCCGGCGATGATGATGATTAGTGTGTTTAATTACTATGTTAATTATTTGTAAGGTTGTAGCTAGTTTAAGCGGTTCCTAATTATTTTGTAATGTTCTTGTGCCCCATGTGGTTCATATGTTTTCCAGTGTTGTAGTGGTCTTAAACTTTTTCTGAGCCTTTCACATGCAAATGGGGAAGCAACCATGAAGTTTGAGATTTTTCGGAGTTGGTTTGGTACTTTCCCCAATTTATTTGAATTTCTGCGCGACGCCACCATGTAATTATAGTTTGAAATGAGAGTACCCACAAAAAGAGCCAGAATGCTGCTAGACTATTCCACAGGGTCTCATGTGCCCTAGGAGGCAAATCACTGTGGAGGTCCATGAAAAATTCTTGTGTTTCCATGGTGTAATTAGTGTTCTTGTCGCCCGGTTTAGCTCGAAGAAAATCATAGTAATTAAAATATTTCTCAGAAAACCTAAGATCTTGTGTGGGGTCATATTTTGGGTGTACATGACAGCAAACAAAATCAAGCCATTTCTATCTAGGAGGATTACACATCCTTCACAGAGGTACATGATCATCCATGAAGTGGCAGCATCTCTATAGCACAGCCAGTTGTGGGTAATAACCGGTAGTAAATAGGATTGGGGTGAAATTTTCCAAATGTATCCGAACCTCCCGCCATTTGTTCCCCCGCACCGAAACCAACCTTGCCCGATATATATATGTGAGTGGCTCGGGCGAAATTTTGGCAAGTCATTTTGAACCCAGCGCCATTCTTGTTCCCCACACTAGCGTCGAAGGAGCGCCCGGTCGTCGGCGGAGCACCACCAATTCAATGTCGCCGTTCGTCGTCCCCTACGCCGCCCGGGCCGTCCGTTCGGCGCATCTCACGGTCGTTCGCTCCGGCGAATCGAGGCTTGATGGCATTCTCCCACGCGCGCTCCTCCACTCGGCGTCCCTAACGCCCGCAGGCATCCTCGCCCTTCCACGGTGAGAACTAATTATCCCTTTAGGTGTTTGAGTTTTTACCTATGAGAATGAGAACTAATTCGCCGTTGTCCTAGCCTCGCCTCGCCCGCTTGGTCTTCCTCCACGCCCGACGGAGGACCGCCACAACACCTCTCTGCGGTCCTGACCTCACGGCGTCTTCCTCTTCACCGTCCGACCCCGTACCATCCGCGACCTTGTCCTCCTCGAATCCTCGAGACAAGATAGGAGTGCACGAGGCGCCGAAAGCTTGGTGAGTGCGTCGGTCCACGCCCCTTGAGGTGTTCGTTGAAATGCCCGTGTGGATAAGCTGGAACTGTTATTTTCCTTTTATATTTAGATTTTGCTTTCAAACGAGTTCGGATCTTTAGTAACAAATGAGCTCTAAAAAATTATGGTCGATTCTGGCATGATTGAAGACATACTAGTGCTCGAATTGTGATTGAAATTCATAGATTTTGCTTTCAAGCGATTCGGATCCTTAGTAACAAATGAGCTTTAAAACATTATGGTCATTTTCTGGCATGATTGAAGACATACTAGTGCTTTCGAATTGTGATTGAAATTCATGAGTTAGTGTTGTTGGAAATCCAATTGGGATATTTTAAATATATATGCGTGCTTACTTTACAACATTGATGAATAACAAAGCATTATCATCCTATTTTGGTTACATGTACAGGGCAAGCATGGCGTGGTAATGCGTCTTGTTTGTTGGTCGCGTGCTAGGGATCTATCTAACCTGGGAAGATTGCTATGCTCAAGTCCAAGGCTACGCTAATAATTATTCTGAGAAAATACAACACGAAGGTGAAAAGTCATCATCGCCTACAATGGTGCAAACTAGCCAACCACGGAGATTGAAGAGAAGCCACCCCACATACTTATGAAGATTGCAAGAATTGCCGCTTAATTGGTCTTGGAAAGATGTCATGCTTTTATTTATGTCTATGACACTATGGTCATTGGTCTTCTTATTTTAGAAGTTGATGTAGGCTTAGTTTCTAGAACATTAGGTGGATTTTGTTGTATGTAACCATTAAATCTTGTAATGTTTTGACGATATTAATGTATGATTATTTTTAGATTTAAAAGAGTTGAATTCCACGAATAAATTCAAAATTTTTTAAAAAAAATTTAAAACAAAACGTCGGGTGGCATGGGCCCATTTGTGTAAGGTCGAGATGGCTAGAGGGGGTGAATAGCCTATAAGAATTTTCTACAAGCTCAACTAAACAAACCGATTAGTATAAAACACGGCGAAATGCGGTTTGCACTAGCTCTAGTGGTCTTGCAAGCCTTCTAGTGACAAGACTAAATAATTCTATGATCTCTAGTCCACACAAAGTCTATGTCACTACTCTAGCTAATGAGCAATCCTAATATGATCCTTATGCTAGCAAGAACAACCTACACAAGCAAGTGCTAGCTCTCTACACAAGGTAAACTAGAAAAGTAATGCAAGTGAGAGAAACTTGTTATACCAACTTGAAGAGGCAATGAACCAATCACCGGGATGTAGATGAACAATCAACCACTCGATGGTGATGATCCACACACGAAGACAATGAACAAGTCGATTTGTTCACCGGAGTTCACTTGTACACCGACAAGCTAGTCTCGGTTGTGCCGACCAACACAAGGATGGTGTTTGAGCTAGGCGGTGCCCTTGCTAGCCTCAACACACCACTCAACAAGTGTGGTACCCAAAGCACGAGCAATGTATTCCTTGCACTTTGTCTTCCGACGAGGAGTGCGTAATCCTCTCACAAATCAACCGGAGGTGGCCAAGAACAATCACCTTCTCTTGCCAACGCCTCCACCAATCCACCAAGCCGGCTAGGAGCGGTGCCTCCAAGAGAAACGGGAAATCCACCGTCTCACAACGATCCCCAAGTGCCTCTAGATGCAAGAACTTCGATGTAATGCACTTGGATCAACTCTTCTCTCAAGAAAGAAGCTCAAATCAAGAATGAGAGAGGAGGGAGGCTTGCTTGCTCAAGAGTGTTAGGAATGATTCAAGTGTCCAAGAGAGAGAGCAAGAGGCAGCCATGGGGGTATATATAGGCCACACCACAAAATGTGATGGAAAGAGTGAAAAACACACTTTTTCGCGGCGACCGGGCCACGCGACCGGACTCACCCGGTGAGTCCGGTCGGTGGGTCCGATCACATGAAACAAGCCGAACCGACCCGGTGACCCCCTTCCTCTCGTATGCGTCGGTCGGCGCATCCGATCGATGCGTCCGGTCAAGACCGGATGCTTCCGGTCGGTGCGTCCGGTCACCCGTCGGCGCCCGACCACGGAAACATGCTCTCGCGCCGGCCGCCTTGACCGGACCGTTCGGTCACTTTCGACCGACCACCTTCCGGTCGGTGCGTCCGATCCACGCCAGAGCTGCGAAGTCTTTCGTCGTTTAAATCGCCGTTCCTTCACCTTTGCTCCAAACCGACTTCCGTCACTTGTTTCTTGTTGCCGACACGCCGAAGAACACCTCGACACCATGTGTTAGCATTTTCGAAACCATTTTCAACAAGGATGGAGTTAGCACTTTAGGTTAGAATGCATGCATATGAGACTTGAACCTAAAGGCACGTGAGGATCGATATGTACGAAAGTTTTCCCCTCTTTATAGTACGACTTATCGATCCTATAATCACCCACACCCTCTATGGTGTCTTGGGTGTGAAATCAAAAGCCCTATGGTTATACCTTTGCCTTGGGACCTTTGATCTCCAAACTCCACCGAGTTGCATGCTTGATCAAACTTTTTGGATCACCTCGATCCACTTTCCATGATCACCATGCACCAACTCCGGCACGACCAATCTCCAATCATGTCAAACACTTAGCATTGAGAGATTAGTCCTTAGGTGTCACTAATTAGCCAAAACCAAACTAGAGATCTTCAATCTCCCCCTTTTTGGTAATTGGTGACAACCCGCATAAAGGTTTTATGATTAATGTTTTTGAACATACAGCGGTTGTCCAAGCATTTTGCTTACAATCATAGGATTGGACAATCATCATAGTCCGGTTTTGGTAGCATGAGCTCCCCCTACATGTATGCCATGAGTTTGGAACGAAGCATTGCATACATGTATGAATATTGAAATTGAGGGTGAGCTATGTTACCAAAATGATGCTTAGAGTGAAAGAAATGGACCTTTGAAGCGTGATACCAATCGGAGTTGCGCCATTGTCACCATACAAGCATCAAGGTAACTAGATTTTCATCAAAACTCAAAAGTACCACGTGAGATCACATTATAAGCAAGGTACTTGAATTAAGAGCAGAATTTTGAAAATCTAGCTAGCTCCTATGCATGCTAGTTATCAACCACTTGTAAAGCATCTTACTCAACTAGCATACACCACACAAGCATGAATATAGAATTTAAATACATGTGCAATGAGCAAGTCATATGTTAGTGCACAATCAAATGCAACAAATTGCCTATGAGCTTGCTCCCCTACTTGTGTGAACCACTTGATAACTCATGAGCACCTGAGAGGTTTTCAAAAACATTTGGAATTTTTTAATTTTTCAAAACCTTTTCGTGCACTAATCTCCCCCTTTTTGTCGACAATTTCCACAAAAGGTATGACCATGTTGTGTATTGGAAGAGAGAATAGTGCTCAAATTTTGGTCAAATTTGGATCACTTGTCAAACATATATTTCGGTTTGAACCAAAGACAAGCTTCTTCACACCTCATGACAAGGGTTATCTTGCCTATGTTGAAGCATATGTATGAAAAGATAGCCAAATTCAACACTTGAGATCGCAAGCCCATAAACATGTCATATGTCATCACTAGATAAATCAAGCATAAAGAGCAATAGTGATGGCATACATACATTGAAATCCTTTGATTTTCCATGAATGCTTCCTAAGGTACAATTTGTATGTCTATATGTTCTAACAAGTCCTTAGTTATCATGAATGCCATGTCAAACAATGATACCTTTGCTTTGCTTGATGTAGGGGCATGTCATGATAGTGGGGTGCATTTAACTCATGTTGGAGAAGTCAAGGATATTCAACTCATTTCTTAGCTTGCAAAACCTCTTCTCATCTAGTGGCTTTGTAAAGATATCGGCCAATTGATCTTCGGTGCCAATAGGTTGGATAGCAATATATCACCCTTTTGTTGATGATCTCTAATGAAGTGATGCCTTATGTCAATGTGCTTGGTTCTTGTATGTTGGACCGGGTTTTGAGTCATCTTGCAAGCACTTTCATTGTCACAATACAAAGACACATGATGGAAATCAAATCCATAATTCTTCAATGTTGATCTCATCCATAGCAATTGTGCACAACAACTACCGGCACTAATGTATTCGGCCTCGGCGGTTGAAAGTGTCACACCGGTTTGCTTCTTTGAGGACCAAGATACTAGAGATCTTCTAAGGAATTGACAAGTGCCACTTGTGCTTCTTCTATCAACCTTGCATCCCCCATAGTCGGAGTCCGAATATCCAATAAGCTCAAAGTTTGACCCCTTGGGATACCATAGCCCAACATTTTGTGTGTGCTTCAAGTACCTCAATATTCTCTTTGATGCGGTGAGATGACTCTCTCTAGGTGAGGATTGGAATCTTGCACACTTGCCCACACTAAACATCACATCGGGCCTAGAAGCGGTCACATAGAGTAAGCTTCCAATCAATGACCTATAGTACCTTTGATCAACCATATTGCCACTTTCATCATTGTCCAATGATCCATTGGTACCCATTGGTGTATTGATGCCTTTGGCATCTTGCAATCCAAACCTCTTAACCATGTCTCTAATGTATTTCCCTTGACTAATGAAGGTGCCACTCTTCATTTGCTTGATTTGAAGACCAAGGAAATATGTGAGCTCTCCAAGCATAGACATTTCAAACTCTTTTGCCATCATCTTGGCAAACTCTTCACAATACTCTTGATTTGTTGATCCAAAGATGATATCATCAACATATATTTGTATGACAAACAAATCCTTTCCAATCTTCTTGGTGAAGAGAGTAGTGTCAACTTTGCCCATCTTGAAGCCTTTCTTGAGTAGGAAGTCTCTCAACCTCTCATACCATGCTCTAGGTGCTTGCTTCAACCCATACAATGCCTTGTTCAACTTGTACACATGGTTGGGATGATGGTAATCTTCAAAACCGGGTGGTTGCTCAACATACACTAGCTCATTGATGAAGCCATTGAGAAAAGCACTCTTGACATCCATTTGATAGAGCTTGATGTTGTGTGCACATGCATAGGCCAATAGAATTCTTATTGCCTCTAATCTTGCAACCGGAGCATATGTTTCACCAAAGTCAAGACCCTCAACTTGAGTGTAACCTTGTGCAACTAGTCTTGCTTTGTTTCTCACAACAATACCATCTTCATCTTGCTTGTTCTTGAAAACCCATTTGGTTCCAATGACATTGTAGTCTTTTGGTCTTTCTACCAATTCCCACACTTTGTTTCTATCAAAATTATTGAGCTCCTCTTGCATTGCAATGACCCATTCTTCATCCTTCAAGGCATCATCAACCTTTTCGGGCTCTTCTTGTGACACAAAAGCAAAGTGTTCACAAAAAGCCGCTAGCCTTCCTCTAGTTTGCACTCCACTTGCAATGTCACCAACAATTTGATCAATTGGGTGATCTCTAGCTACGCTTGAGCTTTGGAGTATTGGAACTTGATTGCTTGAGCTTGGTTGATCACTAGTTGTTGGTTGAGATGACGTACTAGCTTGTTGTTGATCTTGAACTTGAACACCACTAGCTTGAGTGATTTGCACTTCATCTTTGTCATCATCAACTTGTATTGGCCTAATATCACCAATGTCCATGTCTCTCATGGCATTTACCAATTGAGTTCCACTAACATCATTGAGGTTCTCATCTTCATCTTGGGACCCATTTGTGTCATCAAATTCAACATCATGGACTTCTTCTAGCACTCCACTTGAGTTGTTCCACACTCTATATGCTTTGCTTGTGGTGGAATAACCAAGTAGGAAGCCTTCATCACACCTCTTGTCAAACTTGCCAAGTCTTGCACCCTTCTTCAAAATATAGCATTTGCACTCTAAAGTATGCAATGGTTGGCTTTCTTCCATTCAATAGCTCATAAGGTGTCTTGTTCATCATGGGATGGCAATACAACCTATTGATGTAGTGACATGCGGTGTTGATTGCTTCGGCCCAAAATGATTGACTCACATTGTATTCACTAAGCATTGATCTTGCCATCTCAATGAGAGTCCTATTCTTCCTTTCAATTAGGCCATTGGATTGTGGTGTGTACTTGGCCGAAAGTTGATGCATGATTCCATAATCATCATATAGCTCATCAACTCTTGTGTTATTGAACTCACTTCCATTGTCACTTCTCACTTTCTTCACTATGATATCAAATTCATTGTGCACCCTCTTGAGGAAAGTCTTGAACAATGAATACACATCACTCTTGTCATTGAGAAAGAACACCCAAGTGAATCTTGTATAGTCATCCACAATCACAAATCCATACTTGTTGCCACCAATGCTTGTGTATGCGGTTGGACCAAACAAGTCAATATGGATCAAATCAAATGCCTTGCAAGTACTCATGAAGCTCTTCTTTGGATGAGTATTTACAACTTGCTTGCCGGCTTGACATGCACTACATAGCTTGTCCTTGTAAAAGTGAACATCCTTCAAGCCTCTTACTAGATCATGTGTCACTAACTTGTTGAGTTACTTCATGCCGACGTGACCAAGCCTTCTATGCCATAGCCAACCCATGCTAGATTAAGATATCAAGCATGTACTAATTTGAGTCTCACTAGCACCAAAATCCACAAGGTAGAGGTTGTCAAATCTTATTCCCTTGAAGATCAAGCTTGAATCTTTTGTATTCACAATCTCAACACTATCTTCACCAAAGATGCACTTGTAACCAAGATCACAAATTTATGCCACCGAAAGTAAATTGTACTTCAATATGTCCACTAGTGCCACATTTGATAGAGTCAAATCATTGGTTATTGCTATCTTGCCTATGCCTTGTATCTTGCCACTCTTACTATCATCAAATGTAATGGGCTTGCCATTTTCTTGAGTTGAATCAATAATGTTGAACTTTCTTACATCACCGGTCATATGTTGAGTGCACCTACTATCAAGAATCCAATGGTTACCCCCAATCTTGTAATTCACCTACAAAGAAATCAATAAGATTTAGGTACCCATTTGCCTTTGGGTCCTTGGAGGTTAGCAACCAAAGCCTTTGGTACCCAAATTGCCTTCTTCTTTGGGCCAACAATGGGTGTACCAACAAACTTTGCCTTGACACCCTTCTCACCCTTGGTAAGCAAATAACAAGAATCAAAAGATATGGAATGCACTTTGCTTGATTTCTTGTTCATGTTCATTTTAGCACATTTTAGCTCTTGATGCCCCACTTGCTTGCATCTATTGCAATAGAGCTCATTGCTCTTCACAAAGCTAGGCTTTGGAGTAGCAAAGGCCTTCTTGCCTTTCTTGGGGACATAGCCTAAGCCTTCCTTGTTAAGAGAAAACCTTTGGCTACCCAAGCACTTTAGCAAACGGGCATCCCCACCATAAGCCTTTCTCAAGGAGTGGGTGAGCTCATCCACCTCTCTTTTGAGAGTCTCATTCTCAACCTTTAGTGATGAATCTAAAATTACTCCATCACTATTAGTAGAGCTTGAGTGGGTTGATGTGGATGTGGAAGGAATGGGTGGTTCTTCAACATCAACCATAAGGGTTTCATCTATGATGTCACATGTTGAACCAACATCCTTCTTGATGATTGAGCAAGCTCTATCATTCTTCTCTAAGAGCAAGGCATGGGCTTTTTGAAGCCTTGTATGAGCTAGCTCCAATTTCCCATGGTCTTCCTTTAGACCCTCATGGGTGGCCTCTAGCTCACTAAAGTTTTGCTCAAGAGTTTTTACACTCTTTTGCAAAGCTTTACATTCCTTGTCCTTAGTCTTAAGCATGATATGAGTTTGCTTAAGCATCTCTAAAAGGTCATCTCTAGTGGGTTCATCATCATCATCATCTTCATCACTATCATATTTTACTTCATTATCATTTAGTTCTTCATGCTCATGCAATGATACCTTAGTGGCCTTAGCCATGAAGCATGACGGTGATGAGCCGAAGAGGGATGATGTCTTGTGTTGCCCAATTGCACTCATTGCCTTGGGCTTCTCTTCCTCTTCATCGGATGAGCCATCACTATCCCAAGAACAAACAAAAGCACCATCATTTGTCTTCTTGAAAGTCATGGTCTTGCTCTTCTTGTTTGTCTTGCCACTCTTGTATGCCTTCATCTTTTCATTCTCTTTCTTGATTGGGCAATCGGCAAGAATGTGGTATGGACTATCACACTCAAAGCACTTTCTTGGCTCTTCATTGCTCTTAGATGAATCATTTCTTCTTCTAGAGCCTTACCCAAATTTCTTGCTCTTCAAGACTTTGCTAAATTTCTTCACAAACATAGCAAATTCTTGATCTATCTCCTCAAGGTTGACTTCCTCATCATCTTCTTCTTGAGCCTTGGACTTGCCCTTGGCCTTGGATGAGGTGGTGGCGGCCTTGAATGCCACAACCTTCTTGTTCTTGTCATCTTCCTTCTCCACTTCATCTTCCATGCCATCAACTTGCTCATCGGTTAGCACCTCACCAAGCAAGTCACTAGGTGTCATTGTGTCCAATGCACCTCTAAAGAGTATCTTCCTCAACATGGCAAATCTCTTGGGCAAACACATTAAGAATTTATGCCCAAAGTCTCTATCCAATGTCTTCACTCCCAATGATTTGAGATCATTGACAATTACTTGGAGCCTATGGAATGTCTCCGGAATGGTATCATCTTTCTTCATCTTCAAGTTCTCAAATTCACTCTTGAGAACATACAACTTGGCACTCTTCACCACCTTAGTGCCCTCATAGGTCTCACAAAGCTTCTCCCACACTTCACTTGCCTTCTCAAGGTCTTTGATGCCCTCAAACACTTTGACATCCATGCCATTGTACAATGTGTTCAATGCCATGGTGTTGCATTGCTTGTTTGACTTGTCGGTGGGAGTGAGATTGGTTGGATCAAGGATGACATAATCCTTTTCAGTCACCTCCCATACTTGGTCATTGATTGATCCCAAGTACATTCTCATGCATCTCTTCCAATAGTCAAAATTCTTGACCCCATCAAAGAAAGGAGGCTTTCCCCCAACATGGTTGAACACGACATTAGCCATACTATCACACAAAGGTTGTTAAGCCTTCAAAAATGATGACCACGGCTCTGATACCACTTGTAAGGTCCTAGATGGCGAGGGGGGGGGGTGAATAGCCTATAAGAATTTTCTACAAGCTCAACTAAACAAACCGATTAGTATAAAACACGGCGAAATGCGGTTTGCACTAGCTCTAGTGGTCTTGCAAGCCTTCTAGTGATAAGACTAAATAATTCTATGATCTCTAGTCCATACAAAGTCTATGTCACTACTCTAGCTAATGAGCAATCCTAATATGATCCTTATGCTAGCAAGAACAACCTACACAAGCAAGTGCTAGCTCTCTACACAAGGTAAACTAGGAAAGTAATGCAAGTGAGAGAAACTTGTTATACCAACTTGAAAAGGCTATGAACCAATCACCGGGATGTAGATGAACAATCAACCACTCGATGGTGATGATCCACACACGAAGACAATGAACAAGTTAATTTGTTCACCCGGAGTTCACTTGTACACCGACAAGCTAGTCTCCGGTTGTGCCGACCAACACAAGGATGGTGTTTGAGCAAGGCGGTGCCCTTGCTAGCCTCAACACACCACTCAACAAGTGTGGTACCCAAAGCACGAGCAATGTATTCCTTGCACTTTGTCTTCCCGACGAGGAGTGCGTAATCCTCTCACAAATCAACCGGAGGTGGCCAAGAACAATCACCTTCTCTTGCCAACGCCTCCACCAATCCACCAAGCCGGCTAGGAGCGGTGCCTCCAAGAGAAACGGGAAATCCACCGTCTCACAACGATCCCCAAGTGCCTCTAGATACAAGAACTCGATGTAATGCACTTGGATCAACTCTTCTCTCAAGAAAGAAGCTCAAATCAAGAATGAGAGAGGAGGAGGCTTGCTTGCTTGCTCAAGAGTGTTAGGAATGATTCAAATGTCCAAGAGAGAGAGCAAGAGGCGCCATGGGGGTATATATAGGCCACACCACAAAATGTGGTGGAAAGAGTGAAAAACACTTTTTGGCGGCCGATCGGGCCGATCGACCGGACTCACCGTTGAGTCCGGTCGGTGGGTCGATCACAACCGACAAGCCGAACCGACCCGGTGACCTCGCCTCCGTGCGTCCCCGGCGCATCCGTCGATGCGTCCGGTCAAGACCGGATGCTTCCGGCCGGTGCGTCCGGTCACCCGTCGACGCCCGACCTCGAAAGATGCTCTCGCCGACGCCGACCGGACCGTCCGGTCACTTTCGACCGCCTTCCGGTCGGTGCGTCCGGTCACGCCTGAAGTCGCTAAGTCTTCGCCGTTTTCGTCGCCGTTCCTTCGCCTTTGCTCCAAACCGACTTCCGTCACTTGTTTCTTGTTGCCGACACGCCGAAGAACACCTCGACACCATGTGTTAGCATTTTGAAACCATTTTCAACAAAGACGGAGTTAGCACTTTAGGTTAGAATGCATGCATATGAGACTTGAACCTAAAGGCACGTGAGGATCGATATGTACGAAAGTTTTCCCCTCTTTATAGTACAGCTTATCGATCCTATAATCACCCACACCCTCTATGGTATCTTGGGTGTGAAATCAAAAACCCTATGGTTATACCTTTGCCTTGGGACCTTTGATCTCCAAACTGCACCGAGTTGCATGCTTGATCAAACTTTTTAGATCACCTCGATCCACTTTCCATGATCACCATGCACCAACTCCGGCACGACCAATCTCCAATCATGTCAAACATTTAGCATTGAGAGATTAGTCCTTAGGTGTCACTAATTAGCCAAAACCAAACTAGAGATCTTCACCGACAGTGAATGAGAAACAACCGGTAGTGTAACTACACCAAACACTATCGGTTCGAATTACAAACCGTCATCGATGTGAAGCATCACCATAATTTGCATTAACCAACCGATAGTGTCCACTCTAATAACTCTGTCGGGTTGAAAGCAACCGTCAGTATTCACGTAAAGTTCACTAACGGGTCCAAAGTAAACTGACATTGTTAGCTCTTCGATACACTGTCGGCACAATCTAACCCGATAGTGTTATCTCCTCAGTTCTATCGGTTCGTTGAAGCCCGACAGTGCTCTCAGTGTTAACTCGTCGGTGACTTCGAACCGGCATTGCTTTGATCAAAATCTTTGCCGGTGCATGGATCACCCGATAGTGTTTGGTGACGATCTTGGTTGCCGGTTTGATAGCAAACCCGGCGATCTCTCCTCAAATCACCGCCGGTGTTTTGACCCGGTAGTGTTTCGAACCCCACATCACTACCGCTCACGGTTACGCCGGTTTAGTTTTTCGGCGGTGAATGGGGGTTGGAGCCCGGCAATGATGGACATTACGTAGTAGTGCACGATCGATGCATGCATGCCCACTACCTAGTGCCTTGACCTTGACGGCCACCACGTACTTGCCGTGGTGCCGGCCCGACGACACCAGCCCCTAAACTCGGCGGCGAACTGCTCTCTTTTGTTTCAAGACCGCGTCGTTGCGCGTTTTTCATTAAGCAGAAAAAAGGTCAAATACAAAAGAAGCGGTAACACTTCATTACCGATTTAGCTCCTATTTCTACTGGATGCAAGATATATGGTTACATTGTTAAAGTTCTTGACGAGCGGTTGGCCCAACCATCTCTCCAAAGGGGCTTTTAGAAATGAGCCCACTGTAGGAGCGGTTGGTGATCCAACCCCTTATAAATCATTTTCAGATTTTGCTTTTTTAAAATTCAAAAACAAGCGGGCCCCGGCATCTTTTTGACTAGGCCGAATGTGTGTGGACGTTGGGACAAAGAAACCCCCGCCCGACTTTTTGAACTGGCAAACATTTTGATCGGGGCAGGGCAACTATGCAACATCAGTAATGCGTGTGGAGGTTGGGACAAAACAAATTGTCATGTGAGCACCACCAAAAAAATTTGGCCTACCAAACTTTCACATCCAACTAGACCTTGGCGGCTTTATTACGGGCGGATTGTTTGGACTAGAGATTAGTCTCAACTAGCTCCTCTTGAGAGACTAGTGGACTAGGAACTAAATAAGACTACTAGTCCAGGAGAGCCTCGCCATTAAGCGTCGGGCGGCTCGGGGGGCGAACCTTACCCGCCGCCTCCGCCGCTCCCTCTCCCTCCCCTCGCTTTGCCGCCGCCGGGAGCGCCACCGGGAAGCCCGGGCGGCTCTCAAGGATGGTGGCGGCGGGCCGCACCTCGGCCTCGTCTCGGCTCGTAGCGGAGACGACAGCGCGGTTGGAGGCCGTCCTCACGGTGCTCGGTGGCGGCGGTGGGCGGAGCGCGGTTCGACGGGATCCGCCCGCCTCCGATCCGTCCCTCGCCTCGGATTCGGTGGCTCGCCGGCACGGCTGACGCGGCGCTGGGCAGCGGCGAGGCTGTGCCCCAGGCGGGGAATCCGCGCCTCGGGCGTGTGCAACAGACCCGGCGCGGCGATGGGTGCGGTGAGTGGCCCCTCCGCCTCGGGCCACCGGGCCGCGGTGGTGGAGGTGTCGCAAGGGGTCTTGGAGGCGATATGGGCGCGACCCGGACGTCGCGACGGTGGCGGTGGAGCCGTAGGGCTTTGGGGAAGACGAGGGCGAAGGTCCGACCATGGTGGCGCGTCGACCGCCCCATATCCGGGCTCGGAGAACCCAAGGCGCCCGATCCGCGACCCCGGGGCGACGGGCATCGCAAAGACGTCGACCATGGAGGCGGTTCTGGCGGCGGCGATGGTGAAGCATTTGGTTCGGCCAGACGGAGAACCCGGTGGGGGCGGCCATGGTGGCTTCCGTGACTGGCCAAGGTGGAGGAGGTCGGAAAGGGACGGCGGGGATGGCGGCGGGCGTCGGCTTTTGTTTTCGGATCGTATTTCGGCGATGGTGCACGTCGCCGGCGGTTGGCGTAACGGCGTGGCCCCGGGGAGACATGGCATTGGCCGCTCACTACGACGGCGGCGATGGCGCTCGAGGGCGCCACTTTCCTATTTGGAGGCGCCGTCTTTCAAGCGGATCTCTACGGTGAAAACCTACACCCGGTTGGGTGGGCGGCGATGGCGTCTTTGGATGGCATTTTCTCTTTGGAGACGTCGTTGGTGGAAGATCCCTTGGATGTCGGTTGTTGCCGGCATCAAGGTGGCGGCTCATCGCACACGCTTATGGGGTCTTATCTTTGTTGCGTGTTACGAGGATCCCGAGTCTCCATTGGTGGACGAGTTTTAGTTGTTTTATTTTTTTAAAAAGTGCACCGGTGTTTTCGGATGACTTACGTCTTACCCAGAACACTCATGGGCGACGCCACGTTGTTCTTCCTTGGGCGACGCCACGTTGTCTCTTCCCCGGTGCCACGGGCACGAGTAATTTTAAATTACCATTTAACAAACTTATTTTTACCATGTATTTACACAAAATTTTGTAAGTTCAAGCGGTGCACTAGGGTATATTTGTGCAGTAGCTTCGCTTTAATTGGTAACACTATTTTCGGTTGTAATTTTGTTGGCCCGATGCATCCTCGGATGGTAGGCCAGGAATATAATTTCCATTATCTAAAAAAAAAAAAGTCCCTCTTTTTGATGATTTAGGGACTAAATAAGATTGGGGTGTTTAGTTGGTAAAATATTTTGAGCTCAGTCTTGAAGCACTTTTCGTTTGTATTTGGTAATTATTGTCGCACCATAGACTAACTAGACTCAAAAGATTTATCTCGTACTTTTTCAAAAAGCTAGCGCAATTAATTTTTTTTTTATTTATCTACATTTAATGCTTCATGCGCGTGTTAAAAGATTTGATGTGATAGGATCTTTGTAGCACTTTTTGGTTGGTAGATGGGAAGTGAACACACTCTAAGAACTAGTCTCAGGTCCCTAATCTTTGAAGGAACCAAACAAGCCCTAAGAAAAATTGGACTATTGAACCAAACCAAATCTATATGGGGCAATTATTTCTATGGCCCTCGAAAAAAAATTAGCGTGTATCTCTATGGCCTTTTTTTTTTTTTCAAAGTTAGCTCTATGGTCTGAAAAAATTTGTGTTAGCTCTATGGCCTTTCGTTACCTTTCGACACTTGGCGGTGTTAAGTTAAGTCTGGGAGAAAAAGACCATTATACTCTGGATGAAAAAAAAAAAAAAACTGCAAGATTTTGTTTTTTTTTTTTAAAATCTGGATATATATATTGCTAACTTTGAACAGGGCACAAATATTTTAAACCGGTGTGTGTATACAACAACAACAACAACAACATAGCCTTTAGTCCCAAGCTAGTTGGGGTATTTAGAGATGAAACCCATATGAAAAACAAAGAAAAAAGAACGTAGAAAGGCACAAAGAAAAAGGATAAAAGATTAGTTTTAAACCGGTGTGTATATATATGATTTAATTAATAATTAAGATTGAAGCAGTGTATATATGTTATCAATTTTCACATGAATGAAATGTTGAACACTTGACAAATTAACCAGATGCGGACAATGGACATCGCTAACAGAGAGCCTTCTCCAATAATCACTAACAGAGATTCACCTTCACCAACGAGCAATGAACAATCATAAATAAAACAAAAATAAAGACAAACTTCACCAGCAGCCCCGTCGGTGCCCTCCCGTAGCAGCCGCCCAGCCTCCCGCTCACCCACCGGATGGCCCGCCCCTGCCCCTGCTCGATTTGGCGCGCCACAGCAGCCAGCAGGTGCCCCGGCCGGCGCTCGCGCTCCTGCTCGATTTGGCTCGCAGCAGCCAGCAGGTGCCCCCGGCCGGCGCTCGCCCGCAGCACGCAGTAGCAGCCCCCGCCGGTGCCCTCCTGCAGCCGCCGCCCGGGCCTCCTGCTCGCCCGCCGGTTGGCCGCCCCTGCCCTGCTCGAGATTTGCCATGCTGCCGCCACCAGCAGATGCGCCGCCGCCGCGAACAGAATAAGAGCACGGGAAGTGGGGAGCGCGGATCCGGCGCTTGACCCACGGCGGCGCCGGTCTGGACGGCGGCGGAACTGCAAGCCCCGTCCCCGTCGTTCTTTTTTTTTTTTTTGTCGCGAAATTGGTCCGCTCGACGGGAGCCGAGACGAGGGAAGTGGGGAGCGCTCGGTTCAGTCTGTGGCAAGGCAGGGCTATTTTGGTCATTCTTTCTCTCTAAGGGCTCGTTTGGAAAATCCCGGCACTTTCCCCCTGGGGTAATCCCCGCGCATGCCACTGTCAACGGATCAAATTTGGTGCCCTTGTGAGAGATGGCGCTGCCCTCCCGGCGTCACCCCCGACGTCGGAGGAGCGGGCGGTCACTCCCCGGCCTCATGCATGCAAGCTGGGCGTCGCTCCCGGCGCCGCAACATACAAAACGAGCGGATGGAAACTCACTGCGCATTAGCCGTAAATAGCACAAGATTAATTAGTCTCTGGACTCTCCCCCGGCGGGGCTTCCCGGTTCCCAAACGAGCCCCTAACAGTGTAAACCTAACAGACTTTCCTCCCAAATCTAACGGAAGACCATAGAAATAATCAAAATATTTCTCAGGGCCATATAGTTAACTTCAAAAAAAATAAAGCCATAGAAATCAATACTAATTTTGAGAGGGTCATATAGATAATTCTCTCAATCTATATACCGCGAGGAAGGAAAAAGACTTTGAGCATGCATGCATGCTCGTGGGTGTATGTGATGCTTTGTTTGAGCCATGCATTGCATAGGTACGACCGTAGGAGCAGTATTGTTGTATATAGTTTCCAAATAACTGTATGTTTTTGAATCTGATGATGCATACAAATCCAAAAACGGAGCTGACGACTGTGCCCTGGAGCAGCGTGCTGCAGTTTACCTTAATTTGCATATAGTATTCCTTGTACAGAACTGTGTCCCAGGATCGGAGCTGAGTATACGTGATGCATGGTGTACAAGATCAGTCGAAATCCCAAATGATGACACAGCTAGCGCGGGCGTTTAATTCAATAAGTTTACTGTATTTCTAAAAAAAACATTGGGTACTGAACAAAATTAATTATTTATTCAAGCTTTACTTCATGGCTTCACTATGAGTCAAATCCGCGGTCAAGGTTATGATGGGGCACGTCGCTGTTGAAACGCTCGTGGGAGCGTTGGGCGTCGCCTGACCAAGAGGAATTCACCAAGAGCAACAGCTGATTCCTTTACACATGCACGCTGTTTCGACGTACTGTATACTCTTATCGTTAGATAAAGGAAGCGATATCGATAAACCATTCTTATTGTCCACAAATTCAGGGCATCATTTTTATGTGAAACCCATTGTCCACTCAAACCACGTTACTGAAGAAACGATTATCTCAACCTCTGATACTAGCCATTCTTCTTTCTATCTATGAGTAGAGTATATGACTACTACAGAATTTGACCTGTAACAAACAATCGGCTGCAAATGCATCACTACCACGGAATCTCAACATCTCGCTACAAATACCACCACCCTTTCCTTCTTTTCACTTTGATATAACAATTGACTACTGCAGAATTTAACCAATAAATTTCATCAAACAGATAAAAAAAAAAAAGAGAAATTAAGAACATCATATTATTGGTTCGCTGTAAACTCAATGACTCTCCATCTCCAGAAAACAAATCTGGAGAGTTACACTGGGGGAGGGAGCAAAGCCGTGGACGGCAGGCATGACTCCTATAGAAAGCGCTGATGGTCGCGATCGCGAGAAAGTTCTCAGTCTTCTGCAGTGCCATGGCCGTGAGGCGCGGCTTCTGTGTCACCAGCACTGTCAGCCGCCAACCTTTCCTCAAGAACCCTCTCGCCGCGCTCCCTGAAACAATTGAGATGGAATTAGTCAGCTCTTAATAAACAATATAAAGACTAATTTCTCAGATTCCAAACATTTCAGTAACACAGCCGGTCTCGAGCTGACTTTGCACAGTAGTTTAACACTACTTTTGTGTTGTTAGCTCTATTAGCACTTGAGAGTTGAATGACATCTAGATGCCTCAGTCAAGTCTCTAAGAATTACAATCCCAATCAAAGTGAAGCACCGGCAGCAAACATGACTGGTACAGCACAACAGCACCAACTTATCTAAATTCTGACTAAAAGAGAACTTTTATACCTTCTTCTTGAAGCCTTGGTAGGATCAGAAATTGGGAGAGCCACTTCTGAAGGCCTAGACCTTGCGCACAACATCCTATCAAACAGATTGGCAACGGGGTCTGTAACTGGTCTGCAGGGAAAACAAAAGCAGCCAATGAAATCAAAAAAGTGAGATCAGTAGTGAGTATTTGCTGATGTAAAACGAAAGAAAAGGAGAAGATTCTAAGTACCTCATGGCAGCTGGGAATAAACTGGGGAAGGAGAAGTCATCACTTGGGTCACCCTTAAGTCCAGTCAGTGGGTTCCTTTGGAAGTATCTCAGGTAAAGCCAGCTAACATACATCCCGGACACCAAAGTTGGCAGGAAGTTAATGGAATCAGGCACGATGAAGGCCATGATACTTGAGAAACATACAACAAAGAATGGCATCCACTGCAGTAGCAGGAGAGAAACAAAGAGATAAGACAACTCAGCATCAACTAGTACTAGCTTGTAAGTGCCTTCGGAATAAGTATACTAGTACAATAAGTAAAGTACAGCTGTAGGCTTAGAAATGGCTATATTTGGTATACCTTTGCCTTTATTTTCCAGAAAAAGCACATAGGAAGCTCAAGGTTTGGTAAGAGCTGCTTCAAGGCCACAAGAAAGCCAGCAAGGCAACCGTGGAAACCAGAAAGTGGTGTGACACTGCATGTCATGCAATAGGAAGGTCAGGCAATGTGCTCAGACAGTAATATTCTCAGGAAGTAGTATGTTACCATGTAACCTCACAACTCGAATGACCTTAAAAAACGACTAAGAGTGATCATGGGGTATCAATGTGCATAAACTCCAAAGATTTTTAATTAGTGAATAGAAGAAATTCTGCAGTTCTTAATGGCAGACCTAATAGTATGATATTATATTCATTATTAGAAGCAGATGTCAACATGAGCACATCAATTGACCATCTTGACACTCAAGGAAGGCATGGGAAATAAGCGCATTAAACAGAACTAAAAGCAGTGCCAGATAATGAGTAATTAGTAATAGGCACAGCCGATAGACTGAATGATAGATTTAAACTTACAGGAAGCTCTCCTTTCCAGTGACATAGTAAAGTCCAATAGCAAAGCAGAAAGCAAGAATGCCACAGATGGAGTTGATCAAAATAATGAACTTCAAGAATTCCTTGCGGCCCCATGCTGGTTCAATGTCCTTTCCACAAAAGAGAAGACCAAGAGAACTGCCAATGGCCTGTAAAAGCAAAATTTCTGTTTGTTATCGTTAAGAACATAACAAAGGAGACTACTTTATGCTGTCAGAGAAATGCCACTCCTTGTCTCTCGATTTTGGAGCATAATATGGTGCAAGCACATGGCAATTTTACTATTACAAGAGCGAACTTTAACAGCATATGTTTGCTTCAGCTTAAACGTTTATTTATAACAGGGTCATGCACTAGCAAGGTCCCTCAAACACTTGTTTATATATACTTTGGCAAACTAGAAGCAGGTAACTTGCATGTTGCAAACGTGTAGCTGTTCCTTCCTGAGAAAGTCCACACGGCTGTCTTAGTTCTCTCTCTGCACCCCCATTCGACCCTTTTCTAGGACAGAGGAGGTACTAGTCATTTTTTCCGAAAGTAATCGTGTTGCCAGGGGTCTGGAAATGCAACTCATTGAAGAAGTTGTTTGTTGCTGAGCCTGAATTTAACATGTCTATGGTTGAATCTTTAGTTTTGCAAGATTATCTGAATATGAAGATAAACTTTGAAAGGCTCAAACTTTGAAGATTTCATTTGAAAGTAGCATCCTGAATTCTTTTCTACCATTTTAACATTACTGCCTGGTCAGGGGTATAATATTTTCAAGAGATACACATTGTATATGGAAAAGACAAACAATTCAGCTATTGTCGTTTCTTAAAAGTAGAGCCTAAGTATGCACTTTTTTTTAACCAGGCCACCGAATTCTGCAGCATGGCCCTGTGTGGCTACAATACAAGATCTCACGAGTGTTTCAAGTCAAAGTTTGAATCAAAGTATTCCGCAAAAAAAAAAAGTTTGAATCAAAGTAGCATAGGAGACAGCAAATCGGGAGAAACTGAGCTCACCCCTGGGAGGACTTGCTCGATGTAACCAGCGGTGAAGACAGTCCATACATAGGGGATTGTCCTGCAAAACAGGCGCAGACACAAGTCAAAGGAATGTCCTGAGGAGCCACCACTGTCACTCTGCGGGGCAAAAGCAGTCACGTACTTGGAGGGGATGATGGCGAGGTAGTTGAGTGAGGTGGGGAGGAGCTGGAGCAGCACGTATCCTCCGATGAGCACGACGACGAGACCCTTGCAGGTGCGCGTGAACTCCTTGCCGGGGGTCTGCAAGAAGAAAGATCCGGGTTGGGTGAATCGGATCCCGGGCGGGCGAAGGAAGCAATGGCGCCGCAGTAGAGCAAGCGAAGCAAGAAGAGCAAGAAATGGAAGGAAAGAAGGCGCTTACGACGGCCGGCGGAGCTCCGACGGCTGGCTCCGCAGATCCGGGGGCCGTAGCCGTGGCCGTCGGGTCCTGCAGCGGCTGGCTCTCCATCATCACCACCTCCTCCTCCTCGAGCAGATGCAGATCTACTTCTCCCTTTGTTTGGTGGAGACGTGGAGTGGCGGCAATAAGAAAGAAACAAGGGGAGGGAGGGGAAGGAGGTGGGGTTGTTGGGGTTACTCCCCGCTCCGCCTCCGGTCAACCCTGCTACTGCTAGGCTTCCGAAGCCCCTCCTCTCTCCCACTCCCACCCAGAGCTTCCAGCAGTCACAGTCAGCTCTGGCGATGCATCAACAGCCGGACGGAAAGCGAGGAGGAGGAGAAGAAGCGTCCGTTCTCCGTCGGTTCCAGCCCCGCCGAATTGTCTATTTCTTGATTTTTTTTATGTGGGCCCACGACACCATTAATCCATTGTTAGTAATGTCTTAGCTTTCCTTGGGGCAACGTGAGTCAAACAAGCCACCAACCAACCATTGTTAGAGCAAGTATAATAATACACCTCAGCTTGGCTTATAGCCAAGACACATTAGAGAAGGAGCTCGGCGACGCATCCAGCGCCGAGCGATTGCACAGCCCCCCATGTTCATGGGCCCCGCCACCACCTGCGCTTGCCATGAGGATTGGTTGCGCTGCAGATTGGAAAGCGATGTACGAATGGGAACCAGTATGTGTGGGTCCTATCTATAATAGAATATGATATTTAGAATAGTTGAATAGACAAGCTTATTGTACAGATTAGTTCTTGTACTAGGCTCTTGATGACTTGGCTTGGCTATAAGCCAAGCTTATTAAACTTGCTCTTAGGCTCCAACAAAACAATGCTCATGAAGTGCAAAGCATATGCAGAGTGTTAGCTTTATTTGATTTAGAGACTCCTATATATGTAGCTTCGTCGTCAGACAACAATCTATATACCTCTGGGGAAAAAGTCTACATCACCCCCTCAACTATGGGTGGTAGATTACATAACCCCCCAACCTTTGAAAGCGGTCTATATCATCCCGCGAACTTTTGAAAACCCGGTCAAATTACCCCCTAAAAGCAGTTTTGAAAAATCATAGTAAATCCACGAGAAAAATCGTAAAATGAAAAATCAAATTGTGTTAGACTCGAATGAGTAGATCTACACAATGAACATATAATATGGTATGCTTTAGTTCATTTTTTTTTTTTTTGCTACTGACTTTAAATTTCTATTTTTTCTCATAGCTGTAAAAAATGTAATAAAGCATACCATATTATATGTTCATTGTGTAGATCTACTCATTTAGAGTCTAACACAATTTGATTTTTCATTTTACGATTTTTCTGTGATTTACTATGATTTTTCAAAACTGCTTTAGGGTGTAATTTGACCGGTTTTGAAAGTTCAGGGGAGTGATATAAACCGTTTCAAAGGTTGGGGGTTATGTATTCTACCACCCATAGTTGAGGGGGTGATATAGACTTTTTCCATACATTGGCATCCAAAATTGAAAAGTTAAGCAAACGCATCTTTAGCCTCTAGTGATAGCGCCTAAACTTATGTTGTCAAGAGCCTATAAAACCTATTTAGATCCATCGAATTAATGGTTCATTCTTAACAATTTGTTGGGTTGAATTCAAACGGGTACAACTAATAGAGTAGCTAATTATATATTAGTTGAATATGCTAATAACTATGCTAATAACTATATATCTCATTTGTTAGGCCTACCTAGCTAACTGTTAGCTACGATCGAGCTATTAGCTAATTAACTATTAACTACTACTAGTATAATGCCCGTGCTAACGCTACGGTGACATTAACAAATCAAACAACGAAAGATCTAGATCCAATATTACTATGGGAACACCCAAATCTTTTTTAAAGAGAGCTTTAATATCACGGATTGAACAACACAAATTCAACAATGTCATTACAAAACAAAACTCACTGGCTAAAATGGTTGTGTTACCTTGAAGTAGAATGATAGTCCATTCAGAAATCAGCCAAGAAGTGTTTCACATGTAAAGACTTGAAAACCAAAAAGTCATATACTAATTGCTCCCTTCACGATAGACTTCCTCTGTTTTAATTGACTGCTTGCTCTCTTCCATGTTGTATGCTGATCTACGCAGACAATGTTTCCTCAATAACATATATCCCTTCCTTCAGAAAATTTGACACTGTGTGTCACCATTCAATGTCCTTTAACAGGCAACATTCCTGCACTAAATAATAAAAACATAAACCACCATATATAATCGGTGGAAAGACCACAAGAAACATGTTTTATTCAACTTCACTTGGCCATTTTCAGAGAGAGGAAGAATAGATGTATGATATAGAAAAAAAATATACATGATGAAGATTTACTTGCCTTAACCACATCTTTGTCAAGGCTATAACCGTATGAGAGTTCAAATCCAGATTAGCCAAGTCTATCACACGAAATCTGACAGCACATTATTCCTACTATAACTGTAAATCTGGTTGAGCTGCGGCAAAATAAAGAAAAATAGCTAATATTACTTGTTCATTTGTACAGCTAGCAAGCAAATTCACGAATTTTATCGTGCCCATTTAGCGCATTGAACAGTCCATAACTGCTTAAGTTCAGTTTGATGATGATATAGACTAAAGTTCTTCCTAAAATGCAGGCACACCCATCTGCAATTCTACATAGACCATGGTTATTATGAGGTGAGGTGGTTTTCTATGGCAGCCTGATCAGACTGATAATTTTAGTAACATGGGTTACTCTAAAAATGCAATTCCTACAACTCGCCTGAATATGAACAAGCAAGTTTACTTACATTGGGGATTGATGCCGATTGAAAGAGTGTGGGTGGCCTCAATACATCTCCTGACCCGTGGTTGCACTCTGAAGTGGTTCCAGAAGCAATCCGAAACAGTGGTGGAGTGATATGTAATGACTGCGTAGTACATCAGAGTGAAGCCAGAGTGTACATATTCAGACTGCGTGCCCATCAGAGTCAAGGTAGAGTGTTCATATTCTTGACCAAATAAAAAAGTTTAATAATATGATTTACATTTACATTTAGTGACCTGATAATAAAATGTTTTAGACTAAAACGTTAGCTTACCTGATTCCTGATATCGACATCTCTGGATTTGACATTTTTTAAAATTGGATTTTTTAAATTTGAATATCATGATTGGATGAAATTTTTTTTTTTTCATTTTGCATCAGATTGAGTCAGATATATTGAAAATCACCGTACTACACAGAGTCATAAATTCCAATATATAAAACGGATTTAAAATTCACAGCTTATATATAAAAAATTATCAGGGTTGCAAAGCATTACATGATTGCTGAAACATGTGATCGATGCTCCCCTGATTGCGAACGCCCAGCGGCCTGCAGCACCTGCTTGCGAACGCCCAACGGCCTAATTGACTCGGCGACCCAACTGTTGATCTAGATCCTTGCCTCCTCAGGCTGAAAAATAAAATTTGATCGATCGACCAGAGATATCACCAAACATTAGCAGATGGAACGATGCATATGGATTCATGCATTCAGTGCCGATCGACTCACCTTCGGTGTCTGCGTGGAATCGTGACAGAGGCCGGACGCGTAGGCCTCGCGCACCAAACATTAGCAGATGGAACGATGCATATGGATTCATGCATTCAGTGCCGATCGACTCACCTTCGGTGTCTGCGTGGAATCGTGACAGAGGCCGGACACGTAGGCCTCGCGCGGGCCGCCGCCGTGCTGCGTGCTTCTGGCGGCCGGGATTGATATCACCAATCCATCCCATGCAGATTCATTCGGACTTGAAAGGAAGGCGCGTGAATAAGGGCGGCATGCGACGGGCTGGTCAAGGGGATTACGCGCGGTGGGAGTGGGATTAGTTTGACACAATCAACCATGACCCTTGGATTATGAGTGAATAAAAGAGAGAAAGCTGAGATTTAATCTGGGTGTCCATTTTGAATTTTTGGTTCCATTTGTTTCCATTTGTAGCCCAACCAAGTTGGTGCATTAGTAGGGTAGAAACATCGTTCCGTAGATGTACATATCAATGGGAATAGACTTTCAATTGTCCATGTTATCGACTCTAAAAAAAATGTCATGTGCACATTTCGATCGAAAAACCAAACCTAATAATGAATTTTGACCATTAGTTTCTCTAACAAAACGTCAATATCATTGTAGACTTAGCTTGAATACAAAAATATTGATACCAGTTTTTATATTGTAAATAAACTTGTACATCATTTAAATAATTCATGATAAAAAATTGACTTTTGCATTTACAAAATATGATTATTATCATTGGACGAAGAGCTGCTACAAAAAGTGCTGACTCCGTGACGTACGACCGGGGTTGCATAATTTGCACGTTAACAGCTCGGTGTCACCTAATTAAGCATTGTTCCCATCTTTTCTTTTGGTGCGTTCGCGAATCACGAGAGCTCTACAAATTTAGCATCGCGCTAAAAAGCCTATCGGTCGATCTAGAACAGGCTGAAAATTAGTTTTGTGAAAAAGACATGGAGTAGGAGACATGGATTATGGCTAGTGAGTTGGGCAGGCCGTTGCTTTCCTCATCCTAACTTTTGTTACAGTACATATACCACCTAAAAAGTGAAACGGCGCTCACAGAGATATCAGGTTAGGACGTGTTTTCGTCCATATATATGTAAGTGATTATATATGGTGGTTTGGAACTCTAAGTTTACATTGCACGTGTAACATGTCAGTTGGATAATCCACTATTAAGGGCCTGTTTGGAACGCAGGAATGCAAAACAAAGGAAAGGAAAAAAACGCAGGAATAGGGTAAAGTGAAAAGTGAAAAACTACAGGATTTTAAAACACGGGAATAAATACTTTGAGGTATTTGGATCGCAGGAATAGGCTTGATGGTCATGTGTTTCCCTAAGCACCAATTATACCGATTCATGCATCTTCCAACACATATATACAAGTTATAAAAACTCATTATTGTTTTTTTTTTACAAGTCTACGAATTACTTTTTTTTACCATATACATAGAAGCTACAGATCAGTTCAAGTATCGAGGACGGCTTCATAGGTTAGCGTTGAGTCACAGGCTGCAAGCTTCTCTTCTCTCTTCCTGTGTCTACTATGTACTTTTACTGCTGCTCTTTTTTTTTATCTCTTCCTCACTAGATTAACAATGTCGGTGTCAAAGTGAGCTTGCAGTGGCAAAGTGCCAGCTCGTAAGCACTCATCAGCGGCAACAATTGTTAAGGAAAAAAAAACATTGGATTGGGTGGATTCTTTTTTTCTGTGAAATCGGTATCTAGCTACATGAATCCAAAGGAAAGGAAATCTCAATTCCTCCGTTCCAAAACGCATTCGTAGGTTTTTTTTTTTCCTCCATTCATTTGGTTCCTACGATTTTCCTTTGAAAATCCTCCGATCCAAACAGGCCCTACATCTCAATTTTCGGTGCCAAGAGAAAATACAATCCTATACTGAAAAGGAAATGAAGGAACATGTTCCATATCCAAGTGAGGCCATATTTGGATAGTCGTATTGTCATCAATCCACGTGTGGTGAGGTAGATTGGAGTGACCTAATAGATATATATATGATTCTAATAACCACAATCTTGCAGCATAAAATTGGCTTGAACTTTTGTAAGGACTAAATTGAACATTGCACCTTTACTGGCAAAACAAAACTGATGACACTGCCTTTGTTGCAAATTAAGCACTACTACACAAAAAGAATGAAGCGTTAGTAGTCTTAATATAACTGTAAAATTGAAAGAAGATATTAAACCAATGAAAAATGTTCAAATTTAGCCGGTTGACATTTATAAAATCTGTTTCATTTCTCAGTTTTTTAGGGGATTTCATTTCTCAGGTTTTTAGGATTCATTTCTCAGATGACAGAGAAGAACAGATGGCCCAGAGCAGAAGGCCATTTCCCATATTTTTTTCTCAGATGAGGAAACGAACAACTAACGGCCCACTTGCACAAAAAGGCCCAAGACGACAATTCCTTTTCGTTGTGCGCTGCAACTGCAACCCTCTGATCCGCGCACACACCCGCCCGCCGCCGCCGCCGCCATGGAGGACGTCCTGACACCGCCGCCGCAGCAACCGGAACTCACCGGAGAGAAGCGTAAGAGGGAGGAGGTTTCTCTGGATGCGTCCACCGAAGACGCTCCATCCGCTCCCGCCTCCACCGGCAACGCTGAGGATGCGGCTGGCAGCGGCGTCGCACGGCACCCGATGTGGAAGACGAGCCTGTGCTCCTTCTTCCGCCGCCGCGGCGCCGGCGCCGAAGGGTGCAGTCACGGGGAGTCCTGCCGCTACGCGCACACCGAGGAGGAGCTCCGCCCTCGGCCCGACGGAACCTGGGACCCCACCTCCGACCGCGCGAAGAAGCTCCTCAAGGTCGCCGCGGAGGCACAGGAGGAGGCCGAGGAGGAAGTTACGATGGATGAACAGTCACTCGACAAGTGCCTCGTCGGGATCCCCAGGGGATGGACGGCTGATCGGCTCAAGTCCTACCTCCAGGAGCAGGCAAGTAGTACTGCTGCTCAATTCCTTCCTGTTCTTGGTTTTGTTGGACAGTGTCTCATACTGTTAAATCTTGAACTGCGCATTGCCCGTTGGCATCTACAACTAGAACTAATGCCAAAGCTCGAGAAGTTTCCTTTGTACATTGAAGCCTGAACAATACTGATTCTGTCCAGCGTGAGTGATCATGGTGTATGATTGTTTTAGGCAGGTTGAGTGTGATTCATATTGGTACGTGTAGTTAAATATCAGCACCAACACATTTGGAGTCTCATGCAGCCAATTTCCCCCCTTTTTGTTTCAAAAAGGAATAAGGATATGCACTTGTGAATCCTGTTAGTTTGCTGAGTTGCCAACCTAATTGTTACAAGTCGAATGATGGTGCTGCAGGAAATCTCGTATGCAACAGCAAGAAGAAGAAGGGAATGACAGTTGGTTTTGTGACTTTTCAGAGCGTTGAACAACTAACAAATGCTGTTCAGGTAATTGTCCCTCTCCACATACTGTCTATTTGCTTGGATTTCTAGGCAACGAACATTGAATTTTTCCTCTTGAGCTGGTTAGGTCCTTAAGGAGAACCCTTCTGGTGGAAAGGAAATAAAGATAGTAGATGCCAATCGCAGGTCCCATCAGAAAGCGCATGTTGAAGCACCTGTATCCAATACTGGAACAGCAACAGAAAATGGCGAGGAAACACCTGCGCCTGAATCGGATTCATCAAGTAAAAGAAGTGCCCGTGATGCAGTTACACCCCTTGCCCATATGACTTACATTGATCAGCTAGAACACAAAAACAGTCGATGGCGCAGATACTGAAGAAACTTGTAAGGCCAATTCCATGTCCTTGTACTGTTCTAAACGCTGATAAAGAGTGGTTCTACAGAAATTGCTAATCTCTCTTTTACTGTTCTAATCTAATGTAGACTCGCAATGCTAGGAAAGCTTGCCCACCTGCTATTCCCCTTCCTGACTGGGTGTTAAAATCAAAGGAAATCGGTAACCTTCCAAAGCTTATTGTGTTATAATTTTACATGGTTTTCTCAGTAATTGGGATAAGCTCCTGTATGGATGGTGATGGGCTGATCCAGCATCCATCATTATCATATAGTTTATATTCTCCTTTGTGTTTCACAAAAGATCTCTTTACTAGTACTTTTTACCACTGCTCATCAAATACAATTACACTCAGAGCTTGTTTTAGCTCTAGTCATATCTAACGCTAGCTCTGCCCCTTATGATCCCTGGGCAGATTCTTTAAGACAACTATATATGGATGAAGATAGTTGTATGCCATGTTTTATGTTGGGCTTTTTTTTGGGCAGAATGATTGAAATGTAGTGCATATTTTGATATAAGCCATGTGGGATTGTTGGTGAACTGAAACAACCTTCATCCACAGAGGAGCTAAATCTAGTGTTAAGGGACATGCATGCTAAGCTTACTTATTATTAATTTATTATTGATAAGTAATAATGCAATCTCTAGTCAAAATAAAAGTATCAATCAGCAAATGCAAATAGTTATGCCATATGTGTATCTGCCGATGGCATGGTTTCAAATGCAACAAAGGCGACCCAAGATGAGCTGGAGTGCGCCCGTAAAGGTCAGCTGTGTCGCTTGGATGCCATGGTGACACCTTTGAAACAGAGGCCAATGGAACCACTTCTTGTCCAATGTTTTTGTTTATTACCCTACGATGATTATATATAACACATATTAATGTTGATGACTCTTCCGTTGAAGCACCACTTTTATTTTTTAGGCTTCCAAAGACTAATTCTTACATGCTTCAATCATTCAGTGATTCATATCAATAGCACCAAACTGTTAGAATCTCCTGGCAAAGACATGTGAGACATGCTGCTGACTGTTGAGTGTAAAATGTCGTCAGACATGCCTTTTCTTTTGGTTAAAAGTGAACATAAATCCAACTCTTTAGAAACACATAGAAATTCGTATATGTTTCACTTACCTGAAACATATATAAATCTGTTTTTAGACCGTCTCAGGCGCTTTGCAATTTATCTCAAATATTTGCACATGCTCTTCTCATTGTTCTGGCTTCGAACATGGGGGGCCTGAAATTTTTTTCTTTTTCAGCTTAACAGGCTGCACTTATTATGGCCTTTTGCAATGGCCTTTTGTGCTTTGCCTCTTGGTAATGGCCTTCTGGACTCTGCTCCTTTTATCCAAGTAACGGTCTGTTCAATAACCCAGGTGGTCTTCCTTGCAAGCTTGAAGGCATTTTGGAGTCCCCAGTTGTTAATGGATACCGTAACAAGTGTGAGTTCTCTCTGTAGGATATTCCTTAGAGAGCAAAAAAGACAGTAGGATTTATGCTTGGAAATTTTAGGTTGGTTTCTCTTTCTCATTTTTTCTCACTGCTCTTAAATCCATTAATAATGACTGGTACAACATAATTATAGGGAAGGTGTGACTGCTGTTGAGGAACCTGTGAACTGTCCAAATGTCTCCGACATTTCCTGCAAATATGCTCAGATGTTCCAAGATTTTCTTCAATCATCAAGCTTCCCTTTGTGGAGCAAGATTGACAACTCTGGGTTTTGGCGCCAACTCACAGTATGCTCTAACTTCTCAATCCACAGCTAGATGCTTCTATTTTATGTTTATATTGGGATTTAGAACTAAGGTACTATAGAATTACTTTTTTTTTACACTGGCATTGTTTTAGGTTCGTGAGGGAAGATGCCCAGCTGAAGCTGCCGTTTCACAGAATGCAGAATCACAAATATCAGAAGTCATGCTTATTGTGCAGGTTGTTTAGAGTCAAACTTCACTTGTAGTGTCAATCTCAATGAGTCATAAATAGGGTGTTCGGTTTGAGGAATGAGTTAGTCCATTATCTCCCCACTCACCTTTTTATTTGGGTCATGAAATGGAATAGGTTGATCCATCATCACCTCATTCTTCATAAGCCAATAATTAATATTAGTATGAGGAATGGAATCATTCCAACAAATTTGAGAATGAACTCATGATGCACCACCTCATCTAGTATGGTTTGATTCCTCAAACCAAACACACTAAATATTCCTAGTTGCTGGCCACTGACACCCTATCAAACTTTGCCTATAATTTCAGGTGTGTTCAACAGGTGTTGATGAAGCTCTTATGAAAGAAGAGTTTGACAAGCTGTCTGCTGCCCTGATACAAGGAGCAGCAACATGCTCGCCTCCCTTGCCACTGACAACTATTGTAGTGCAAGTAAGTTTTCCCATCTTCTTCAGAACTATGATTTGTGGCTGTTCTTATTAACTTCATTTCTTTTTTTTTTTTTTTTTTTTTTTTTTTGCTTGTAAAGCGTATTGTGTGCTGTCCAGTAAAAGCTATAGCCTATAGGTATTAGTGACTTACTTTGTCATGGTTGTCAGAATTCTTTTTAACATTTTTCTGGGAGCACTTAAGAGAGTTTGTAGCTCTGAACTGGATTTTTGTCTTTTTATAATACTACTAATTTGTATAGTCATCCCTAACACTGGGGCACTGGGCTCATTATTCATTTGTTTTTAGTGGCTGTTTGGACCATGTTGATTTAGAAATAACATTTTTTAGAAAATAGGCTTCAGATGGTTTTCAGGAAAACTGATTTTAAGTTACTATTCTTTTGTATAAGTTTACAGATCATTCTGTTTGGATGATTTGTTCAGCAGTGGGGAAAGTTTAGATTGGAAATGGATTCATGAAAAAAAAAGGCTGATGTCATAAGCTTCATACTATGTGCTAGTTTTTTTTTTTTTTTAAAAAATTATATAATATCTTGATCTTTATCTTTGTTAACCAAACCAGATTTTATGTTGTTAACTCCAAAAAATTGTGGTAAACCTTGAGATCAATCAACCCCTCATTGATGTTACTTTCAGTTTGTGTTGAAAAGTTGGCTGTCTATGTTGTACTTTGAAATAATTAAATAATAATGAAACTAACTTATGCGTGCAGGATCATAAAGGGATATCAAATGCTGCACCTACTGATTGCCCACTGATCCCGCTATTGGTACAAAAGGGAGATCAGTTGGTTGGCACAGCAGAAGATAAAACAAGAATCCATGATCACATAAGTAACCTAAAGTTCTCTATATCACCAACAGCTTTTTTCCAGGTCAGTAGCTGAAACAGCAAGTTATTGCTAATTGTCTTTTATGGTTATAAATAAGTTTTTTTAATGACATGCAATTACACAGGTTAATACTCTTGCAGCGGAAAGATTGTATTCCCTTGCTGGTGATTGGGCTAATCTCAATTCAGACACATTACTTTTTTGATGTGTGCTGTGGGACTGGAACTATTGGCCTGACCTTAGCACATCGAGTTGGAATGGTGATTTCTTTTACACAATTTGTTATCTAGTGTAACACACAAGACACAACTACAGCTTGAGCAATTATTGACTTATTTAGATTCTTGTCAGAGGCCTCTTGTCTCTTTGGAAGAATCTTTCTCAAATCTAGTTACTATTATTGCCAGGTTGTTGGGATTGAAATGAATGAATCAGCAGTTTCAGATGCTCACAGAAATGCTCTTATCAATGGCATAAAAAATTGTCGCTTTGTCTGTAGTAAGGTAAGGCTCATATTCACTACATGAAACTGATACCACATTGTCTCATTCTTAACTACCATCTTGTCACCATAATGTCATCCTGTTCAGTTCCATTGACTTCTGATCTATCTGCATACTAAAATAATCTCATTTAAGCTCATGTGTTGGGATTAAACAGGCTGAAGATGTGATGGGGGCCCTTCTCACAGAATATCTTGGTTCACCACAGCAGCAGGTTGCAGCTTCTGAAAGTAATTCTGAAATCGATGATACAAACAAAAATGGGGATATGATTGACTGCACAAGTTGTGATGGTGAAAATATAGATAGCTCCAAGCAGAGAAATGACAATGGTGAGGGTCAGCAGCCTATGGATACGTCAGTTGATCATCCTACCCGTGCAAGCGACGAGGAGGTGGATGGGGTGAACAAAGTGGTTGAATGCAGTCATGATGAACACAATGTGGCTTCTGGTGAACAGAATTGTGTGGAAGCGTCGTTGACCACTGATAAGCCCATTGAGACATCATCGGATAATAGTTTGGAGCAAGGCAAGGCATGCCAGGATGGTTCTTCAATGCAAACGCCAATGTCCTTGCTGCTAATGCATGCCAGTTTAAGAATGTCGTTGCTATTGTAGACCCTCCACGTGTTGGCCTTCACCCTACTGTAAGTAAATCTCAGCCTTCTGCAGAATGATTGTAGTGAAGACCTCAAGCAGTCTGCTTGTTGTTATTTTCCTGCTTTTACAGTATAATAATGAGCTGGTGCTTGCCCCCTGTATTTAGTCAAAGGGCTGGCTATCTTAGTTCATTCCTCTATATGTTCTGACCCTGTTCCTTAATTGTCATTTGAATACTGAACCTCATTTATGAAATATCTTCCTGTCTATTAGCAAACCAAACACTTGGGGGTAGCAAATGATTTACTGGATTTACTTGCACTATGTTATAGTTTATGTTCTGGTTCTTACTAAGATGCTAACCTTCATGGTGGATCATACTTACATTATGAGTATCTTTATAGGTGATCAAGGCATTGAGGACGCATCCACGTATTCGCCATCTAGTGTATGTATTTCACATACTTGCGTTGTACCATACTGTCTTAGATGGGCATAGTAGATTTTCTTACTTCTCTATAAGCTAGAAGTTACTGGTAGCATATGCAGAAGTGTTTGCTGATGCTGAACTGAATTGTAATTGAGCTAGTGATGTCTGAAGATGAGGGGCAGTTTCTAGTGTAGAGTTTAAACAAACATACAACAGTGTCATGGATTAGTCTGTTACAGTTGTGAAACTCACTGCTTGTTTTTCTTTTCTTGTATCACAGGTACATTTCCTGCAATCCTGAGAGTCTAGTTGCTAATGCGATTGAGCTTTGCACCCCAACATCTGAGAAACAGGAGAAGAACAAAGGCCACCGAGGGTGGCGATCTATGAGCAGCGCTGGCCTTGCACGGCAGAGGACGAAGTCGATGCCCAACTCTGAACCTTTTATCCCCAAGAGGGCAATGGCTGTCGATCTTTTCCCTCACACGCCGCACTGCGAGATGGTTATGCTTTTTGAGAGGTGAAGGATGGTTATACCTCAGATTGCTGTCCAGGACCATACCAGTTTTTCCTCACTTTGGTCCATATATTGTAACTTATTAGTAACATCAATTTGATTGAGGAGCCATTACAGTTAGATGGTTGTTTGGGATTTTCGTTCTTTTGATAGGATCGGCTACTTGATCGTGGGTACGTATTTCTTTTTGTTGCTGCCGTAGGATTCACGTACTAAAACGTGAGCTCGTAGCCATACCTGCCGCAGCTTTTATATCGATGGTCCAACCTGGGTGGCATCCTAGTCAGGGGAAGAAAACCGTACATAAGTACTCGAGCTAGTGTTGGCCCAACTCCCACAGCATTAGCTGTATTGAACTTTATTTCAATAAATGTTTTACGAGTGGGTTTGCTCCTTTTTTTTTATCTGATCTGACAGGATTTGGAAGAGACAACGACATGTTCCTAATTGCATCAAAAGCATGCCGTCTCATTTTGAGTATGATGTGTGCCCACATTTGAATACTAGACCCTTGTTCATTCGTTACTACTTGCTAGGACTAAAGATGAGTGTCGGCCATGCAGCTAAAAAAAAGGTTAAATTAAAGCTGAAATGATGATTTATCAGAGAAACTATTGTATGATGAGGTGTTCATCAGTGAGAGATTATTGCTCCATGCGATCATTTGCAACTTTCTCCAATAAAAAGATGCATAAACCAGTTCTCGAATTGAAATCGAAAGAGGAGAAATGGAGAAAGCACTAGGTCCGACACTGTTCTTGGGGATTGGGCAGGTTTGCTTTAACAGGGCCTACACAAACACTAAACAAAATATCTAAACATACGATGTGACGCTACTGGTGCAGACACAGGATTTTATAGAGCCCAAAAGTAAAGCAGAAAATCATAAAGGAAAATGAAATGATTCCTCCTAGAGATTGAGCTGCAGTGGGTCCAGGTTGAGGAGAGGCATCCTATTCATATATCTATATATCTGCTGCTGAAGTTGAGAGGAATCTGTGCCAATGCCATGCCTTCATTCATGGATGGACGGCAAGAGTCGGACAACTTCACAAGGCGGGCAGGTTTCTGCAGGCATGAGCATGAGGAGGTTTTAGGTGGCCAGCATGAAAATTTCATTCCATTTAATACACTCCCATTGGCTGCGAGACCAGGTTTTGTTTCTTGGTCCATAAATTCTCATCTAACAACCGCTTGACTGCCGGTGGTGGTGGTGATGGTGGTCATGAATCACTAGTCCTTCATCACTGCTTGTGCTTGGCATGGCATGAAATGAAATGAACCATACCGACGACATGTGCAACCTGCAAAAGTCAACCCCCCCTTATTATATTTTGCTTCAACTACTCTAGTCATATGTAATTCTAACTTTATCACCAGCCAAAGCATGTTATATTTTAGACCAAATTTATATAAAAATGGTACTAACAATAACTATCCTACTAGATAAGTAACAATAGATTAGATTGTCATGAGATATATTTTTATACTATAGTATTTATTCATATATAGTCAAATGTTAATGGAATTTTCTATGAATTTGGCCAAACATAAGATGCTTCAACTATGTAGTATCTATTTAGAGTCAAATGTTAATGATCTCTATGATGTGACGGTAAATCTAGAATTACATTCTTTGTGGAATGGATGAGTAGTAAATAACACAACGTGTTATTTGGTCCTTGCCGGTACACCCAAACATGACCGTTGTGAGTATAAAAGGGTAAAAATAAATAACACAACGTGTAAGACATGTAACAACTTTTCTAACGAATTGGCTCTCTTTTTTTTTTTTTTCAAATGGCGCGGCTGATCTTTAGTGAATGTAGTGAACAATAGCGTTGTTATCTTCACATGTGCAAACAGATTATAAACAGCACTGTGCAAGTGTATATATATTGTATTTGCGCCAGCAATGACGTCAGACCAAGTTGGTCCTTCTGGCTAGAAATGCACGCCCTTTTTATCACTTGCTCTGAATACGTCATCTGCATTAATTTGTACTATCAGTGATCGTCCTCCAATGGTGCTGCCGCCGTCTCCTACGTGGCATGCAATCTCTCGAGAGATCATTGCAGCACGTACGTCACGGTCCTACGTGTCATGCAATCTCTCTAGAGATCATTGCAGCACGTCACGGTCCTACGTGGCATCCGCATGGACCATTCATGGGCCTCCAACAAATATATATATATACTAGGTAAATGCCCGTGCGTTGCAACGGGTACAACTTAATACCACGTTTCCATTACTTTTAATAACCGAAATACAAGCATTTTAGTAGATGTTTTATCGAAAAGCAGCTAGATAACGGCAGGAATGCCTAAGAGACTCCCCTAAACATAAAACTGATTACAGACTCCTCGAAACTTCCTCGAGCTTTTAGAAACGACGGCAATTCAGACAGCACCAGCAGCATCAAAAGTGAATGCTAAAACAGGCTCTACAGACCCCCAAGAGCAAACGGAACTGAAGATGCTTGATCGAAATGGGTGGCAAGCATGAAACAAACTGACAATTTCTTTATCTTCTTCATATCAGTCATATATCTGCAAGACTGCAAGGTATCTGTTCTAGACTCAGCCATTGAGGAGGGACTGAGTTTCCCTTACCGTGCATTGCTTTCATTCAGCCGATCCAAAATGCCTGCATACGATCGCTTTGACCTTTCTATAGCGCCAGCAAAAAAAAATACTTAGATAGATGGAAGATTTACAAGGAAGCACCGAAGCGCACTTGTATCGATCGTCAGGTAGCAGCATGCAGTGGCAGCAGCGATACCGCTGCCTCCGTCGCTGTGCCCCTGCCCCTGGGGTCAGATAGAAGGGGGTGCGTCATCGCCGGATCCGTTGGGGAGAATCAGGAGCCAGGGATCGCCGGCGCAACGGGCGGGGGCGGCGGCTGCGAGGCATGTTGCTGCGGCGACGGGCGTGGGGTAGCGGCAGCGGGATTATTGCGACACATTGGGGCACGCGCTTTGCCTGCTAAGCGAGGCCGGGAGCGGGGTGGAGGCAGCGTAGCGGGGCCGGCCAGGTGAGCCGGATTTAGGGGATTGGAGGGAGCTCGGGCTTGAGGCCGGAGGTGGGCGGCGTCGTATGGAGGTTGCCGGGTGAGTGCGGGAGCGGGAGGTTGCGTGATTGGGGGTGGGTTCTCAAGGGTCAAAGGGAACGTCGTATGGAAGCCGCTTGCCGCCGCTGGGACGTCGCCGATGCTGCAGGCCGTGCAGCCGCCGTCGGCGTCACCGCCACGCGCACCCGCCAAGACGCCCTGAGCGGCGCGAAGGGCGGCGACCGGAGGAATCCCGGTATGGGAGGGCAGCGGGGCCAGGCGGCAACCGAGGACGGCTGGGGAGAGGGAGTGTCGGGGAACTTTGACCGCAGGGGCGAGAGGAAGCCGGATCTCGCGCGGGGAGCGGTTCTGCTGTCCGCGCGATACGGTGAGCAAGAGCGACGGGAACCGCCGGGCGGAGTTACGTGAGGGAGGCGGGGTGAATCTGCCGGGGTGAACGATTCCTTTTGAGTCTTTTTAGTAGTAGATAGATCAATCAGATAGAGAAACGCCGCATTGTTAAACTAACTGTTCCCTTTCGTGTGTGAACTTAAAATAGGCATCCCATGTGCAACAGCCAACCAAGTTTAGCATGTATAGCATCTGCAACAAGTTGAAAGTTCAGAACTCAAAACAAGCAACAAAATTGCCCAAATTGGTTATTATTGTTGCTAAAAAAAATGTGAGGACGAGCCAAAAAAAAAAACAGTGGTGTTGACTTTCCTCAAGTTCTGAATATTTTGGCATGTCACTTGTATACAACCACCATATGAAGGCCATGTTTATGCTTCTGCATCTAAAAATGCATGGAATCACTAACTCATAGTTCTAAAGGTTGAGTGATTCAACAAACTAACGATACACCACTGCGTTTCAAAGATTTAACACTTTTCAGAATCTGAACTGCATGCAAGATCCAAGAAGAGTTACTGACATAAAAATTTATGGAACAACTTGGGAAGATGATAATTCCCAAGTACAAATTCATATATTGAGGTACCCATAGGCTTGCTACCTTTTCTCTAACAAGAAATCTATCTTGTAACATGGATCGAGGAAAGCTTGTTGAATTCTATATAGTTGACTCTATTTGTTATAATAGTAACATTGATAATTCAATTGTTTTCATAATGGAGATTGCTAATGAAAATAACTATGACCAATCATTTACCTTCCAAGATCTTAACAGCAACATCCTTCAGCAAGTCTCTGTCCAGCTAGATTGTTGCTGTAAATTAAACTATTGCATCATACCCATAAAAGAAAATAAATTATATGGAACTAAATATACAGTTGTTCAGTAAAACTCACATTAGGATCGTCTCCAATACCTCATGTTACGTAGTTATTATCAACAAAAGATGCAGCAGCTTACCTTGATTCTTCCTTGCTGCAGCTGCACCACAAATATAGATTTATAGGTGAAACCTACCTTGGTTAGTGCTTATTTCAAAAGTAAATATGGAGAGGTTATAGACCACATAAGTGATTAACCCAAAATATGAAACAAAACAAAGATGCACTACGTACTGAACCCTTTTTTAACAATGATGCATAATTAATTTGATACGAAAAGGCTAGGCTGAAGGTCCTACTCCTTGCCAAATCGTCCTAGAAAAACCCCACTGCAGTCTGTAAATGAGAAACATAAATAAATTGTTGTTTTGTTTATATCTGAAAAGCTAAACAACATGTTGGCTCATTTAATTTCATGAAAACGGGCAGTACTGGAATAAAATGGCCTGATTATCTTTTCCATTTTGAAAAAATGCTCCTTTTTGCTCAGCTGAAAGGGAACGAAAAATAATTATTGAATCTGAGGTTAGACAAAATACCACATGGCACCCAAGGAAACGATATGGAACATTGGCTGAGGGACTAAGTTTCTGAGGTTAGACTGAGTTTCAGACATATATATTGTCAATGAAATTTAGAACAATTTTAGCTGGGGATACGAACTCTAGCTCCCCAGCTACTCATATCTGCTTCTTGCCATGCGTCATGAGCATGGCAGTGTACAATTTTGTGCATTTCAATTTTAGGAGCGTGTTTTTAAGGTATATATATATATCCTAATGTGTATATAATTCCTGTGCAAACATTGGTCATCTGATAGTTGCTTTGTTTTGCAACATTAATAATTTTAACTCTTATTAAAACCATGTCATGCCAACATGTGTATAGAACAACGAACACTATAGAATTGGAAGAATACCATACCTTCTTTCGTTAATAAACCTGAAGAGGAGCCTGAAGAGGAGTCAAGTTCACAAACTTGTCCCTGCAGCATTTAGGAACATCTATGAAATTTGTTTGTCCTTTGCCTGTACTCTCGTGATTTAGAGCAGGTAAGCGACCCTCGCACACAATCTCTGCTTAGCATGCGTCTACAACCCATCCATATAATAATACCATGTACATGTGCAGGAATTGGAATATGAGTTCTACAAACGAAACTTACAGGTGCTGAACAGAGTGATTCTCATTATCCCAGCAGCATGCTTCTAGACAGAGAGTTGCTGCATTCATAGGATATCGAGTCCAGTGCACATAAAACATGAGGCCGGGAGGGGATTTAGCCGACGGACCTTACAAGTTGCCACCAACCACAGCTCCATCTGACCGTCGGCCGGGAGGGATCGAGCGCGCCGCTGCAGCCTAGCCGCGCCGGCCCATGGATCCGCCGCCTGGCCGCTCCGGTCGATGGATCCGCAGCCTGGCCGCGCCGGTCGATGGATCGGCAGCCTGGCCGCGCCGGCCGAGACGTGGGAGCCCTGGCGGGAGGAAGGTGCTGCCGTATTGCTCAGCGCTCTCACCAGCTGCCTCCCTCCATCGCAGGCAGCAAGGCTCAGCCAGGGGTCGACGTTGACAGCGATGGCACGGGAAGTTGCCGTACGCCGCGACGTAGTCCCCGGACCAGCAGATGCAGAGGGCGAGGGCTAGCTGATGGGGTTGGCCGGGCTGCAGCCGCCCTGGACGGGCTCCGCCTAGGGTTCCGGCTGAGCGGGCGGCGACCGACGATGACGGGGGCGACGATGGCACTTTTGCGACGGGGAGAAGAGGAGGCTGAGGCGTGGGCGAGCGAGCACGAGTGGGGAACGCCGTGCGGCCTGCTTGCGAGCACGCACAGGAACCGTCGGGCTGCCGTGGGAGCAAACTCGAGTGGAAACGCGGGACGGGGCTGGGTACGAGCGTGCGTGCGAAATTGTCGCGGGTGAACCGAGGAGCGGGCGGTTGTTTTGCACGCCGGGTGGACGATTTGCCGAGCGAGGTGAACCGAGGAGCGGGCAGTCTTTCACGCGGAGGCGGGGGTGAATCTGCCTGGGTGGACGATTCCCTTTCGTTCTTTTTAGTAGTAGAAGATTAGTACCTACTCTCTGCTCACACGTACTCCTACCAGGCATCACCTGCCCAGCCCAGGTTGAAAAGAAAACAGCAGTACCCCATAACCGTTGGACATGTGGAAGGTAGGTCTGCCACCTGTCATCGTGCCGGGACACAACACGCACAAAGCTTTTTGCTTTTTAGTACTCCCTCTCATCCCATGTAGTTCGTCGTTTTTCTTACTAACTTCACGTGTTTGACCATCCGTCTTATTCAAAATATTTATACAAATTATAAAATAAATTAATCAATATTCAAGTATCTTCATTGATAAAATAAATTAAATGCAAAAAAAAATTATATTTGTGTAAAAATTTGAATAAGACGGCTTGTCGAATAAGATGGCGCATTTAATCAGGGGTGACAAAACTTCGGTGGGGACGGAGGGAGTATATTTTTTTATTAAACTAGTACGGAGTATAATTGCCAGCTAAAGACTATTTCTTGTTTTGTTCTTGCAGAAGTTCAACAGCTTGTTGTTGCCCATTTTGTTTGTTGTTGTCCATTGCTGCATAAAAATTTAATCGGAATTCATGAAGTTGGGTTTGTTTTCTTGGCCAAAGTGTAAAAGGAAGCGTTTTCATTCTCGGACACTCCCTTACTCCCCTTAGGCCCAAAAATAATTTCACATCTCACACATTAAGGAGTTAAACTTTGCTAAGGTTGACCAAATATAAATAAACAAAATACTAACATTTATGATGTGCAATAAGTATAATTTGATTGGTTGTGGAATATACTTTCATAATATAAGTATTTAGAAACGACTAAGGGTAAATTAATTTCATGTAATATAGGAGCGACTAATAAATCGTTCCGGCTCCAATCGTTAGCTGAAAATATCTTTTGGAAACGAATCTTCCGATTCTCACGAAACACGATCGTTTCTCTCCATTCCAAGCAGTACATCTGTACACTCTCCTAGTGGTGCTATCACATACAGTACCGGTGTAGGCTCCTCGATTCCTATGAATGCACCACATATCACATGAAAGAAAGGTGACACGAGTGACAACTCCAGTGCACCCAACTGCTAACGAACGGTGTGCATCTGTCATTGATTCATTGTCGACAATCAGCTAGCACCCCATGTACGTAATAGGTTTGTACGACACTAGCGTGTGTGGCAAGAGATGTACACATCTCTTTCGTTTCATCATGGCAGAAGCAGCATGGAAACTTCTGTAAAGGGAGCAGATAGATAATATGTCTCTGTGTATACATATCTTCTTTCATCCAGCATCGATCCATGCTGATCCATCTTCACTGTTGAGTCCCACATGATATAGACACAACATTCACAGATGCTGCATCAGTGTACTAGAGGACGCGTTTTCTCGTTGGTGTAGTTACCATCACAATCCTTCCTTTTACCTTTAATCATAGCCAAGCTTGACCGCAGTGGTTTGGAGATTAGTACTAACGCACAGTGATCCCCAAAAGCTAGGCACCACGCGCAAACGGGCTCTACACGCCACCGCGCGTCCCGTCTGGACATTTTCTCGGACGATCGATCGCTGCGTCTGGATCTAAAAAGCAACGCAAGTGTTTGAGATCATATAACTTCGATTGATGTTTATAAATCAATAAAGTAGCGAAATAAAAGGGTGTTCGTTACTTTCAACAACAGTGTGTTTGTTAATGACGATGGAAACTAAAATAAACTCATGCTTGGCTGCAAGGACAACAACTTCGCTTCTTTTTTCGAAAACTACCAGTACAGCATAACTCTTTTATTTATTTATATTATTATTACTTAGGAACACAAACAAAGCACCGTCATGTGTAAGGTCAATTAGGACTAAGCAACAGTGTCAGCATCGTGGCATGACTAGTGGCACGTACGCCATGTCATATAATTAGCTCAGCTGCGAGAGAGAAAATAGGAGTGGTTCTTGGACTAATTGTATCATTAATTGTCTAATATAATATATAAAAGTTTCTTTTTATCTTGAAGAAACTTGTTGACATCTGGAGCAATCAACAGTACAATAAAAAACAGGAAGTGCTTTCAATTATCGTGTCAACTATGAAAACTGAATAAACTTCTTGGCGGCTCAAAGGACTACTTCTTTCTCCTACAAGAAAAAGAAAGTAAAAAAAATATTGGTACCATATCTTTATTTACAAAGAAAAGATAAAATGAAGAACCCTCATGCGCACTGGTGTTGCAAATTAATCTTTTTTTAATATAGAAAATAAAAAACATTAATTAATTTGAGAATAAAAGCGAAGAGACATTAGTATTATGGTACTCTATCTAAGCACTAGAGTTTTTAGGACAAATTAATTAAGAGAACACAAAACCGCATATACCCTCACTTTATTTCCTAATTAGAACCTATCATCAATGTCATATAATTAGCTCAGCTGCGAGAGAAAATAGGAGTGGTTCTTGGACTAATTGTATCATTAATTGTCTAATATAATATATAAAGTTTCTTTTTATCTTAAAGAAACTTGTTGGATCGATCTGGAGCAATCAACAGTACAACAAAAAATTAGGAAGTGCTTTCAATAACCATGTCAACTATGAAAGCTGAATAAACTTCTTGGCTCAAAAGGACTACTTCTTTCTTCTACAAGAAAAAAGAAAGTAAAAAAAAAAAAATATAAAATGAAGAACCCTCAATGCACTGGTGGTGCAAATTAATCTTTTTAATATAGAAAATAAAAAACATTAATTAATTTGAGAATAAAAGCGAAGAGACATTAGTAGCATGGTACTCTATCTAAGCACTAGAGATTTTAGGACAAATTAAGAGAACACAAAAGCGCATATACCCTCACTTTATTTCCTAATTACAACCTATCATCAATGTAATTAGTGGTGCTTGGTTGATAAATATCAACTAACACAATTTGATAAATGTAGAGTAACAATATGATACCTATTTAATGCAAAACTATTTCCCTCTACAATATATCCCTCATACAGTCATACTTTAGGTACAAATTTTTGAATTTTTATATGTGCTATATTATAGAGGATGGAGGGTTGCATCTATATAACTCAAGAATACACACATAAAATTATTTTAGAAGTTTATGAGGAAAATTAAAACGTCATGTATTAATTATTAACATTGTTTCAAATATGGGCCAAAACGATTCAATAGTTATTCAGTGATTCATTAGATCATTTATTAAGTACTTCCTCCATCTCAAATTGTAAGTTGTTTGACTTTCTTTACCCTAAGTTTGACGCATTTCGTCTTAATCAAAATATTTGTGTACACATGGTCAGATTAAAGTTATTCTTGAAAAACTTATATTAATAAAGCAAGCCCCAAACGAAAGAAGTGATGTTTTGTATAAATTTTTAAATAAGACGAGTGGTCAAATATGGTGTCAAAAAAAAAAGTTAAAGCGACTTGTAATTTGAAATGGAGGAAGTATAACATAATATAGAGGCATAGGCACATCTAAAGTAAGGCATTAGTATAGTGGAGCTAAAACATCATTAGTACCAAGAGCAAAGTAATTGAGGATATTATCGTAGCGGTAAACTTTATGAAAAAAAGCTATAGTTGACTAAGGAGTGTTGAGTGGAGCAGGATAACCCATGAGCATGACTGCAATTGCAGTGAAAATGAAACTGACGGGGGCAAGGCAGCTGCGTCTGGTGTTTGATTTGTGCGCTGGATCCGGCCGCCCACCTCACCTCACCTCACCTCACCCTGTCGCCTCCACTCGCTTCTCCACCGCAGCAGCCCTCGGCTGCCTCTATTTATGATGCCCGCCCGGCCACTACCAGCTCCAGCACTCTTTCGCACAATTGAAAAGCATCGCATCGAATCGTCTTCTCCATCGTCCCTAGCTAGTATCTTTTCATATTCCGCCATTGTTGATCGCTCGCTCGCCTTGTTTCTTTCCTCTGCCACCACTGCTCTGCGACCTCGACTGCTAGCGGCTGCCCGGCAAGGAACCGAGCCACTGCCAGAGCCGGCCATGGAGAAGGAGACTCCGCCGCTGCGTAGCAAGGACCAGCAGGTAAAGTCAGCCCAGACTCAGATACATAATCATTCATGTGTGTTGCAATTGTCTGCACTCTTATCTCCCTGAATTATTCCATGTGTATTGGTGTAAACAATTAAATATTGCTAATCTGTAATCCAATTCCTTGTCTGATGAGATGGAATCTTCCGGTAATCTGCTAGTGCTGGTATCTTGTACTAATCGAATAGGAGCTTTTTCAGAGTTGTTTAGGGTCCTCTACGCAGTTCTTCCAAATTTCGAATAGTACTTAGATCCTCTGTTTTCGATTATCGTAGTTACATGTTGTTTGACTTGAAAACCTTTTCGTATCTTCTTAATTATTTTTTTTAAAAGACATCAAGAGCTTTCCTACCCTTCCTGCTCTGAAATTAGATTAGAATAGATAACAGTAGTGTTGTTTGCATGGCAATCAGCAATTCAGCAGGGCGATTATTATCTGAAACTCTGCTGATTTTCCCTTCCTAGTTCTCTGCATGTTTATCTCTGAATGCTTTTCACCTACCTACATATGTTTAATTCAGTAGTTGCAAACTCTGAAGGAAGATCACTCGTCTGAAGAATCTTGTTACTCTTTTTGTACTGTATGTATGCAGGAGGACGCCACTGCAGCAAGTGTTGTTTCATCGGAGCAACGGCCACGGCCACATCTCTGCATCGACATCCCGGCAGAAAACCTCTCGACGCCGACGCCGACGCCGACGCAAGGCGGCATGAGCATCACCCCCACCTTCCACCAGGAGGGGGGGAGCAGACAAGCAGCAACACGCCCGTTTCTTCGTCCAGCAGGCCGAGCAGGCCGCCTCTACGGTCGCCGTCCTTCATGCTGAGGCAGACGGTGAAGAGCCTGTTGCCGGCGGGGAGCTTCAAGTCGTCAGCCACCAGGGGCTACGAGGCCTCCTCCTTCTCCAAGATGTTCAAGAACAAGGTGATGGGCAGGACGGCGTCGCTGCCGCTGGACGATGCTCTGTCCTCGTCACAGCCACCACCACCACCACCACCGATTCAGCAGAAACCAGGTGGTGTTGGAGGTGGTGCAGCAGCAGTCCAGCACATGTGCCGCTCGCAGTCGCTCCCCATGAACATGACCATGAAAAAGATGAACACCAAGAGCTTCAAGAGGATGGACTCGCTCGGCGGCATGTACCGCGTCGTGCCTTCCACGCCAAGAACCCCTGCCGTCGTCGTCCCTGACATAGTCCCTTCAGACTCAGGTGGGTGTCTGAATCGTTTCCATTTCTGACAGACTTTGCATTATTCTGACTGAATGATCAATGGTGTCCAGGGCCGACGACCACCGGCGGCGAGGACGACGACGGCGGCGAGGACATACCGGAGGAGGAGGCGGTGTGCCGGATCTGCATGGTGGAGCTGTCGGAAGGCAGCGACACGCTCATCAAGCTCGAGTGTTCGTGCAAGGGCGAGCTGGCGCTGGCGCACAGAGACTGCGCCGTCAAGTGGTTCAGCATCAAGGGCACCAGGACCTGCGAGGTGTGCAAGCAGGACGTGCAGAATCTCCCCGTCACCCTGCTACGTGTGCAGAGCATACAGCAGCGCGACCTGGTGAATCGCGGTGGAGGGAGCACGGGCAGATACGATCGCTACAGGTAAGCTCTTAACAATTGCTCATCGCTTTCATCATCAGAAATTCAGAGTTATGTTTGCTGCAAGTCTTTTGATTTGTGGATGGATCGGAGGACACCTAAGCAGCTAGCTACTGCCGGAGAGTGACTCGATATATGATGACACCACTACATACTAGTTTATGAATGACAAATTTGACCTGAATTGCTTTGCTTGCATCTATGAGTGACACCACTGATGCATACAAATTGTCCTTCCTTACATATATGACAAGTGAGAAATACTTATATAACAGTGTGATTGTACAATCATGCTTTCCTGCTGGTCCCATGGAGTATGTTTGTTAATTATTTAATTGTTAAGAAGCAAAATCTACTTGATCAATCCAAGCATCTGGGTGCCACCACGTATGTACACAAGCATCTTTTATTTTCAAAGAAGGATGCCTGCATCATTAGCATCATGTGGAGATTAACACCTGTCCTAGCTACGTTCCATTTTGGAATGACACAATAATATATTAATACCTAGTGTACATGCAAACAAGTAGCAGTTGGTTACCTACTTTGAGCAGATCACCACCACACGTGTTGTCAAATTAACATTTCTCTCAAGAATCAAATCTGACTGATGTCATCGAGCTTTCACCTGAAACTTTTCTCTTGTCTTGTTACTCTGTCAGAGTCTGGCATGGGACGCCTATCCTTGTAATCATAAGCATCCTGGCCTACTTCTGCTTCTTGGAAGAATTACTGGTACTGCTGTTACCTCCCAACTATGTATTCTTCTTGTTAACATTGACATTATATATGCACAATCAGTAGTAGCAGTTTACAATTTGACATACATACATACATATTATATGGTATCTAAATTTCTATGACTGACAGGTGGGCCATGAAGGCATTGCTGCGCTAGCTATATCTCTGCCCTTCTCATGTATCCTGGGACTCTTCTCATCCTTGACCACCACAAGCATGGGTACGTCATGACATGATATCCAAGCCAAATTAAAACATGCACAATTACATATATAGATGCTTAGTTAATTGGTTTCAGAAATCATAGCTAGTCCTACATGACATATATCAGAACCTTTGAATTGCATGCAGTGGCAAGAAGATACGTATGGATCTACGCAGCGGTTCAGTTCCTCTTGGTCGTCTTCTTCACCCATCTCTTCTACAGATATGTAAGCATACATACATACACCAACTACACAGCTCTTCTGAACATGTTGTTATGTACATACAGAGACTGACCCAGCGTGTATTTGCAAAAACGATTGCATTGCAGCTCCATTTGCAGGCCGTGATATCCATCATCCTGGCGACCTTCGCCGGTTTTGGCGTGGGCATGACCGGCAACTCGATCGTCATTGAGATACTACGCTGGAGGGCGAGGCGTGTGGCGCCTCCTACAACGCAGGCCCGCCGTCGCCGGAGGGCGCGTGCACCTCAGCAGCAACAGCCTCCTCCGGCACCTGAATCTGATCAACCTTCCAGTGAGCCTTCAGGTGCAGACGTGGGAATGGGAGTGGGACAGCACGCCGCCGCCGGCGATGTTGAGAACCCACCCGTCCCTCAGGCGCCATAGAACATTATACACGATTTCCCTTAGAGTTTATCTATATACTGTTGAGCAGTGACAGTTTGTAGTTTGTTAGATTACCAGCTGAGATGGAGGTTGCATTTGGGACACTGTATAAAAGGTCGTGCAGATGGACTCTGAATTTTGTTTCTCTGATATATGCTTCCTTGAGAAAGGGATAACCTTTGGTGCTGCATTTTAATTTAGAGATGTACATTCTCTCTTCTCCGGACCCATTCATTGTGATGGCTCGTTTTTGATCTGGCCCGGTTTTTATTTCGAAGCTTTTTTGAGCCGATTTAAGCCCATGTACCAAGAAGACTTCTAATGGACTAAGCCCATTACTGTGGTTCATTTTTTCGTCTGGCCTGTTTCATGTTTCAAAACTGTTTAGGCTCATTTTTCAATTATGTTTACTAGCAAAAATGCCCGTGCGTTGCAACGGGAGGAAAAAAATATTATCAAACATCAAACTCCAATAAGTATCAGCTTGCACAACAGATGTTATAATTGAAGAGCCAAATTGGAATACAGTTCTAATAGAGATTACGGCTCTAAAATTACACCTCCAGGACAGATTGCTAATGCATATCTAGCTAGATTTTATTAGAGATGCCTTCTAATAGTTCAAGATTCCTGATGCATATCTGACAAACATGAAACATCTGACACACAAACTGCTGTCACACGGCAGTCAATCGTTGCCTGACCGATCGATGCGCCTCCGGCCATGCGTAGCTACCAAACGATAGTCGGTGTGGAAAAAGCACAAAACGACGGTGGAATTTTAACCCAAGAACACAATTATCCATAATTTTTTTTTTTGTATTTAGGGTACTTTGTGCACAAATGTATGTGTCTATATTTGTATGTCTATGTTGTAAAATAATGTCAGTTATTGCCTCCTTAACCATCACTGGTGTCCACGTTTTGCCTCTGAGCCCAAAAACATGACGGCCCGAATCGTTGTTTGACCTCCCCGAGGATTTGAGGCTGGTGGCTAGGTGGACACACATAGCTGGGCCTGTGGACATGTCGGACCAGACCAGCCACGACTAATCGAACCTGACCAGCCGGACCAGGTTTGCGAGCCAAACGACGCAGGCAAGCACGTGACCGGTACACGCGCTATGGAGCGGGGAAGGACATGTGCGTGCGCGGACGCGCGCCAGACGGAAATTTTGGATCGAAATTTTTTTCTTTATTAGTAGGTAATAGATTTTGTACCAACTCAACCAATTCAGTTCGTCCTCTGAAGGTTTTTAGACCAGCCCACATGAATGTTCTTGGGCTAGCTCCACATTTTTCATGGATTGTTGCCTATAAAAATTATTTGGGCTAGTCCACATAACGTTGTTTTTTGCAGCCCACACAGCTTATTTCCGGGCCTCATATTTTTTATCAATTACAAAACCAAACGACACAATTTTGTTTTCAGATCCACATTTCAGACAATACTATTTGCATTCTAAACATATGACCAAGGTAATGACAAAAATCACTAGCCTTACTTTCTTCGGTTATGTGTGCATCACAAGATGTTGTGCTACAGTTTTGTGCTTGGCAATGGCAGGTCATGTGTGCAGTGCAGCGTGCTCTCAATAGTCAATACATAAGAATTCCGTCCATGGGCTACTATTTTAATTTTTTTGTAAATTCATATCTTTGTACCTCATATGAATCTGGCATTCAGGAGATGATTCCTGGCCGACCTAAAAGATCCATTGGACAGACTAAAGAAAAGTTCTCTTCCCTTTCCAAAGATAAAGATAAATTAGTTAGAAATGGGGAAGTCTTATGCAACTCTGAACGAAATTCATGTCTCTTTTGTACATGTCTCTTTTTACATATAATTTTTAACACTTAACACTCGGCCTGCTCATTGCTGTCAAACCTGTTAAGAATCACTCTCGAACCACAAATCATAGAGCACACAAAGGGAAACACAGAGACAAGGTTGGGAGGAATAGGGATTCTCTATTATTGAATCACTTTCATAGATGGTTTTACCTAGTTTTCATGAAAGTGACTCATCTATGAAAAGCTGAATTTCATGAAAACCAGGCCAGGAAGGTATGTTCCCAACTCTCCTTCTAAAATAGATGCTTTTCTCCATTATGCCTGGCAAAGCATCTTCAACTTTTATGACTGTTCATATTACCTTCCGGCCAGGTTATAACCAGTTTTGAAGGCAATTTTATCTCTATATTTTTTATTTAATTCAGGTGAATCTTTGAAAAATCATAGTAAATTATATGAAAGTTATAAAATTTAATTCTAATTTTGATGGACTCTACGTGAGTAGATCTACAGATGAACATATAATATGATACGCTTTAGTACAAAGTTTTTGCTATAGTTTTTAGATATATGCGTTTCTATAATTACATGGAATAATTCATGGCAACCGTTTCTATGATCCCATTATGATAATTTTTTTTTATGGTGGGCTAATTGTTTTATGCTTGTAGAATGAGTTGATGCATCAACACCTCATTTCTTACAAGCATAAATTAATAATTAACGTAAAAACATGAATAATTGAGTCATTTCACTAAAGTTATAGGTTGGACTCTCGATGGACCATCTCATGTGTGAACTAAACACCCCGTAAAATTTCCTTCAAACTCAACAACCAAAAAGTTTTAAGTCAAACAATCAAGTTTGACAAATTTATATTAAAAATAACTAACATTTATGGTATCTAATAAGTATTATTAGATTTAGCATGAAAAAATATTTTTCACAGTGGATTAAAAATGTTTTCCTTTTTATATGATTTATTAAAGTTAAGATAATTTGTGAGTTAGACAGGTTATATTAGTTTTTGACAAAGGGAGTTGAGTTGAGTGATGTTTTTTAATAATACATTAGTACTCCGTAATTCTCTAGTAATTTATCACACTAAGACAAAGATAAATGGAAATTTAACATAGGAAGTGGTAGTAAACAAATTAATATCAGCTGCGATGACAGATAAGAAAAGAATCAATTGTAATGAAAGTAGACATGGGGACACACACCACCATATTCTTTCCCTTCTGATGTTGTCAAGTTATAAAGGTAGGCCCCACTGACCGACCAGCCAGATACATATATATGCATTAACTTTGCTAATTACACTGCCCCACATGCCCATATGTACCCTTTGTCAGTGACGTATACTATATACACTGCATATATTTTTCGAGGTAAATGCACCCGGGCCCCTGAACTTCATTTGGGTCAAATAGGTCCCCGAACTTGAAACCCGGTCATCCACCCTTCGAACTTGCAAACCCGTTCATCCAGGCCCAGTCCGGTTTTGCATGGCTGCATGGCACTGTTGCGGACGTGATTTGCTACAGTAATCCCGGATTTACTACAGTAACCGCGGTTTTGTTTTTTTCCTTTTCTAATTTATTTAGATGCGAATCTTGAAAAATCATAACTCTTCGATACGACATCGGATGAAGATGATTTTTATATAAAAATTATAGCCCTCGGCGAGATCTATAACTTTTTAGTTTTGAATTTTTTAATTTGATGACGTTAAGGTGCTCAAAAAAATTATATAAAATTACAGCACTATAATAATCGCGTACTTCTGCTTGTCGCACTATAAAATTGAAGCACCATAATAATGCGACAAGCGTAAGTACGTGATTATTATGGTGCTGTAATTTTATATAATTTTTTTGAGCACCTTAACGCCATCAAATGAAAAAAATTCACGAGGATATGCTACACGTTATATTCTAGTACCGGTTTCCAAATTGACACTTCGCTGTGCACCAACACCGGCGTGACACGCAACCACACAAAAGAAAAACACTTAACGTGATGTATTTTCTATTTTATTATGGCTGTCAACATCAGACCACAGAAACTAAACCCATCAAATGAAAAAAATTCAAATGATAATTTTTTTGAGCCTTTAACGTTATCAAATGAAAAAAATTCAAATGATATTTTTTTTGAGCACCTTAACGTCATCAAATGAAAAAATTCAAAACTAAAAAGTTATAGATCTCGTCGAGGGCTATAACTTTTATATAAAAATCATCTTCATCCGATGTCGTATCGAAGAGTTATGATTTTTGAAGATTCAGGCGAAATAAATTAGAAAGGAAAAAAACAAAACCGTGGTTACTGTAGCAAATCCGGGATTACTGTAGCAAATCACGTCCGCAACAGTGCCATGCAGCCATGCAAAACCGGACTGGGCCTGGGGTGAACGGGTTAAAGGTCGAAATTTGGATGGCCCGGTTTTGAGTTAGGGGAATCTATTTGACCGACCCACGCCAAGTTGGGGGGGCACGGGCTGCATTTACCTCTATATTTTCAGTGACTACTACAATATCTATGCATATCTGAAGGAACCTGATGAAGGAAACCCCTAGTGCACGCAAGAAACATATGCAGAATGGTGATGCCGCAGGTACATGCTTTGGGCAGAGTCTCAAGGCTGGAATCGAATCGCTTCATCGCTTGTGCTCAAGCTTCAAGTTTCCCCTTCACGCACGCTACCGTGCATCACCATCAATGGTATTTGCGTTGTACCCTATATATACGTGCATTCGGATCAAGACTAGCCTTCATCGAGCACCATTGCACATCGATCTCGATCACTCTGCGACACCACCCCAATTAGCACACCAGAAGCAACAATGGCGTCGTCCAACAACGTCGTGGCCACCGAGGTGAGCAAGGCCGTGACCAAGCTCAACGACCACCTCGCCACCGCCCTCACCGGCAGCGGCGAGAACGCCGCCACCGGAGGGGCGGCCACGACCATCATCACGCTGGCGGGGAGAACAGCGGCGCCACCATGGATGCGGCTGCTGCGGCCGGCGACGTGGAGGACCTCGTCGTCGTCGGCAGCGCGGACGCGGAAGAAGGCCAGGACGAAGAGGAGGGGAGGAGAACGTGGTGATCACCGCCTACGCCAACAGCAACTACCAGGCCGTCAACAACTCGGTGCTCGTTGCCGGCAGCTGCAATGTCAACGATCCCGGCGTGCACGTCGTCGTGGTGGAGCACGTCGACGAGATACGTGACTACGACGAGGACATCGACGGCCAGGAGTTCTAAGCATTGCAAGTGAGATGGTTTCGATGAACAACTCCGATATATCCCTCAGCACGTAAATGATCGATGTTCTAAAATTATGTCACTAGTTGATGAGGGATCATCACTATATGGATGAAGGACATATACATCATATATTATATATATCTATATATGCACTAATCCGGGCTTTCAGTTACGTTTGTGAGACTTGTTTGGCTTAATTCCTTGCTTTATTTAATTTGGTCCATATATTAGTACTACTACATATATATTTACATTTTCTTGGGTCGACTTTGTACTACTGTAAGTTGTTTGATGCACACTACTTGAATAAAATTCTAGCTGAATACATCTATACTCCATCCATTTCAAATTATAAGTTGTTTTGACTTAAGTTTCTATAGCTTTCATTTACTATACATTTAGATTATGTGCTTATACAATTTGTAACTTAGAGAGTATACTATATAGTTGCATAAACGATAGGAACGGAACCATCGTCCATCTAGACTCTAGAGCAGATAGTTTTAAATACAAAATGTACGTACATGAACATATTGATACAATTAGTAGTCTCCCTCATATATAACTGAAAAAAAGACAAACCAACATCGATGATGATCAATCATCAACCGTGCCATTATTAGTGTTGATGATCGATCCTTGATCTTGATCCTTAATTTATGCTAAAACCAATGATGAAGTTACTAATAATTATGTGGGAGGATCTCAGAGATAGTGATGAGCCAATTTGCATTGGCTACCTGCTTGGAATGGCATCCGATCCCACCACTGACGGCGCCGTCAAGAGCAATCATATGCATCGTCCATGATCGATTGATGGTCACACTCACACCTACCCACCTACGGGGATCTCTCCCTCTCACTATTACATAATTATTATACCAAAACTTGTTTTATTTAACAGAGATTTTTTTAAAAAAATTGAACAGGTGACTCGATCACTACCACAGAACATATCATTTTTTTTAGAGGTGAACACTCCGCCCACTTCTCTTTCTATAGTTTGTGTTAACCCGTGAACAATGGCGGTGAGTTGTAGATCCTCCAGTCGCATTACGAGTTGGCCTCTTCCACCTCGTCCCCAGGGAGCTCCTAGTTCTAGATCCCCTCGGCCCCCCCTCCCTCCTGCCTCCAGCGATCCGCCGCCGTCCTCTGTAGATTTAGGTAGGTAGATAGTTTTCTGTGCTTTTTGTGCTTGGCTGTTATGGTGTTGCCCCGTCTCTTCGTCGCCTCGTGCCGTCGATTGCGGTCTTTGTGGTCCTCCTCGGTGCCCTCCTCGCCGCCGTCATCGTCGACGATGAGATTTGTGGTAATAAAATAAATCCTCCCTCCGCTGCTGCGGGATTCACTTTTCTCCACCCCTCAATCAGTCACCCCGGATCGAATTTGGCCGCTGGAGTTGCAATTCCGGCACCCGGTGGTGGAGATCTCTCTGCTCACCGATTCCCCCCGGCTCTGACTCGATCCAGATCTCCATCTCCACCTCCACTACCGTTCACCTCCGAGCAGCACCTGCTTCAAATCTTGCAAGTTGTCCACCGCGTCCTCGGCGTCCCACGTGCCATCGCCCCTAGAGTTTGTTTGCTGGCCACCTTGGGGAAATCCTTGAGCCAATTGTTCTTCGGTTCATCAACATCCACCTCGCCGGAGATGCTCGCCGTTGCTAGTCTTGTTGACCCCTTCTCAACCTTAGCTCTTAGAAGCAGGAGGCCCTTTACGCCCGGCGTTTTCAACGTCGGTCAACGACGATGCCCTCACCAGCGTTTGCGTCGGTGTCCTCCAGTTCAAGCGGCGGCGCATTTCCGTCTTCCTCTACCTTTATGCAACACGTGTTTGTGCACGTGGAGGATGTTTGCGTCACGTGTCCTTTGGGACTGCACTTTTATTTACACCTATGGGTGTTTATGTAATGCTGCTTTTTATATATATATATATATGAGTGTTTTTCGTCAAAAAAATAAATAGAGGTGAGTTGTATGCCCATGTAAATAAAAAAGAGCCGCCGCGCCTAGGCCCCGCTAACCGACCCTTCACGAAAGCTTGTATCTTGTCTATTAAGAGGCAAATCTTAAGAATCACACTTTTATTAATCAATTTAAAATTTCATACTTCATAAAGTATACTAGCTGTTTCAGGCAATTTGTGAAAAATGAAAAGACATGTCTCATAAAATCGATTTTGTGTCGGCGACTCCAAATGTTAAGTGTTTGTCTCCATTTCTTTTTAACATATAGTGAATATTAAATTTGAAATTACAAAACTCAAACTTTGACCATAACATATAATGGATCCACAATTGGTCAGGTATATGTTAGAATTTATATATGAATAGTTCCCCTAAAATTCATATGAAGAAATTTTGATAAATCTCAAAAGGCCCAATATCTCGTGTTCCCTAATGGGCTTTATTATTTCAGCCCATGAGTAAAGGTGGGAGGTGCAATATCAATTAGTACCATATTGCTAGTTGATGTAGAGATAGGGAGTTTTCCTCCCTATATATTTGTACCAAGCCTCACGGGAATAGACACAATATAACAACTACAATTGAGAGTTTCAATTAGAAAATCCCTCGATAGTAAAATAGTATTTTCCTCTCTTCTCATACAGCGCCGCCGTCGCCAAGTCTCGGCCGTCGAGGCGCGTGCACCGGCGGCCGGGCGGTGTCTCCGGGAACCGTCGTCTTTGCGATCCTGCACGGGAGAAGGCGAATAAGGTTTTTGGGGCGCTATTTTTGCGGCGATGGCACCTCTCGATCTTCGTCCACGGCTCGTCTTTCGGGAAGGACAAGTGGAGGACCGTCAAGCGCCGTCTTCATCGACAACTTCTTCGACTATTTCAAGAACCGCCCGATCGATGATAGTGGCAAATGAGCCGGAGGACCTCGGCATCGCTTTTGGGAACCTCTCCATTACGTTGTCCTCAACGTCGGCCCGGGTATTCTCAAGATTCAATCTTCGTGTGGGTCATGTTCAATCTATCGATCTTTACGGTGTGCTAGTTGTGCTTACACTTTGTTGCTATGATCATGCTATGCCTTTTGCTCTTGAATCATGCTATGATCTATGATATGCTTTTATGCTATGCTAGTAAGCTTGACATGCTTTGTCTAGTAGATCTATTTATCATGATTTATTTTATAGAATTAATCGTAAATTGCCTAATACTTCAACAATCCAAAAACCTTATTATAGGTTTTTTCTTGATTTAACTATGGTTGTTTTTCGACGTCTTTGAGACTAGAAAAGTTTTCTAGTGCACATTTTAAGAGATGGCGAGTTAAGGCCATGCTCGGCTAGAGGCTAAAATGTTGCGGATTCTTTGTTGGATCACCTCGGGGAAATATCTCTAGAGATAAGAGAAGATTCGGGGAGACAACACTATCTTTAGAACAATTCTAAATAGTCTTGCTAGTCATCTAGAAGACGCAAACTTGCACTTCAAGATGAGAAGACATTGTGGGATCAAGCTGAATGCAATCATTGGTACATCTAAGTTGTACATTATGGAGAGCTTTCATGACTACAAGATGGTTGCTAACCAATCTATAGTCAAGCAAGCGCATGAGGTTCAACACATGGCAAGAGAACTTGAACTCCTTAAGTATGCAATACCCGATGAGTTTGTATTTGGATGTAATATTGCTAAGTTGCCTTCTTCATGGAAGAGCTTCGGCACAATTCTTAAACACAAGAGCCGAGAAAATATCGGTTATAAACCCGATAGCATCTCTTGATGTTGAGAAAAAGATTTGGGTGAAGAATACTATTGAGAAGGGGAACAAGAGCCGTTCTAGCACTAATTTTGTGCGAGAAAAACCCACATGGCAAGAACAAAGGGAATAAATCTTCCAATGCCAAATTAACAACTACCGCCGAAGAAGAAAAATAATGACGAGGTGCTTTGCTTCACTTGTGGGACAGCTTAGTCACTTTTCCAATGGGAATAATAAGAATATCAACCTCGTGACTATTAGCAATCGATGAGGAGTACGTAATAATGTTCCTCTTGTACTACCAAGTATTTCAATCACCAAGTTGGTGGGTTGATCTGGGGTGCTAATATTCATGTGTGTCCGACATCTCTTTGTTTTCTTCTTATAAAGAGCTACAAGGTTCTTCGTCCTAATGGGGAATGGGTCACATGTTCTGTTCGTGGCATTGGCACGGTAGATCTGAAAGTTTACCGGGGAAAATGGTGCGAGTTGAAGAACGTGCAGCATGTCCCTACTATTCGCAAGAACCTTGTTAGTGTTTTCCTTCTTTTAAGAGATGGGTTTAAGGTAGTGATGGAGTCCAATAAAGTAGTTATGTCTAAGCATGGACAATTTATTGGTAAAGGTTATGATCTGGGCGGCTTGTTCGCCTAAGTTTGCGAATTTTTGTAATAAGTCGGTGAATCATATTTGTGGCACAATAAATGATAGTTCAAGTGTTTGGCATTTCGTTTATGTCATGTGAACTTTGGTTTGATGTCACATTTATCTAGCTTGAAGTTAATTCAGATTTCACCATTGCCAAAGGTTCTAAGTGCCATAGTTGTGTGCAATCTAAGCAACCTCGAAAAGCCTCACAAGGCGGCGGAGGAGAGACACTTGGCACCTCTAGAGCTCATACATTACGATCTATGCGAGATGAATGGTGTGTTGACCAAAGGTGGAAAGAGATATTTCATGGCGTTAATTGATGATGCTTCTAGATATTGCTATATTTACTTCTTTGAAAACTAAAGATGAAGCATTAGACTACTTTTAAAATCTTTAAAATTTGAAGTTGAAAATCAACTAGAAAGAAAAGATTAAACGTCTAAGGTCGGATCGTGGTGGTGAATATTTTCCTATCATTTGATGAGTTTTGTGCGGAACATGGTATTATTCATGAGAGGACACCTCCCTATTCCTTTGAATCCAACGGGGTTACCGAGAGGAAAAATCGCGACGCCGACCGACTTGGTTAACGCCATGTTAAACTTCTTTGGTTTATCTAAGGCATGGTGGGGAAGCTATATTGATTGCGAGTCATGTCCTGAATAGAATTCCAAGCAGAAATAAAGAGACAACACCATATGAGATATGGGTTGGAAGGAAACCATCACTTTCATACTTGCGCACGTGGGGATGCTTGTCAAAAGTCAATGTTCCAATTAATAAGAAGCGTAAGGTTGGACCAAAGACGGTAGATTGTGTCTTTCTTGGATATGCTCACAAGCAAAGATTGCCTATCGATTTTTAGTAGTAAAATATGAAGTTTACGATATGCATGTTGATACTATCTTTGAATCTCGTGATGCTACATTTTTTTGAGAACATATTTCTGTAAAAGATATGCGTAGCAATGCTAAGTTTTCTCTTGAATTAGCTCCCGATATTACTATACCTATCGAGTCTCCTATTGAGTCGTTTGAGCAACCACTTGAGGAGGATGACAATGAAGTTCCTTTGAGGAACAAGAGACAAAGGATTGCAAAATCTTTTGGTGATGATTTTATTGTATACCTTGTGGATGATACTCCCACCTCTATTTCAGGAGGCATATGCATCTCCGGATGTAGATGATTGGAAAGAAGCCGTTCAGTAGTGAGATGGACTCGATTCTTTCTAATGGAACTTGGGAGCTCTCGAACTACCTTTTGGTTATAAACCAATTGGTTGTAAGTGGGTGTTCAAGAAGAAGCTTAGACCCGATGGTAGGCTCGGCTTGTGGCTAAGGGCTACACTCAAAAGGAAGGAGAAGATTTCTTTGATACTTATTCACCTATTGCTAGAATGACCACTATTCGAACACTACTATCCTTGGCTGCCTCATATGGTGCGATCATTCATCAAATGGATGTGAAGACAACTTTTCTTAACGGAGAGTTGGATGAGGAGATCTATATGGATCGGCTGATGGGTTTGTAGTAAAAGGTGAAGAGCGTAAGGTGTGTAAATTATTGAAGTCTTTGTATGGCTTGAAACAAGCACCTAAACAATGGCATGAGAAGTTTGACACTACGTTAACTAGTCCGGGCTATATTGTTAATGAAGTTGATAGGTGTGTGTATCATCGACATGGTGGGGGGCGAATCGTTATATTATGTTTATATGTTGATGATATTCTAATCTTTGGAACAAACATGGATGTTATAAATGAGGTCAAGTCTTTCTTGTCAAAGAATTTTGATATGAAAGATCTAGGAGAGGCTGATGTAATTCTAAACATTATGCTTATTAAGGAAGAGAGTGGGATTACTTTACCGCAATCTCACTATGTTGAGAAGGTCTGAGCCGCTTTGGCTTTATGGATAGAAAGCCTTCTCCAACACCTTATGATCCTAGTGTGACATTGTGAAAGAATAAGAAGCGTACTAGAGATCAACTCAAGTACTCTCGGATTGTTGGTTCACTCATGTATCTAGCGAATGCAACTGGACCGGATATCTCTTTTTTCTTTGTGAGCAAGTTGAGTAGGTATATGTCCAACCGGGGTGATGATCATTGGCATGTACTAGAAAGGGTCTTGTGCTATCTTAAAGGTACAATGAGCTATGGAATTCACTATTGCGGGCACGGTAAATTGTGCTAGAGGGATATAGTGATGCTTAACGGATTTCGATATTGCTCAAATGTACGCCACAAGTGGGTATGTATTTACTCTTGGAGGTGGCGCGAGTGTCATGGAGGTCTTAAAAACGGACTATTTTGACTAAGTCAACCATGGAAGCGAGAACTTATCGCTTTAGATACAAACATCTGCAGAGGCGAGTGGCTCGCGTGAGCTTTTGTCCGACTTGCTTGGGTGGTTGAAAAACCAAGCCGGCTATCCTTATGAGCTGTGATAATCAAACTATGATCACTAAAGTGAATAGTGCTAAGGATAATTCAAAGTCAACAAGACACACGTTAAAAGACGTTTGAAATCGTCGAAATTGAGAAACTTCGAGTAATAAGCGTATCTTATATACTGAACAAAATAAAACACAGCGAGATCCCTTTACAAAAGGGCTATCACGTAATGTGATAGAAATTGCATCTAGGGAGATGGGTATGAGACCCATATGAGTTTGATAGTAGTAACCCAACCTTTTTGATCGGAGATCCCGTGACTAAGAATGCAGGGAAGAACAAGCTATTGGTAAAGCGAGGAGAGTAAAATAATAAACCCTCTCTATGTGAAGATGCAATACTCTCAAGAGCAAAAAGAGGCTCAGTATGGTAGGTTGGCGAGAATGCCTTAATATGTCCTATTAACTTTATAAGTAAAGATCTTTGTCCCTACGAGCATTCTTGAAAGGGCATACCTATATGAGTTCGACCGTTAAACGCCGCGATCTATGAGATTTGGGTGATCTCTAGTAAGCTCATGAAGAGACTAAGGAGTATGGCGTATATGCTCCACCCACGGAGAAAGGCTACCGGCAGCCAAGTACTAGTTTGACTTTGAGCAAAACTTATTCACACAAAACTTGCAATTCAAGGCGTAGTCCATTGTTCAAGTTGTGGATGAGTAGAACTTGAAGCTCTAGGCGGATGTTCAACTTAAGGTCTCTGGCTGAAACACTAGTATATAAAACATTAGTGAGATAAGGAAAATATCTATCTCGGGGCGGTTGAGATCCGGTGGGGGATTGTTAGAATTTATATATGAATAGTTTCCCTAAAATTCATATGAAGAAATTACGATAAATCTCAAAAAGGCCCAATATTTGTGTTCTCTAATGGGCTTTATTATTTCAGCCCATGAGTAAAGGTGGGAGGTGCAATATCAATTAGTACCATATTGCTAGTTGATGTAGAGGTAGGGAATTTTCCTCCCTATATGTTTGTACCAAGCCTCACGGGAATAGACACAATATAACAACTACAATTGGGAGTTTCAATTAGAAAAACCCTCAGTAGTAAAATAGTATTTTCCTCTTCTCACTTACTGCGCGCCGTCGCCAAGTCTCGGCCGATCGTTCGCGTGCACCAACGACCGGGGCGGCGAGGTCTCCGAATCGTCGTCTTTGCGATCCCGCACTTAGGGAGAAGACGAATAAGGTTTTTGGGAAGCGCTATTTGCGCTGCTCCTCGATCTTCGTCGCGGCTCGTCTTCCCGGGGAAGGACACGTGGAGGACCGCCGTCGGCTCGTCTTCATCGACAACTTCTTCGACTACTTCAAGCAACCGCCCGATCGACGATAGTGACAATTTGGAGGACCTCGCATCGCTTTTGGGAACCTCTCCATTACGTTGTCCTCAACGTCGGCCGTATTCTCAAGATTCAATCTTCGTGTCGAGTCATGTTCAATCTATCTGATCTTTACGGTGTGCTAGTTGTGCTTACACTTTGCTATGATCATGCTATGTCTTTTGCTCTTGAATCATGCTATGATCTATGATATGCTTTTATGTTATGCTAGTATGCTTGACATGCTTTATCTAGTATATCTATTTATCATGATCTATTTTATGGAATTAATACGTAGAATTGCCAAATACTTCAACAGTATATGCATGCTTAGTGCAAAAGTTATATCAAAATATTAGTTTTTTTCCATACAATCCTTTTGGTAGGACAACATTTTTTGAGGCACCCTTTCAGTACGAACGACATTGGTTTGGTTGCAACTCATATATACGGTACATGTGGTAAGAGGAATTGTCATGACCAGGTGGGCCAGCCGGGAAGGGCTAAAAGGGCTTTGGCTTGACGCCGCCGGCCTACGAGGGGTGAGGGGCGCGCTTGTGAACAGCGGAGCGGCCCCTGCCGCGCCGCCACCACCTTCCTCCCCTCCGCGTCCAACTCTACTTCGTCTTTAAGTTAGGATTATCTTAGGCTTTTGGTGTGTAAAGGGAATATTTCAATCTATAAGGAAGACTCTTATTAGAAAATAAATAAATATTGCTTGTAAAAAAGGTATTCCAATCGTATAAAGAAACCTTATAGAGATTGCTTAGATTACAAGTCCCACTAGCCGGGCTATATAAGCGAGGCATGTAATCTCTTTGGGGATAAGCAAGTAATAAAAATAGTTCAGTATCTATCTCGCTCTCTAGCCCCCCCCCGCTGCCGTCCTGCCCGCATGCGCCCGCCAGCCGCCGCTTCGCCTCGCTGCGCCCGCCGCGCCACCGCCGCCACGCCGCCGCCGCCCAGCGCCCCTCCCTCCCCTCCTCCGCCGGCTCCTCCGCTCCTCGCTGCTGCTCGAGCCGCCGCCCGGTCGGCGTCGGAAACTGCAGCCCCTCACGTCTCCTTCTCCGCCTCAACGGTCGGCGATCGGGTGTCGGTTCCGGCCCAATCTAGCCGGTCTCTCGGACAGGAATTTATACTGAGCATAATTTCGAATACTTTTTATAACTCAGATCTTGTATGCCATATTAAAAAAATATATGCAAACTCGAATTTACTTTTTTTTTTTGAAAAACGAGCAAATTTAAATTCATTTTTTTATAGAAAATATGCGAGCTCAACTTTGGCTGCGTGCGCCGGCCACACCAACGCCTACGCGGCGCGCTAATAAACTTACCTAGTTTTCACATGGCCACACTGCAGTTTTTTAAGAAAAGTCTTGTGGTCCTATCATATCATTTGGGGCAATTAAGATGAACAAAGCTACAGTCTGAACTGTTTAAGAAAAAAGCACAGTCTGAAGTAGCACGCATCGATCAGGATCGCATGCGCTACGCACTACGCTCATCTTCTGTTACAATACTAGTGATTTGCGCGCGCCCATGCGCGCGAGTGATGACCGTGAGTGATGGCCGTGGTTGTATGGGTCAGTAAATTAAATAACAGTTGAACCGTGTATCATGTTGATCAAGAAGGTGCACCGCATGAGGAAGCGAAAAACGAAGTGTTGATCAAGAAGGTGCACCGCATGAGGAAGCGAAAAACGAAGAAGCGTTAGGGAGGAGGGCCCTGATGCTTACCTGAGCTTTCTGGGCAGTAAGAGAAGAGGATAGCTGGAACGCAGAGTTGTTTATATGTATATAAGATTCATATGGTTCCGGTGAGAGGTCCAGTCCGAGCATGTGTAAGCATGTGTACCTCTATGCATGATCATGCTTATCTATCTCGATTCTTGATCTCTCTCTTATTTCCATTTTGGATTGTATCTATTTCCAATTCTGTCACATCGCCATTCTCTTACACTCCTGACCATAACACTATACATTAAGATTTGTTAAAGGCTCATCATGTTTTTGCTGTGGGCTAGCAGCTAGACACGATCATGCATACAATGGCATCCAGCGCGTGTAGCAGAATCCGAGTATACATCATGATGGGCTAAACGCTCAGGCATACATAGCACCAGAATCTGAGTATGCAGAGTACAAGAATCTAAACATAAATAGCACAATCTGGCTATACATAGCTCCACAATCTGAGCATGAGAGCTCATTGGTAAGCAGTTCTTTTGCTGCACTAAATATTCTAAGCAACGCACGACGAGGACGTAGAATGGCCCCCAGAACGAAGCAAGTAATCCAAGATTCCAGGAAAAGCGCTATACCAACACGACGAGGACGCAGAACGGCCCCCCAGACGACGACCCTACCTCGCTACGGCAGGCACCCTCCCACACTCTATCCCTGTGTCCCCTCCGAACGCCGCCGTGCTCCGTCGTCTCAGCAGCCCGCCGGCAGGTCCGGATTTGGCCCCCAGTCACCTGCAAAGGAAACGCAAAGCGGCGACAGGCACATCAGACGGCGGAGCCGCCGGAACGCCACAGGATTAGGCACTCGTGGTTGAGAAGAAGCGCGGCGAGAGGAAAAGGCGGCGAGCTCGCTATCGCCCTTGGGAAGAAGCGCGGTGAAAGGAAAAGGCGCGAGTGGATTTCGCATACCTCAGGTAGCCGTCGGGAACGAAGAGGGGAACGGAGCGAACGAAGCTGCGACAACTCTTTTTATCGTCGCCGCTGTTTTTTTAGGAGGCATGCCTACGGGCAGGTAACAGAGGCCGGGCAGGTAACACAGGCCGCTGATAGGAGGACCCCATGGGCCTGCGTAGGAAGACGTCCCCACCGTCAGCGTCAGCGGTGCTCCAGGTGCATGCATGCGCTTGTTCCCATCCGCGAAAGGGCAGCGAACCCCTGGCCATCGGGGCTTGAAACCCGGGACTCGTTGCTTGCCACCGTAGCGCCTGACAAAAGGGCCCAACTAACCCCATCCAATGATGAAACCACAGCGAAACAGAGCCAGGCAAGGCAATGCATAGACAACAACGCAACGCACGCAGTACACCCACCTCCCCGCTTGCTGAGGCAGATATATTTGCATGCAGTGAATCCTTTGCTCCTGCCTGGCCGGCCGCTCAGCCAATGAACATGAGACAACGCGTGGCGTGAGTCAATGAGAGGATGACAGCGCTGTGCGGGACGCACGTCGCCTGACCATCCCGGCCAAACTCCTGTTCATGCACCCGCGGTCAGCTATTCACAGCGGTAGATCCAGATCACAACGGACAACATTTTTTTTTACTACCGTGGCCACCGTGAGGCCGCGGCGTGGCCTCCAGTTCTATTTTCTTTAAATATATACTACTACTGTAGTAAAATACAGTACCAGAACCGCGCGCCTGCAGGAACGTGAATATCACACACGACGGTGACCTGTAGCGTGTGGTCCTGACTGATTAGGAGTACTAATAAACCCATCATCAGCCCCACAGTACTAATAAACCCATCATCAGACATATTAAGATTTTAACAAAATTAACTGAATTTTCTTAATTAATCTTTTCAGCCACAAATGTTTTCTTAGAGAATCAGAAAAAAAAAAATTTTAGAGAATCAGAAGTAATTTTGTATACTTTTCCTTTGTTTTCTTCATCTTGTTATTGTAACTTGTGACTTGTTTCATTGTTAATAAAGTTTTCCCTGTAGGGCCCCTCCAGTTTCTAAAAAAAAAATAGTATACTTTTCTTAGAGCATCTTTTTTTTGTTCTCTAATAAATTACTTTTTCTTAGAGCATGGATCAGATAAATTTTGTGGAAAATTAATTAAGACTGATAAATTACTTTTCAGCCACATTAAGCAAACAAAATAGTTTTGTGGTTTCTTCAGTAAAAATATTCTTTTGTAGAGAATCGGAAGCATGCTGCGCTAGCTCCTGTTCTGCCTGGTCCATTAACCTCACTTCAAACTTCTTACGTTCCTCCTCCATAATCTAAAAGTATAGTTTATTTCATCTCATTACATGCTGTATTGTTTTAATTCAATAATGGTTGCTCTGTTCACACTGTTTTCTTACCACATCAAAAGCTACCTTTGTGTGGCATTTGCATTTGCATGCTAGATAATGATAATCCATCCATACTCTAAAATACTAGTAACATTAAAATCAAGTAGGTAAACATAAAAGCAGAAAAAAAAAACTAAACACATACTAGAATGCATGCTTAACGGGAGTAAGGAGCACTATAAATTCCATCGCATCGCATCCCCACTTCCAAGACAGAGCTTAGCTAGCTTAGCTCGAGTGCCGATCACACCAACCACCGAGCGCCATGGCCGGCGGCAACCTCAAGAACCTGGTCGTCGCCTTGCTCGTCCCGCTCCCCTCCATCCTCTTCTACCTCTCCTTCGTCCGCGCCGGCGGGGACACGGACGCCAGCACGCTCTCCTCGTGGTGCGCCGCGCACCCTCTGCTCCTCGCCAACATCCTCTTCTTCCTCAACGTCAACGTCCTCTTCTGGCTCGTCGGCCTCCTCCTCTCCAACCACTGGGTAAGCAAGCACTAATCGTTTCCTCCACTGCACTCGCGCCAATTCCTTGTTGGCTTCATCATGTCCCCACACGGATTCATCCTTAGTCCGTTTCCACTGTGAACACGCTTGCCCGCAAGCTGTTCGACGCAATGCCTTGCCTAATCGGTGCTTATTGTATCATCAATTTTGCAGCTCATTGACCTGTACTGGACCGTCATCCCTGTGATGCTGCTGCACTACTACCGTGCCCACCCGGCATCTGTGGCGGACGCCGTGAGGTCGGCGGTGGCCGTGGCGCTCACCTGGGTGTGGAGTGCCAGGCTCACGCACAACTACCTCAGACGGGAGGGCTGGGAGTTTGGCAAGAGGGAGGACTGGAGGTTCAGCGAGATGCGTGGCCAGTATGGCAAGACCTGGTGGTGGATGTCATTCTTCGCCGTCTACCTCTCCCAGCAGGTGATGAACCTTCTATTCGTAGAATTTGCATTCTGTTTGAAGAAATCATAGACAGACATCACAGAAACCATTCTATAATCTGTTTATTGGTGTCCATTCATCCTTGTATAATATCCAACTACCTAGCTAGTTCTGAATTCTATCCAAATTCCTGTTGGCTGACAGGTGTTCCTGATTGGCATCTGCCTGCCCATGTACGCCATCCACTCCAGCAACCAGCCATGGGGCATCTGGGACCTCGTGGCCACAGCCGCCTGCATTGCCGGAATCGCCATTGCTCACTTTGCCGACACCCAGCTGCACAGGTTCGTCACCAGGAACGAGAAGCTGAAACAGCTGGGTGAGCCAACCGTCCCAACTCTTGAGGATGGCCTGTGGCGGGTACTCGCGCCACCCCAACTACTTCCGGTGAGCAGCTCTGGTGGTGGGGCCTGTACCTCTTCGCCTGGAACCTGGGCCAGCAATGGATGTTCGTTGGGCCTCTCGTCAACAGCCTGTGCCTTGGTTATGTCACGGTGCTGGTTGAGCGTCGCATGCTGAAGCAAGAGCACCGTGCTGAGGCGTACAAGCTCTACCAGAAAAGGACATCAGTGTGGATCCCTTGGTTCAGGAAGGCCGTCCCTGAATCGAAGCTGAAGGAGACCTAAGATCACAGTGTAGTCTATTTGGGCCTTGCCCCTTGTTCAGTTTGTTCACTGTTGTTCCATCCCACGGCCATGTCTAGTACTTATCGTTTCATCCACTATGTGCAATTAACTATATGTGCATGAAGTGCAGCTTGTATCATGATGACCTGTTTAAGATGTAAGTTGATAATAATGTATCTGCATGTATTTGCCTGATCTGAACTGCAATTTCGATTACCAACTCAAGCTAGTTACATTGTGGTCATATCCTCCATTCTCTGAAATATTGGCAAGACATATGTTTGAATCCAAGATAGCTAAATATGTCATTGATTCTGTTTATCCTCAGCAATTAGCTTGCTGTCAGTAACGATCTTGGTTGGCTCCATCTATTCAGGCTCATGGTCCTGGATCATCAGAACCTGCAGCTTACTGGTAGTATCCAGGATCATGCTCTTCCACTACCTGCTGAATGCCAGTGCCTAGCTGGTGTGTTCCTGGGCTTTCTAGACATTTGAAAAGCTGTTATCTTTGTTACCAAGGAATTAATTAACTACTGCTTTCCTTATCATGATGACTTGTTGAAGGTGTAAGTTAATAATAATGTATCAACATTTGTCTGCTTGATCTGAAGCTTGGTTGTTCATCTCATCCTTCAGAAAGATCAGATATGACGATTTAGACTGGGCTCAGATCATCCCTGAAAATTGAATTTTTGTATGGATCATGCAGACTTGTTGGCACTGCAATCTTGATTACCGAATCAAGCTAGTTACATTCTGGTCATATCCTCCTTTTTGTCCAATATTGACAAGACAAATGTCTAATCCAGGATAGCCAAATCTGTCTAATCCAAAGCAACCGGCTTGTTGTCAGTAATGATCTTTGTTGGTTCCCATCTATTCAGCCTCCTGTCCTGGATCATCATAACCAAGTACACTGATAACAGTCAAGGACATACTCCTCCACTACCTTCTGAATGCCACTGCCTAGCTGGTGTGTTCCCAAGCCACTAGACATTTGAAATGCAGCTATCCTTTTTGAGAGGGATTAATTACTGTTTTCAGTATATCTAGTCCATGAAATTATTTTATTTATCTTTTTTTTTAGTGGTGGTGGGGGGGTGGGGGGGGTGGGGCGTACAACTACAGGTTGGCGCAAGCATATGAATATATGATGATGATACCCACCCACAAAAAAGTTAAGAACATTCGAATCCTCTCCGATGAACACTAACTTTTAAGGACTAATCAAATGATTCACTTTGGTAGTTACTTTAAGCCGGTGTGGCGCCTCTGAACTTGTGTTATAGTTGAATGATTACAGGGTTACTTTGCAATGTTATTTATCCCCAGACAGCTGCTGCATATGCATGCTTGGCCCAAAAGAAGCGCGGCCTGATATGAATATGTATACTAGTTGATGAAAGAGGCCGGCCGCATGAAGCACTTTTGGTTGGGTTGATGATCCCTACATCATTATCCGAGCTGTTCATGCTTCATCCATGGGCCCCCAGGTTTCCTCTCTCACAACAATTACTGTTAGAACCAATCTCTCTCTCTCATCATCATAAATTTAACAAACAGTTGCTAAGCGCCTGGGTAAACTAATGTATACTGCTCAATCCACCTTGATCTTCTTTTGGCATGCAATGATGTCTGATCAACTTTTGGCCGAAGGAAAAAGTGAACGCCGTTTGGGGTTTCTAAAGCTCTGCTTTGATTCATCATTCATGCTTATGTTTTTGTCAGGTAAGAGCCGATGTCTTGATGATTAATTTTGGTGGAGCTTATTTACAGAAATAGATGTAGGCATCACAGGTGACAACTGGCAGGTAGCTCTAATTGCAGAATGGTTCGGGATGTGTCTGATACTCAACAGTTCCAGCTAGTCCCCCCAAATAAATAAATAAATAAATAAATAACCAGCTAGTAGACCACAGAATTGATCACGCGTGTTTGGATTGATCCCCTCCCAGAATTTGTATAATCCTTCTTGGTGTTCATTATTCAAGTGAACCACTGGTAAAGTAATAAAATGCAAGGTTTGTTCTTAACAAAAAGGACCAATCTCAGCAGGGGTTGTTTATACTTATTTAATGAGGTTTTTTTAGGTCAACTTCAGGGGAATCCAAAGATTCCCACCCGCAATTCATTTAGATTTCGGGCAAGCCGAGGGTGAAAAGGGTGCAAGCACCAAGTACATGGGTGACCTTGAAGGTCTCACAAGGTACAAAAGAGGGGGGAAAGCATCAACACAAAGAACATAACGAACATAACAACAACACAAACAAAAGCAAAGGGAATCCTAGACTAAGCCGAAAGTCATCAACCGACGCCAACTTGCGCCACAACCGAGCAATATACTCGCCGGTTTCACGAGGCCCTTGTGCCTTGCAACACTCCTCATAGCTACGCCGGCTCCGCCTGTCGCCCTCCCCTCGGAGGACCAACGACAAAATGGGGACTAAGAGTGATGACGAGCACGCAGCCCCGGATCACCGGACACGGCGACCTCCCCAGCACATCCAGGCTCACATACCACCATCCAACGCCATCCACAGGGAGTGGCAGCAGCGGTGGAAACTCCACCCGACATTTGATTGTTTGGCACCATCAAGGAGAGCGCAGACGGAGCTCTCCTTCTTGGAACAACATCATCTTTCAGAATGGTCGAAATGTGGTGGCTGAATGGAAAATAATTTTTATTGAGGAATTTGGCTTGGTTTGTATCAAGGCCAAACCTTCTAGAGGTGCCCTTCTTCAAACTTGGAGAGATAGCTATGTATAGGAGTTTTTGTTTTGCTTTTGGGCCTAGTTGCCTTGTAATTTAAAACTGTTGTACCCATTCCTTCATTTAAAAAAGAGAGAGGTTGGGGGCTTCCAGACCAGCTGGGTAAAAAAAGAGCGCCGATGGAGCAGAGACGCTAGAGGAGGACACTCGTTGAAGCTACGACAATGACTAGCAGCCGGTGTAGGCACAAAAATCCTACTCCTTGCGCCGCACACCGACAAGCCGGAATAGGCTGGCTTTACCCGGTTGCCGAGCGGCGTCTTGGCGTGCGATCAATTTGACCACGTTAAGTGACAAGGAGGTAAAGCGTGAGATGCGGAACATGCCGGTGAGACCAAAGACAGTTCCGCATGTATGGCTCTAAGGCCAAATGTAAAGACACATAGCTATGAGAGCTATACGTCGACAGATAATGAATGCATTCGGTAAGCATGTAAAAGATATGGATAACAACAATTTGCGAATGATCATAAAAGACATATTTGAACAAGAAAAGTCGATCATCATGACATGACATCATAAAGCTCTATTGCATGGATCGAATTAATTGACAACATGGAACAAAGCGGGTAACTTGTAAATATAAACCTAATCTAAACGACGCATGCATAGGTCTCATCCAACTAGTCCGCCGCACGTCTAGCCTTCCTAAACCCGTCAAGCTTAAACCCTTGCAAGCTAATCCACCGCATGATACCACTTGCTACAGATATAAACCACTTACCACAACTAGATCAATCCACCGCATGATACAATCTAACCATGATAAGCTAAAAGCACGCATACATCTAAACAGATCTATAAATACTCATTACTCGTTGAGGCGTGTATGCATAGACAAGTAAAATGCACATGCAAACCTAATCTAAAGCAAAGCCAGAGATTCGCCCCGATTAGTCCTAACGGCAATCCACGCATGATACGGCTTGCGGACTTTAATCGTTCTAAACCCTCTTCGCCCTAACAGCAATCCACCGCATGATACACGCAACAAGCTAATCCACCGCATGATACGGCTTGCCAGACTAGACTCTAACGATAGGTAGACTTACACATGAAAGATACAAGTAAACACATAACTGTGTTCGGCAAGGTTGCCGAATCCAGGGTGCCAAAAGATCTAACAAAGAGTGTGTGCATCAATCTAGATTGGGCAAAGAGTGTGTGCAAACATAATTAAATAAATAGAGAAACAAATAAGAATCATGCACCACTCGGTAACTTAATGAATTCATTAGGGTGCCAAGCCTAATGAAGCCGATAAGTAGCTCTTAGCCGGATCTTAGCCCACCGGATGGCTCATGATCGACAAAAGAACCCTCTTGCCCTCGATAGCTTAAATCCGCCTTGACGATACTAAGCGTGAACAAGACTTCTTGCAATATTCTAAATCCGCCTGACGATACTAGACATGGTGCAAGGTTGCGGTATTTCACGGAGGTCGGACGGGTCGATGAATCCTCTCGATAGATCGGCGACGCTTGGACCGGACTCGAAGGGTGGCGGAGCCAAGGCACTGAGCCGGGTTGGTTGTATTTGATTTGGTAGATTTTTTACGGTTGCCGGGTCTCATATTTATACCCCGGGCTTGACGAGTCCTAACTAATTATGAATAATAATAACGAAAATATTTAGCTAAGATACATTGTCCTCCAAGTCTTCTCGGAGTCGTGGAATTGCACGTGACGTGAGCCCTTATCCTCGAATATTCCTCTTGATGCTCCATGCTTGCGAACCATCTCGCGCTCGGCTCCTTCTCGGTCGGGCTCCTCGGCCGAATGGCATCGGCTTCGAGCAGCTACGACATTTCTTTGTTTGTCTTTTGCTAGCCGAATGACCCCTTACCGAATCATCATGTGCCGGCCCTTTCGTCATCCAGGCTTTATCAAATTTTGGTGTTAACACCAAGTTAGTCTTACACAAAGTTTTGATAGTCGGCGTTCACGATGCGCCTAGTTGCTAGGCTATGCCCGTCACCACGACTAGGGGTAGGCGAGCCTCTAGTCGATCGAGCGCCTAGGCATCGCGGGAGGCGATTACATGGCAAGTGCGGCGACTTCGGTGCCCTAGGGCGTCACGGAGGCGAGCTAGGCGGCCGTGCGCACAAAATAATGGCGTCCCGGGCGCGGCGTGTGAAAAATTGCCCGGCCCAGCGGGTGATCTGCGGCGTAGAGGCTGGAGGCGCGAAAAAACGGGCGCGCTGGAGAAGGATTAGGGAAAGGGACAAAAACTCGGCGGCCGGGGCGAGAACCTCTGTCGTTTGTGACCGGATGCTCGGTCGGCTGCGGCCGGACGCTGGACCGGACCGGTTAGTCCGGTCGGGCGAGTCGATCGGCCAGCGCGAAAAATGCACCAACGGCTATGTTTTTGAGTGGGCTCTATATATACTTGGATGCACCTTGGTACCCAAACAATTTTGCGTGACGGGCGAATCGGTTTTGCGTGGCGGGCACTATAGCCCGTCACTAACGTGAGGTCACGGTTAATCGCGTGAATTTGCGTGGCGGGCTACGGTGCGGTCACGGTTAATGAATCCCCGTGGCGGGCGTGCTACGGTGCCCGCCATGGAAAATGTTTTCAAAAAAATAAAAAAAAAGAAAGAAACCTAGGCAGGTGGCGAGCCCATCCATGGGCCCGCTTAGCCCATCTAGGCCCATAAGCCGCCCCACGCTCGCCCCCATCGTGTCGGACGAACGCGCGGATACGGATGCCGCGCCGGCCGCGGCCGGATCTGGGCGAGCCCATCCATGGAGCCGCGCCGCGCCGCCCGGATCTGGCTTGCCGCGCCGCCGGGACGCGCTTGCTGGCCGAGAGGGAGCCGCCGACGTTTGCTCCCCTCGCCGAGCAGATCCGCGCGGGCCATCATCGTCGAGGACGCCCGCCACGGTGGAGCGCCGCGGTTGGAGGGGGGAAGGAGCGCCACGGTGGGAGCGCCGGGCCGTCGTCGTCGAGGACTTCCGCCGCGCGCCGGCGCGGGCCAGGAGGGAGGGGAGCGGATCCGCACGCCGGAGAGGAGGTAGGGGCGGATCCGCCGTTGGGGACAAGCGTGGCCGCCCGGAGGTGGGTGGGGGCCGGATCTGGCACCGCGCCACCGGGCGCCGCGCCGCGCGCCGAGGACGCGCGGGCCGCCTCGCATCGCGCCACCGCGGCCCCTAAGGGATCAGGCCGCCTCGCACCACCGCGGCGGGAAGGGGGGGAGGCAAGCACCTCTCACGCCCGGCGGCGGGAGCGTGTGGGCGGCGGTGAGAGAGAAGTGGCCGGGTGGGGAAGGGAGAGGAGCGGTTCGGCTGGTGGTGGAAAAGTGAGAAGTGAAGTGAGGATCCGGAGGCCTAGGGTTTCATCGTCATATATATACCCAATGACGCATTTTGGGCTGAAATGGGCTGTTGGGCTTCGATTTTTTTTACGTGGCGGGCGTTTTAGGATGCCCGCCACGGAAAATAGTTTATTTTCCGTGGCGGGCGTGTTAAAGGTGCCCGCCACGCAAAATAATTTTCCGTGGCGGGTAAAAACACGCCCACCACAAAAAAAAAAAAAAACAGGATGTGGCGGAGTATTTTTCCGTGACGGGCAAAAAAAATGCCCGCCACGGAAAAGATTGTGCCAGTGCTCGCAAAATCAAATCAGTACTAGTGATGGCCAGGTTCTAGAGCTCCCTCTTGCACATTTTAACACTCCTACACACTTATGAGCTTGTGAGACTCCACACCACTCATGTCTTCATCCAAACTTCAAATCTTTGGTGAGATTGAGAGAGATAGAAGTGCATTTGCTTGTTGCTTGCATCTAGAGGCACTTCAACCTTGGAGGAGTTGCGGGATTTGTTTTCTCTTAGGAATTTGCTTGGTTCCCTAGCGGCTTGGAGGTTGAGGCGGTGTTGAGCTCGATTGGAGCTTGTTCGAGGCCACACCGGTGGACTTGTGAGGGGTCGTTCCTTACCCCGCGGGAGATTCGCGAAAGGAGCACTAGTGGATTGCTCGTGCCTTGTGAATCCCCTCTTGTGATTGGTGTGTTTGAGCTCCCACTGGGGATTTGGCACCGTGCCATTAAGCTTAGCAACCATCAAGTGGGTGTATCACCACAATGGGGACTAGCGTCTTTGGCAAGCACGTGAACCTCGGTGACAAATCATTATGTCAATTGTTTGAGCTCGTTGGAGATTTCTTATTGATCACGGTGATTGGCATCAATCTCCACACTCCGCGGTGGTATTGTACTCTAGCTCACATTTGTATTACTTTGCTAGATTACCTTGTGTAGCTTGATTAGTTTGCTTAGCTTTGTTAGCTCCTAGTGATATATTTGTTAGTATACTTTGCTCACCTAGGATTGACATAGCTAGATTGATTGTCTAGAGATCATAGTCTTGTGGTAGTGTTGATTGCATAGTGGGCTTGCCTAGATATACTTGTAGCACCGCTTTTTACGCTTCGCCGTTTCAATTACTAACCGGTTTGCTCAAGTGTGGTTTGTAGAATTTTTAATAGGCTATTCACCCCCCCTCTAGCCATTAGGATCTACCTATACCATGTTATTTAGCCTTTTATGATACATTCTATAGTGGCATACCATAATCTTTGACTTGGCAGTTATCATATCATTTATCTATCTTTATCTTTATTATGTGACTCATCCTAGTTTGAGTTTAGTTCGATGCATATGGTTTACTCTACATTACCACACCGCAAGTGAATCAATCAATCTACCCATAAGCCTACCCTACCCCCCCGGGTGGTAAAATATAAATACGTTACCTGGATAGACTCCCGGTGAAGTGCTACAATGGTATTTCCATCTGTGCGCTTGCAGATATCATGTTCATATTATTTCAAGAGATTCAAGTGACATATTAAGAATACCATTCACGCATTTCTCAGCATTGCTGCTAGGGTGACAGACTAGTACGTAGGTAATGCTAGAATGTGTGGTACACCTCTTATGCATATCCTGGTGAGATTAATTCCACTATGGATAATGATGCAGAGATATACACCGTACTAATTCCGTCTAACATCTTTAACCCCGACTAACCTTTTTGCTGGATGTGAGATTAACTCCACCTCCAGGTTAATTTCATTTAGATAGATACCATTATACATTTCTGGCGCTGTCCTGGGGTTGGATCTTAAATCCATCCTTATGTGATTGCGTTAAGAAATGTCAACAACGCCACAGTTACACCTTGGCAGTGTGAAAGCTTTATGGGCTTCCTCGACCTATGGGTAAAGAAGTGCAACCACTACAGAGTATTTAAAACTGGTATATCGGCCGTGCTCATGGTTACGGCGGCTTTGGATCCTTATGGAATAGAGATGTGCAATGTTTCATTAATGCTGTTCTATTAGTCTTATCTTACTTGTTCATACGATCATATGGGTGAATTGCATAATTCTTGCTACTTGCTAAAATTGCGACCAACTAAAAGCAACCACAGTTAAACCGTGTCGAGCCTTTTTGAGCCTCATGAGCCCATGCTATATTTGTTGAGTACGGATGGTACTTACTCTTGCATTATCATTCTTTTGGATAAAAATACCGGATGGGTAGCAGACGGTAGAGAGCTGCTAAAGTTATTTGAGGAGTTGATAGTCTTGTGATCAACTAGTCAACCATCCCTGTGGCTCCGGAGGCTTCGCCAGAAGACTACGTATATTCCGCTACTCCGATTGTTTATAAATGTAATGAACTATTGTTCTGTTATGTAATATAAAGCACTGTGTGATGATACCGTTCCTTGAAATTTATCGACTTATGTGTGTGATCGATACCTAGGCACACATATGGTTAGCACTCGGTTTTGTCCTTAAAACCGGGTGTGACACTGGCCTTGCTTGGCCACGCCTTGGCCAGCGACAGCCCACGGTTGCTGGCTGGGCCAACAGGGCGACGACCAGAGCTGCGCGGCTCTACGGTTGTCTTCGCTTCGGGCCGGTGGCCAGGACCAAGGGATGCCCTTGGTGATTGCGGTCAAACAAGCTCTTGGGTGAAAACCCTACCCGACTTCTCGCTCGGGCTGGCTTTGATGTTGCAAGTTTCTTCATCTAAGGTCATATGCAAAATTTGAATTTTAAATTTGAGAAATTCGAACACAATTTTGGAAGCCTAAATGATTTCAAATAAAAAGTTAGAAACTACAAAGTTTTATAACTTTTTGAGATGAACAACTTTAATCGTATAAGTTTTTCCATCCGAGGTCATTTAAAAACTCAAAAAAATCAATTTCAAATTATTTCTAGTGGCCGTTTGCCAGGTGCAAAAAAAAAAAAAAAAACACACACGACAAAGAGCTTATTTCTTCGAGTGTCGGATCCGGACATTCGGCAAAGAGCTTTGTTTGCCGAAAGTGTCGGATCGGGAGCACTCGGCAAACCTTTTTTTTATTTTTTTGTTTGAATGGTAAGAAAGAAAAAAATTTATTTCTTTGACAAGTGTAAAAGAACACTCAGCAAACAACTTGTTTGCCGAAAGTGCAAAAAAAAAAACACCCGCAAAGAGTTTGTTTGTTGAGTGCAATTAATTTATCGAGTGTTTTTCACGCAGCACTCGGCAAAGAGATTGTTTGCCGATTGCCCCAGGATTGCACTCGGCAAACCATTTGACACTCGGCACAGAGCTGGATTCCGATAATGATGCAGGCGCTACTTGAGTTGTTCCATGAACGGTGATGTGGGTCCGCGCAAGCAGGGCCGCCGCCACTTGGCAGCCCAAGCTTAGGCCTCCTAGCCAGCGCTGCAATTTGGGTCGATCACTGATAACTTAGTTTCAGTATACTAGGGAGGGTCCGAGCTTTCACGTAAAAGTTTTATGACCCTGGACGCCGTTAAGGCTTGTTCGTTAAATTTTTTCTCTATGTTAATACAAAAGATGCACAAACCTTTTACGTGATCGAAAAAAAAAACGCACATACTAATTTGATTTATTAATTTGAAAAGAGAAGAGGCTATTTCAAGTTTTCGGCCCCTCTTTATATTATTCCTCAAATCTAAGAACCATCACACTAAGACATTTAATAATAAAAAATTTCTTAATTTACATGGACCACTTTTACTTAAAATAATTTTAGCAACACTAAGGGCATGCACAATGAGTTTGGGTGGCCGGCCGGCCGGCCAGCGCCTGTACGTACATAAATGTAAGCTTGCGCGAGGTGACAGGCTTTAGTTAATATAATCGGTGAGTGCGATCACATGACCGACCGGCTCAACACCGCTTTCGACCGGCCGTTCACCTATCCATATCTTGCAGAAACTGTATATAGAACAGCGCGCCTAACACAACGGAATAATGAACCAGTCAACCAGCCATTGTAACTACCACCATGCCTTCCCATAGAACAAAGATCCGTGTTGCCACCATGCATCGTCTAGCTCCCATGCTCGTGTCGTTGCTCTTCTGCATCTTGCTCCTGGCCAGCAATGCACGTGCACAGCAGCAGCCCCAGGCAGACACTGCGAGTCCGAGCTGCATGCCGCACGAGAGGGACGCCCTGCTGGCATTCAAGCATGGTGTCACCAGGGACCCTGCAGGCCTCCTCGACTCGTGGCGGCGAGACGGTGGCCACAGCAAGCAGGACTGCTGCCAGTGGAGAGGCGTTCGATGCAGCAACCTGACCGGCCACGTCCATGAGCTTCGACTTGGATGCACCTCGGACCCAGATGCAGCTATGGTGGGCAAGATAAGTGTTTCTTTGCTTGCTCTGGATCATCTGGAGCACCTTGACCTCAGCCAGAATCAACTAGAGGGACCAACTGGTCGTCTTCCTGAGTTCTTGGGCTCTCTAAAGAATCTCAAGTATCTTAACCTCTCTCACATGCCATTCTATGGTGGCTTGCCTCCCCAGCTTGGCAACTTGTCAAGACTACAATATCTAGACCTTTCCAATTCTATTGGCACAAACTCGACGGACCTCTCATGGTTAACTCGCCTTTCTTCCATACAATATCTTAACCTTGACGTAGTGAACCTCAGCACAGTAGTGAATTGGCCTCATTTCATGAACATGCTTCCATCTTTGAGGGTCCTTCGTATTTCTGACTGCTCTCTTGCAAGCGAAAACCAGTCGCTACCACACCTGAACCTTACAAACCTTGAGGAGCTGGATGCCTCTTGGAACTTCTTCAACCATCCAATGGTGACCAGCTGGTTGTGGAACATAACAAGCCTCAAATACCTTTACCTCGACCACACTGACTTGTATGGTCAATTTCCGAATGCCCTTGGAGACATGATATCACTGCAAGTCCTTGATCTTTCAGGTAGATGGTATGATGATGAGAAATATCCCAACATCATGACCACGGATCTGAAGAGTCTATGCAATTTGGAGGTGCTGAATCTTTATTCGTCTCTCTTACATGGAGACGTAACTGAGCTGTTCAGGAACCTGCCTCGCTGCTCACCTAACAGACTACAAGTGCTTGACCTCAGTCGGAACCAATTAACTGGGATGCTACCAAGATGGATAGGGCAATTTACGAGCTTGGTCTTTCTGAATCTTGGTCAGAACAACATCACAGGATCTCTCCCAACATCTATAGGGCAATTAACGAGCTTGGTCTTTCTGAATCTCGGTCAGAACAACATCACAGGATCTCTCCCAACATCTATAGGGCAATGTGCTGGTCTGCAAACCCTTGATCTCACTGAGAACAACCTGAATGGTAATGTCCCATATGAGATTGGTATGCTCAGTAATCTAACCTATCTGGACCTAAATAGTAATAAATTGGATGGTGTGATAACAGAGGAACACTTTGCTAGTGCAAGGAGCTTGAAGTACATAGACTTGTCATATAATGCCCTGAAGATTGAGATCAGCTCAGACTGGCAGCCACCATCTAGATTAGATATTGCATTATTTGCATCCTGCCAGATGGGCCCACTGTTTCCTGGGTGGCTTCAGTGGCATGTGAACATTACTGAGCTCGATATCTCTGGTGCAGAAATAGCTGATAGGCTTCCACGATGGTTCTCCCATGCCTTTTCATATGTCAAATTCATGAGCATCTCCAACAATCAACTCAAGGGAACTTTGCCCACTGATATGGGCTCCATGTCACTTGAAGATCTCGATCTCAGCTCAAACCAATTAACTGGCCACGTACCCACACTGCCACCAAACATAAGTACTCTGAAGTTGTCCAACAACTTCTTGTCGGGTCCTCTGCCCTCTGCTACTGGATCCATCTGGCTAAGTCAACTATATCTGTTCTCCAACCAAATCACCGGTTATATTCCTGAATCTTTTTGTAAATTTCAATCATTGTTTGTTTTGGACCTATCCAACAATTTTTTGGAGGGAAAACTTCCGTCATGCCTCAGGGTACAATTTATAGCCTTAAGTAACAACAGTTTGTCTGGAGAATTCCCATCTTTTGTGCAAAACTTTACACATATGCTCGTCATAGATTTGTCTAGGAACAAATTCTCTGGAGGATTGCCAATGTGGATTGGAAAATTAACATCGTTAATAGTTCTACGCTTGAGTCACAACAAATTCTGTGGAAACATTCCCGTGAACATCACAAATCTTGCTTCCCTTGTGTACATGGATCTCAGCAACAATAAGATATCAGGCCCTTTGCCGAGCAATTTCTCAAATCTGAAAACAATGAGAATGAAATACAAGATAGGTGGGTATGGGTTTCTCGTAGAGAATACAAATTTCTACTTTAGTAGTTTGTCCATGGTCTTTAAGGGGCAGGAATTGAACTACGGTTCCATTAGAAGAATTGTGGGCACAAATATGATGAGCATTGATTTATCTTCTAACAAGTTAGTCGGGAAAATTCCAGAAGAAATAGTTCTCCTTAAGGGTCTAGTGAATTTGAATCTGTCAAGGAATGACTTGAGTGGAGTTATTCCAAACAAGATCGGGGAAATACGACCGTTGGAATCCCTAGACCTGTCGAGGAACATGCTTTCGGGGGAAATACCAGACACTATGTCAAATCTCACATTCTTAAGTGACTTGGACTTATCATACAACAATCTTACCGGAAGAATTCCATCAGGATCGCAGCTTGATACCATATATGCAGAGTATCCATCTATGTACATTGGCAATATCGGTCTCTGCGGGCATCCTCTTCCAAACAGTTGCTCGCATGAGGGTGATGCAACAAAGGAAGGTGGCATGGGAAGAACTGACGAACTTCATGGGATACAATTCTTTTACCTTGGGCTTGGGTGTGGCTTCATAGTTGGTACCTGGATGACATTTGGTGTTCTGTTGTTCAAGAGAAGATGGAGAATTGCTTGCTTTCGACTCTCGGACAAGGTATACGATAAAGTATATGTCCTTGTTGCTACATGGGCAAGAGCAAGACAAACACAAATTGAGTAGCAAGTAGCAAGCATGAAGCGAAGGCGATGGTTGGCGCTTCAACAAAAATTAGCCAACACATGCATGTATGAATATGGAAGTGGGAGAGAAGTCTGTTCACGATTATTACTTGTTGCTATGGTTTTCTTTACAAAATGAAGACTTGTGTCTGTGTTTATCTCTTATATCATGTAAACTAACAACCAACACTTGATCATTGGCCAGCATTAGTGTTTGTTGTACAAGATAGATATTAGTTGTTAGTATAGATAACATAAGTATGATGTAAACTCTGGCTGATCTTCACGATATTGGTTGTAGTCTGTACATGTCACTTGCCCAGCCTGCTCATCATGGCACTATGTAACACGTAGACGCGGCCTCTACGGAGGTTAACACACGCTTCACCATGTTTTCCTTATGATGACGAACATTGGGATATGGTCAATCAATTCAATATAGCACTTCAGGCGGCACTACATACTTATTGGTCCCCGTGGGGCATGGCAGTCCAATTTGGCAACCTGAATACAGCCCATTGTTGCATGTTCCACTCTCATCATCTGCGTTTGGGCATGTTTAGTTGCACTAGTATCTACATTAATTCACATGTGTTGAAGTGGATTAAGGTGAATACAATGTGCAGCCAAACAAGGCTTGGTGTGTCGTGGAATTTCAGTGTACATAGGAGAATGAATCAAAATAGCATGTTCTCTTCTGCAACCAAAGCGTTACATTTTTTTTTTTAGATAACGGAATTACATTCCGGCCTCTGTGATAACGCACACAACCAAAACCTCTCTACGTGACCACACACAGCCAAACTTAATACAGAATCTAAGAACAAAAAGAAACTTTTAGTACATGAAGATACGTGTACTAAAGATCAACGGGGCATCCATAGCGTCGAAGAATTGAGATCTATGGACACCCCCCACCTCGGCGCCCGACGAGAAGGCAAAGTGAGGTCCCCTTCCAAACATCCCCCACTGCGGTGGCAATAGATATGCTGCCGACTCTATGTGATACGGGTCGTCGGGGTGCATCGCGACACCAAATGATCGCCATTGAAGAAGAACCTATCCCCGACGAAAAAGAGATCATTGCTCACTGTTAGAATGTGTGAGCAACGGCCGCCGCCGCCGCCGCCGCCGTCGGCGGGAAGTCGGCGTCACTGGATCTGCGACCCCATCCTCTCCTCTTCGACCTCCACCTTGGGCACCCCACTGCAGCTTCTGCGCGGCGTTCTGCCAACATCGGATATGTTGGCGGCGTGAGGGGGCTACAATGGAGGAAGAGGATCACACCACCACGACTTCGTGCACCGCACAGGAATTCGCGGTGGCTAGGGAGTGTAACGCCCCAGCTAGGCAAAACACTCGGGGCTACCACTCCACACCTAGTTTCTACTAAACGGGGAATTATTAAAAATTTCGGTAGCACTTCCACTAAAAACAAGACATCCGTGACAAATAAATCACAGCTCAAAACAACAGTTTATCATATAATCATAAGCATCACATCACAGCCCATCCCAAAGAAACTAAAAGAACCAAGTGACATCTAAGTTATTATAAGTGCAAGACTTGGTTTTAAAGAGTGAAGTATAGGTAGGCTAATTGCTCGTGCTCATGAAGAAGCTACTCCCCATTATTCCCATGCATGTCACGATCATTCGGTACCTAATAACCAAATAAAACAAGGGTGAGTAAAATACTCAGCAAGCACAATTAGAACCAAAATAACGAATGCCATGTAGAAATCCATGAGAAATAACTGGAACACCGATTAAATAGTACTTTCCGTGCGAAACGGACAGCACTTGAATTCTCCTTAGCATTTACCGGTAAAGCCGGTAAGTGGGGCCAGCACTTACTCACAGGAACCTGAATATAAGAATCAAATTGCACCTCGGATAAACCGGCACTTGAATTGAATGTAAACTAAAACTTGAAACTTGAATCTCATGAACTGGAAACTTGAGCGTGAACCAGAAATATAATATTTGAACATTGGAAAGCCAGAAAACTCGAATAATAGGCGTAAAGCCGAAGCAAAGATTCGTCATGCACTTGCCTTAGCGCTGCAACGAAGCGCTCTGAGAAGTGGATTGGGTCCTGCTTCCTAACTCACCACCACCTATACAGTCATGGTTCACAGACTCAAAAAACAGCTTGAAGGAGAACTGAACCGAAAGCAACTCAAATATACATTAATTTATACTAAGTGGATGATTCAGCGTAGCCTCTCACACTCAGCCTCCAGAACTTGCAGAGCTACACTAACTCTAGCATTTCACGAGTTACTTCATAGCTAACTCAATTCAAAACCACAAGCCTGAATTCTTCCCAACGTTCTAATTGGCTTCTAAAAAGAATTAATCTAGAGATAATGTGCTTCTATTTTTTTTTTCCATTTACCATCATTATTTCGGTTTCCACAGATCGGCAAGATCTACTGAAATTCAGCTCAAAGACCACTGTTGCGAAATCCAATTCATGCATATCCCCAATTAAATTAAGTTCCTTGATCTAACCTGGCTTGTAGAAACGACTAGCACCCAGATCATGTGCTATTCAGGAATAAAATATTCTACCTCTCATCCACTAGTAAAACCAACGTAAGGCAATAATCTCCAGGCCAATTAAATCAATGCATCTTGAATCAACCTGTACCGGATTAGGGCAGCCAGCAGCTGCCGACCCTGTCACCTAGGCTGGTTCCCTGATCCTTTGGGCCTGGACGCGAGCACCAGCAGACCTGCGGGCTGCAGCAGCCTACCGTTCAAGCTATAGAACACGAACAACAGCAGTAACTACTACGCCTTAGCAGCAACAGCCGGTAGGAACAGAGAGATGCCGTACACACCTGAACTGGAGGAGCCAAGCCTCACGGCTGGGACAGCACCTCCTGCGGCAGAAAAAAAAAAAAAAAGATGGTGTGTTCAAGGAGGGAGCGGCACCGATGAGAACAGAGGCAGCCGCGTGAGGAAAAGAATAGGACCGGAAGGATGGCGGCGCTGGTAGAAGGAGCCGGAAGGGAAAAATAACCTGCATTTTTCCCCTTGAATGACAAGGAAAAGGAATTTCCTAGGCAACATCCGACGGTCCAAATTTAATGACTCGTTTAAACTCATAAGACATCCTAAGGAAATAATTTAGTAGTCAAACAAACTCGTTTCGACGAGATCTACGCGCAACCACGGTCTCCGATCTTCCATATGACTTATGATTCAAAAAGTCAAATTTTCATCCTATCCATAGTCCACCCGGCCAACATGAATATTATTTTATTTTATTTGTATTTTTAAATCAGGGTGTTACAGGGAGTACAGGTGTGCCCGCCTGGAATTCGCGAAGTCAAGGCCGCCATGAAGTCCCGGCCGGGCGGTGCGCCGCCGGAAGTCGTAGGGTCCCGCTGAAATTGCGCGCACCCCCTCGCCGAGATCGCCGAGGTCGCGCGCTCGCCTCCACCGCCGCCCGGCCACCCTGCGACCACCACGGGGACGCGAGATCTGGTGTCCACCCATCGGGGCGTAGAGTGTGATGACGGATCGAGATCGTCCCAAGTATGCGTCGGCGCGAAGGCGCCCGGCGGGGGCATGAGGCGAGCCGTGCCGACCACGCGTGAGGGGCGGTGGAGGCATTGGACTGCCCCAGCGGGCCCGTCGGTACTTGATCAGGTTCGCCGAGATGCCGAAGTAGGCGAAGCTGCCCGCGATCTCAACGCCCACGAGGTTGGGGTCGGGGGATCTTGCCGGTCTTCTCGTACTCCTCCCGGCCTTTACACCCTCGTGGATGAGCGGTGTGGCGTCGCCGTCGTCGATGGTGAGGGCGGGGCCGCTGGCCTCGCCCCGGTCGGCGGCGCTCGGTGCACCACCCAGTACTCCTTGAGGGTCTCCCTCTTCCGGCGAAGACGGCGGCGAAGATTCTTGTAGCGCGATGGCGGCGTGGTCTGCGTGAGAAGATGTTGCAGCACCAGCCGGACGACCGGCGCCCGAGCGGTGAGGGTCTCAACGAGGGCGGCAGTTTGGATGGTCAAGTGGAGCGACCGGAGATCCCGGCATCGGCGAAGGGCTTGAGGCGGGCCGAACTTCGCGCGGCACGCCAAGAGACCGGGCATCTCGACCTCGGCCATCTCGATCTCGAGGTGGCCGAAGTCCACTGGCGAGAGGTCTGCCGGCGGGCTGGGTGGCCGCAGGTGGGGCGTCGCCATCAGATCCGCGTCATGTCGATCCTATTTTCTCGGGCGCTCTTTCCGCCGCTCAACATTCATTTAAGCAACATATAAGCAACATTCATTTATTATACACATTGAACAAGCAAGCAGAGAACAAGGAGAGCAAATTTCTCAGAAATTGAAGAACCCAAGACATGGACACCGTTTAACCGTTGGAGTTGCGGTAATGCTTGGAATAGAGCGTCCCAGCGATCGGACACGGCGTTCTTTGGGCCACGCAACCAGCTGGCCCATCTATAATCACGTAATCGCTCACTCCAACCAATCCCGTGCTCTCCTCCGTTCCAAATCGCTATTATCCCCATCCGCACCGAATCGTCATTCCCCAACTTCGGGTTTTTTTTTTGGCTGCTCCCGCAGGTGCGGAAGGCGGTTGCCGCCCGTCGTCAACGATTCGCTTCGGCCGGTTCGTCGTTCGCCGGCGCACTCGTCCACGCGTCGCTTTCGTCCTCGTCGCCGGTGAGTTTCACTGCCGTCGCTCCTCCGCTTTACTGTTTTTGGATCGCGCTCTTCTCCATTGAATCTGACCTCAATTTGGTTCCCATTTGTCGCCATCCCCCGCTGATTCGTCGCCCTCGCCGGTGTGTTGTTTTTCCCCGTCTCGGCCCGCCAGGAACAGCCCCTTCTCAACCCACGTCGCCACCGCTCGCTGATCCGCATTCATCTTCCTCACTAGTGTTTGGTTAGTCTCCGTCTCCCCCCCCCCCCTTTCCCCTGTTTTTAAATCGCCCCCCTCCACATCCACGCCGTAGTTTGCTCATGACGCCGTCTCGGCTGCGGCGGTCATTTGTGCTCCTCTGTGATGTAGAGCCGGTGGCTCGAGGTCGGGGGGGTAAGGTCGCCATACCCGGTGTGGATCTGTCGATGGTGATGACTCGATTTTGGCGATGAAGCATTTGAACTCGGGCACGTCATGTACATGAAGTTCCCAACAGACCTCGCACCCGATCAGCCTTTGAAAAGTCTCCTTTAGCAAGCAGCGTCGGCCTCACCCGGGGGTGGCAAACAAGCAGGGAGGGGTGGCCTCTTCGAGCCAGAGAGTGATGAAAATCCCTGTGGTCAAATCCATACTGAAAAAGCCATGTGTAAAGCTAGGTATGGAATTTCATGTGTTGTTTCACTGTTGATATTGTCAATGTTTCATTATCTTTGTGATGTTTTCATTTATCATGTTCCATAGATGCTACTATGATGTGTCTTGTTTTAGCATGATTTAGGCACAACGGGTTGTTACTTTGTTTAGATGTTAGCCCTTTTTCAGCTAGTTACTTTGTTTAGATGTTAGCCCCTTTTCAAATACTGAGCAACCATGTTGCGGTGCTAATACGTTGAAGGAATTACATCTTTATGGCTGCATTTCCGCATGTTTCACTAGTAATTCCTCACTATCCCATCTACTACATAGCTATGTTGATGTGTGAATGTGTCGCCCCTGTACAGCTAGCATTTGTTTCACATAATGGCATTAGTGCTCTATTCCAAATACTTGAAATGGTATGTTTCAGTGCAGAAACAATATATGTTTCAGCTTCTCCCACTTTTTTGTTTCAGCAGTCAAAGAAATATGTTTGAAATAGTAGGTTTATGCTGTCTCGGTTTCACTTGATTCCAATTTAACAGTAGTAACATTCTGGTGTTTCAATAGACCCTACATAGATGTACATAATCCCTATATGAACTTAGCGCCGAAGGCGCATTAGCGAATGTCAGCGATTCGCTTTAAGGACGAGTAGGCCGGTAGGCCCTCGAGGCTGTGGAGCAAAAGCCATAGCACCGGAGGCGCCTTAGCGAATGTCGTAAGACATTTGCTTTAAGGCCGAGTGGGCCGGTAGGCCCTCGAGGCCGTGGAGCAAAGACATTGCAGGGAGGCGCTATAGAACCCGCTATAGAATGGCACACGCTATAGAACATGATATTACTTGATTGCCTATATGAACCTAGCGCCGGAGGCACCGTGAGTTTAATGTAAGCCATTCGCTTTAAGGCCAAGTGGGCCGGTAGGCCCTCGAGGCCGTAGAGCAAAAACATTGCAGGGAGACGCTATAGAACATGCTATAGAACATGACATTACTGGAATCAATAGATGAAATCGATAGATGATGTGGCTTCTTTATTTTTATCCTCTTGTTATCAACAATGTTGCTTTGGTAATAGAGATATGTTGCATGTACTCAAATCATATGTTGCAATGCCGAAATCCCAAATTTGACTGTCTCGCTGATGATGTTTTTCGCCTATGTTTGGATTTTTATAGAACTCCATGGTGTGTACATGCATGGACAGAGGACTTAGTATGGCAACAGTGTGGCGGCCACGGCCTTGATCCTAGGCAACTCTCCTCTCTTCAATCCCTTCATCTTCACGTGGCGCTTAAGTTCTCGATCGTGATTTTTGTACTCTTTTGTATGGCAGTGCGGACAGGGGGACAACAAGACCAAGGCAGGTAGGCGATGTTAGACGGCACTCACCGCTCAGGTAAGTTAGGAGATTCCAAGCTAATTGCACTATTTAGTCAAGCTCTCCTGAATGGTCTCGATGTCATTAGTCTTTTGTTTAGTGAGTCAACCAATACATTGTAGTTTAGGTTGCTTATCTAGGCAATGTTTTTTAGTCTCTGTAATGAACAACTGCATGTGTTGTTACTGGAATGGATGCCTCTGTCTTTTTCTTATTGTAATCGGCTATGTTGCTACTGTGGTAAAATGATGTATCAAATACTCAAAACCTTCTGTTTCACTTTTTTTGTATCGAAGTTTACAAGTAATTGCAGTTATTTGTTTGATGTAGTATGTGTCCAACTTACTGATTAGCAAAATGACTCAATCTTTTTATGAATTTCTCCATGTTTCATTAGTACTTTTTCACTATTTCATCTACTATATTGCTATGTTGCTTTGTGATTGTGTCCCCTTTACAACTACCATTTATTTCACATATAGTTGAGTCACGTACCTCCAATGTGAAGTTGCAATAACCGACATTCTGGTGCACAAACACACAACCTGTCTTGTTTCTTTTGAAATGTGCCATATATCTCCCTCTAATGTTGCACCAATACTCAATCTATGTAAATGTGCCATATATACTTTTTTATTCGGTTGTTTCACTAAATATTGTTCACATATAACAGTGGTGGAATCCTCTTTGTTTCATAACAAATATTTTCACTGGAGCATCTCATATAAGTAATTGCAATATACATTTCTCAATCTTGAAACTAGATTAAATGTTTAAACAGTATAGAATGGCACACAATATAGAAGATTACATTAGTGGAATCCCTATAAGAACTTAGCGCCGGAGGCGCCTTAGCAAATGCTTTAAGGCCGAGTGGGCCGGTAGACCCTCGAGGCCATAGAGCAAAGACATTGCAGGGAGGCACTATAGAACACACTATAGAACATGACATTACTAGAATCAATAGATGAAATCGATAGATGATGTGGCTTCTCTATTTTTTCCTACTGTTATCAACCATGTTGCACTGGTAATAGAGATATGTTGCAAGTACTCAAATCATATGTTGCAGTGCGAAATCCCAAATTTTACAATGTCTTGCTGATCTGTTTTTCGCCTTACAAGTGGCTTCATATGAGTTAACATGGTTGGACGTTGTTTTTGGTGGATGTTTATGTGTTACTATGACTATATATGTATGTTTCAAATGTGTGTTTTCGAATGTTTCAGATATTTCAGACTTGTGTTTCAGATATATTGTATACCTGGATGTTTCATATGTTGTTAGGGTTATACACACTTATTTCAACTACCTATTTTTAAGTGTTTTATTTATTCATTTTTAGTCTTATGTGTGGATGTTTCTAAAGTGAATCTGTAGAGAGTGCACTAGTGTGGCGCTGCTCCTGTAGCTACGCATGCATGCGCTTGTGTGACCGCGCCACCTGCTGGTGTTGCCTCACTTCTGCTAATTTTTTGTCTTGCCTTTCGCTCACTTCTGCTCTCATTTCGTTTTCTTTTTCAATCTTTGTCTACGCAGGTCAGTGCTAGCGTACAGGAGGCATGCTGCTGCACTACCGCTACCACAACGCAATACAATGAAGCTAGATGACTTTATGGAGAAATATGATGCCTCCAAGAAGACATAATCAAGTCGTTGCTATAGTACCTTAGGAGGTGTCAGGAGAACCATGTGCATTGAGAACATTGTATATATATGGAGTGGAGTGCTGTTGTGATATGTGGCAAAATGTGGATGATTTGTTATCTTAGTTCATCGTACCCTGGAAACATCCTGGCATGAATGTTCATCTAATTTTGGTAGCAACTAAAGTTTGCTAGTGTTATAATGTTGTTTACTATGAACATCCTTTCTAAAAATGTTGGTGTGTTCTTTTAGCTTGTGTTGCAACATTATTGTTTCCATTAGCCCATGCTGTTTTGCCAATGTTTTGTTTAATTTTGTAACAATGTTGGCAATATGCACAACTTTGCATTGGTTGTCATCTGGCTGTTTCATGAGAGCATTTCTAGATGTAGCAGTGGGGAAATCATGTTGTTTCATGAGCACATTTGCGGAAATCATGTTGTTTCATGAGCACATTTTTCTGACTAGTATACTGCCCGTGCTAACGCTTACGGTGATATCTAGGTTGACGCACATTAAATAATAATTTATCAAACTTAGTAAACAACCTATCATTACAAATTTGATAAATATTGATTTCACGGCGTTCATGAATTTCCGTCGTGTTCTTCTCCATGAACCCTATCAGTTGCATCTTCTTTCTTTCCGCTTCCAGCCGTTAATACAAATGCTTAAAACCACCTCATGCCATAAGCTATCATCCTTAAATTAACATAATACAAAGGTGTTTTTTTCAATTCTAATTCCTAAGAGACCATAAATGGCTAGTTAATCCAGGGCTTCATCACGTCCACCTATCACGAACTCAAGCACAAAAGCACCGATCAGAGGTAGGAATGGAGCCATGGCACTGCAATATAGTTTGAAAAATAATTGGGAAAATATAGCATGGCAATATAATCTCTGTCATACCTGCTCCATGGGTCCAAGCACTATTCGAGGAAGAAACTAAATCATCACAATCCAACACCAAGGCTGCAGTTCATGCAGTGCTGAATCTCTTTCGATTCCACGGGATCAAAAATTATCTCGTCCTCAATTGAGCTCAGAGATGATAAAATATCTTCTTCAGCCATCCTGACATTCAAAAGTTCCATCCTGACATTCAAAAGTTAGTATCATCGCCACTGGAAAACTCTGGAGTAACTAATCCATCCTAGATTTCAGCGTCTATTTTCATGAATTAACTTATTCCCAAATTCTCATACACAAGAAATACTTTGATGAAAGGGGAACGAAAAATACCTCACTGAAGTTTGACATTACATGCAACCAGAAACGGTAGCTTTTTCTGTGAGGTTAAGGGTAGTATCATCGCCATTGGAATATGAACAATATTTAAGAAAATAATATCAGTGAGCTTTGTTCTTAAATTGAAAATGTAAAATGAGTTATATGACCATGTATATAATTCGGAAAACATTCATGCATCCCATGACATTTGGCTCTGAGGGCTTCACAAGCCAAGCCTAGCTTCAGTTATAATTTTTTAGAGTACAGCTAGTTCAGTTCCACCACAACTATAATTGAACAAAAGTTGTCTGATTCGAAGGGCTCACCCGCATCCAGCAATGTATGAAGATGACAGCGTATCTGGCCTTGAGAAAACACCTACATTGAACCGACATCCATTGAACCAAAAGATGAACGACCTACCTGTGTACTCCACATAGAGTAAAAACACACATCATTAGTAGACAGAAAAAGTCAAGGATCAGAACCCTCTGCCTATAGAAGGTTGTTCAATGGGCATGATAATTCAAGTGCATAGCAAATTTAAACAAAAATCAGGAGACATATTCAGATAGATAGATATATTATTACTGCAGAATCATTGCACGATTCTTGGGTTTGGTATTTTCAATGACGTGCTCAGATGCTCTAGAGGATCATAATTGGATCACAGTACTTAAGGCTTGAATTGAAATGTTCCATGAGCAGAAGACCAAGAGAACAAGTATGAGCAGCGCAAATTTTATTATCTTTCAATGAGAAAATAAAGTGGCATCATTTTCTCTGCAAGATCAACATCAAACTGGTTTGGTGCGTAGTAATGTAGGAAGAACAGTCATTTTCACCTCCGGTTATAATGGCAAAGATGCACATTGCCGCCTGCCACAATGGCCAAAATCCATTCAGTTCAGTCAACTTTCGACAGAGATAAAGAAAACAACCTACATTGCAGCTAATCTCTTACCAGATCAAGCAGAGTTTCAGAAAGCGCAACACAAGGAAGGATGGTAGAGAAACATGTTTTCCACTTCAAGCATGTCGTTTGGAGGTTTCTCTGTCTGGAGAGATGTGTCCTGCACTCCTGGTACCGCTGTTCCTCTATAGTACTATGCAAGAATTTAGAAGGACAAGAGCAACCAAACAAAACAAATGCTGTAGTTAGAAGATCGTAATCCAAAATAAGTGGAGAAAAAAAAAAATCTCGATTAAAATTCAGTAATGGAACAGAATGTCAGGTAGCACAAACCAGTTTCAGACCATGAGATCGGTCATGACGTGGGCTACCAAGTCGTTTCCCTCTTGAGTTTGGCGGCCTCTGCAAATTAATCCTTCTCAACCGCCTCCTCTCGCTGGAACTACGCAGTTGGAGAAGGATCGATTCATCAAATTGGTTCGCTTAGAAGTTATAAGATGACGAAAGAGGTGATTACCTAGAAAAGAGCTTTCGTACTCTCGGCAAGCAAACCATACCGATTGATCGCGGCGGAATGCGGTGGTGACGGCGGCGAGTAGGTGGAGGCGTCGCAGCTGCCGCTGCCGCCTCCTCATCCGGGATCGTGCCGCCGCTGCCTCGTCCGCGCCCTGGAATCGCCGCCGCCGCCGCATCCGCCCGCTGGGTCCGAGACGCCGTCGTTGCCTCGTGTGCGGGTTCGGTCGTGGGGAGAGGAAAGGAGTCGCTGACGCCGCCAACACCACCTCTAGGGGTTTGTTCGTGTGGGAGAGGAGTAGTGGAGGCCGGAGTCCTTCGTTTTTGGGCCGATTGTTTCCGTCTCCAACCCCCTCTCGGAAGCGAAAAAGAAAAGAAAAAATGAAAGAAAGACGGGCGCGTCGGGCGGGGAATCGAACTCCGGGTGGCGAGTGTTTGGCCTGCGTGGGCGGAGGACGTGTGTGTTGAGGAACGAGAGGGTGTCGACCTGCATCAAACTTTTAATCCTAGCCCTCCAATCGGTGACGTTCTTTTCGTGGGCCGTTAATTTCGTGAGCCCTGCAATCGTGTCATTATAGTATAGATGTAACAATAGTGAGAATCACTGTTCCATTGCATCATTCTTAGATGTCACATTTGGGAAATCACGTTGCTTCATGGTTACACTTTTTAGGTGTAACAATAGTGAGACTCGGCTATTTCATTGCATCATTTTTTTAGTTCTAACAGTGGGGAAATCATATTGTTTCATGACCACATCTTTTAGTGAGACACCTATTTCATTTAGAGGATTTCAGTTGTAACAATAGTTAGAGTCGGATGTTTCATTAGAGCTTTTCTAGATGTAACGGTGGGGAAAAACATGCTATTTTTTCAGGTGTAACAGGCAACAGCTGATTCTGGTACTTGCAACATAAGATTCAGGTACTTGCAACATAGAATATACTCCACACGAGCAACATACGTATATGTGTTGGACACACATATACTTGAAGCAAAGCACACATATACATTGGGAACCCTGGAGTTTCTACAAATCAGGCAAGCCCATATCTAGAAACTCCTCTCTCTAGCCATCTTGCATCAGGAACCCTAGGAAGAGTTTCTAATTAATTTCCACCCTTCTCTTTCATTGCATCGAACAGAACATCGCAGAGGACGACCGGGGCGACGCAATCCAGAGGCAGGGCCGGCAACGGCGATGGCAGAGCGGCTTCCTAAGCGTCGGGCGCACCTTGTGGGTCTTCCCCTGCAGCGGCACATGGCCCGACGCCGGAAGCGCACGGACAACGGCGGCGCTGGCGCGTAGGAGCTGTTGGCGTGCTGCTGCTGCCGCGTCATGGGGCTGCTAGCGTGGAGGTGCCGGCGGTGAAGCATAGGAGCTGCTGCGAAGTTGGTGGGGAGCTGCTCGAGCCGTCGAGTGCGGAACTGCCGGCGTGGAGCTGGCGCGCGATCTTGCGGAAGAACGCAGCGGAGTCGGCGAGCTTGGTGCACGATGGGGAAGAAGGGGTTGGGGAAGCGCAATGGGCCGTTCTGTATTTGGGCCGTTTCGGTGCTGCGGGCGTCCGATGGATCGTGTTTCCATAGGACGTCCGAGCGCCAGCTCGACCCCAGAGTTGACCATAATACCAGAAGTACTGCCTATGCACTAGAGAGCTGCCAGTCAAATCCCAATGGGATGCAAAATAACTTGGGGATAGTACTCCAGCTAGTGGAGTACACTACAATATCACCAGTACCACTGCCTATGCATATAAGAAGATGGCTTCTTATGATCAGGCAAATAGAATATAAACAGCATGATGCTTGTTGTGTACCGTATATAAACATATACAAGGATGAAAAGCGCGCTTCGCTGCGCCCGTCAAAAAATGCGTTCCTAACGTGCTGTCTAATCATCGTGTACCACACTTATTCCAGTTTTCTAAAAATAAATATAATACCAACAGAATGGGCCTGGTAATAGTTAGAACTATAGGTTAGTACTGGGCAAGCAAGCAACTAAGAGTGAAAATATATTGACTTGCAATGATGTCCCAGAGACTATTAATTCCATGGTGAAGGCAATATGCCAAGGAATTCGTAGCCCGTAACTAAAACATAGTACACTCGTCTATCTTTACTATACTACTATACCTAAAAAAGATGAAAGGGAGACTTTTTTTTTCGTGCGGTAAAAAAAAGCTTCGTCTCGCTCCGTGCGACGAAGCCCCGTCGATGGGCTCCCTCCCCCGTGCGATCTCTCCTCCTCCCGTAAAAATCTCCACCTGTCCAGAAGGAAACTGTCAGTGCAAAAGAAAAGAAAAAGGAAACCATCAATCACGGTGGCATGCAAAAGGAGCGACGCCATCTCCTCTCCTCCTCCCGTACAATTCTCGCCCTCTTCCTCTCTAGAACGATCCGAGCGGGTGGTGTGGGATCCGATCGCGGTGGGCGAGGGAGCGTCTCTCCACCGCATCCCTGGGCGTCTCCACCGTCGCCATCTGCTCTCCCCTCCATCTTCCCACACCGCCGCCCCGTTCCTTGCGGCGCCGGCCAGTTCCCCATCGCACAGCAGCATGCGGCCGGCTCCGCCTAGGGTTTAGTCAGCAGGACGCGCGAGCGGACCTCGGCGGCGGCACAGCAGCAGGCCAACAAGGAAGCAGGCTCAACGTCTCGATCTACATTGCTCCGAGCTTCCGACGAACAGTTGTGAAGAAAAAAAGGTACGCAGCCTATCCAGGTGAACCGTTCCATTCTAGCAGAGTAGCAGCAGTCCCGTAATAGATTTATTTTGTTCCAAATATTTTTGTTTGAACGAACACCTTTGTTTCAGATCTGATCGTGATGTAGCTCATCATAATACTTTGGCTGGATTGATGAGTAGAAATTGTTATTGCATAGCACGAGATGATATCACATTTTAGATCCACACAATATATACATGCACATGTACATGCTATTAATTATTGTAAATTTTTTTGTAGTAAAGCAGAGTGGAATTTATGATTTTGTATTAATTTGCTTTGTGTTCTGTATTCCTGATAGGTTCTTTCACCAGAGCTGGTATAGTATGCTTGCAGAGGTGAAGTTCTGTATTCCTGATAGGTTCTTTCACCAGAGCTGATAAGGGCATGCCATCAGTCCACTAAAAGTTTTGCTTGAACGAATTCAGAGGTAAACTAAGAGAAAGGGCTCCACTGTATGAATTGCCTCCGGCCGGACATCAAGCACGGTGCCTTCTTGTTCTTGCCACAGTACGAATGATTGTCAGCCTCCATGCCATTGTCATAAATAGGTACAAACGTGAATCTTTTCGTCACTACTTGAGTAGTTGGAGTTAATTTTATAGTTAGCAATGACATGTGCTACCTTAGGCTGTTTGTTAGTGGTTGAGAAGCTCCACCGCTGCTTCGGTGTTTGGCGGGAATTCAACAGTTTTTATTGTTTTGTTTGCTTGCAGCGTCAACCTAACTACAGTTAGTGGTGAGTGCCTGATGTTCCTGCAACCAAATTGCATCATAGAAACCTGATGCCAAAGCCTGAATATGTGAAATCACGTTGAGACCATGCATATTTTAATGAAACATTGCTGAAGAACATGGGAGGAAAAAAAGAGGAATTATATCGGAAACTCAAAAATTTATCAGCTCAATATTAATCTCATTAGTTGTGAATTTAATTGACAGTTAGGCAACATGTGAAAATGAGGACTCGATCGTTACCTGCAGTTGCGGGTGGTCGCGCTGCAAAACCTCCCTGTGGGAGCATGCAACATCGAATGCCTTGACAATACTGGTTAAATCATGGACCTTTAAACATTTCAACAACTCAAAACTTTATCAATTATCCTTCACCAAACTGAGGAAGAAAATGGCTTGATACATGCAGTGACTTACCATGTGTTAGGGCATGCTTTTACAATCCAACTGCCTTATTTGCTTGAAAAAAAATTGAACTGCAAAATGCTGAAAAGATAAAATAATGGCAAGAGAAAGTGAGTTGCACAGCCAACAAGTGTTAGGGCATGCTTTTACAATCCAACTGCCTTATTTGCTTACTAAAACTGATGTCTTTTGTATCGTATTTGGCATTACGTGATCAAGAAGGCACCGTGAATTTTTAAGCACTCAGACCATTGCCCGAGGAAGGTCTGGAAGGCAGCGGTAAGTTCCACTGCTCAAGCAAGCTCTGGTAATTACGCATATACATTTTCGATACTCATGTGACTGAATGTCTCAACGGTTGAGAATTTCCTTCCTACATTTGTAAACTGAATGGCTGTGTGTAATGAGTTATTTTTTTATGTTAGATTTTTGCAGCAACAGCTCATCCAAGCGGCACACACACAGACCGAGACAATGAGAACCCCCTCCCTGTCACTAAGCAAGGTGTGTTCCCTGTAGCAAAAATCTAATTGATCATTGATGATTGATCACAGGTCAGATTAGGTTATTGTACCTTGTCACTACAGGTTCATGCTAAATGTATTGATCTCATGTCCCACTTTTTTTTTTTGTTTGAAAAAAAAATGAGTTGAGAATTAAAGATCATGTTGCAGTAACCTGTTTCACATTTAGATCATGAGACTTCTGGGTTGTGCCTTATCAGAAAAACAGAGATTCAGAATTGATAACCTATTAAGGCTGAAATTGGATAACCAGATCAATCTAGAATGTGTGCCTTTTATTCTCAGCGAGATCATGCATGTCTCTCATCTTTGGTCTTTGGAGATTAATCAGTCTCATGCTGCATGTTCCATCTGATTGCACAAGTACCCTCTGAAATTTATCAAGGAATATATACTAATTGATGGAGTATATTAATTCAACTCTTTTTCTTGAGATTTATTTTTAGTAGTCATGCATGCATGCAGCTTAGGATATGGATAATCTCTTGAATTTTTGCTTGCTTCAAGGTGAATTCATCCTCCAATTGTAGCATTACTTGTGATGATGTCTAATTAATAAAGGATAGTATATGCTTATCAAATATATTTACATTTAATTTCTTGCTGGGAGCTTTAAACGTTTTTTTTCTCACATGACTAGATACAGTCGCACTTTGTGACTTTGCATCTTTGTAGACTGGAGCAGTAATCTAACAATAATGGTGTGCCCGGCACGTGTTAGCCTAATTTAAGTTTTAGGCATCCATATGTGCACTTAACTGCTTATTAATAGTTCTATGTATATGTTTAGTTGCTATCCATCCATGTGCTTGTTCAGATTTGTCTGAATATATATTGATTTTTGAGTCAAGGGCCAGTTACTTTCACCATCCAGATTGCTTTACTTTGCATGTCTTGCACAAAGCAAAAAGCAAGCCACAAAGAAGCAAGCACTCTTGCTGTCCGGATCCAACCTCTAGGTAACTTAATCCCCTTAATTACCACTCACTGATGATGATTATAAAGCTCAGCTTGAATTTGTTTGAAGTGACGTTCTACAGGTAACTTAATCCCCTTAATTTTTGGCCAACTGAATTGCTATCATTGAATTGTGTGGGTGAATGTTAGTTTGTCCAGGCTTCCAACAGTGGTTGTGCATTTGTGGAGTGGGTGTCCAGCTCTGAAGTGAATGTTGTGGCTGCTGCTGCAGCAGCTACCATTCCGGCATTGACTATTTTATATGATGAAGAAAACAAGCAGCTGCAGGTGAATGTAGAAGAAAGGGCAACTGGGTAGGCGCAGTATGTTGACCGCATGTGCATCTACTACCTCAGCTACTAAAACTTCAAGCTCATCACCTAGCTGCTCTTTGACTTGATGTTGGAGTAAGCTGTTGTTCTTGTTCTTTGCGCATTTGGGACGTCATAACATATCTAAGTCTCTGTTCTAATAATAGCTTGTTTTTCTTTTGCTGTAAGAAGCCGGAGTGATGGATATCTTTCTCTCTTAGCATCTTCCTAATTGTTTTAGTATGTTGTTTCAGATAAGGATACCTAGATTAGTTGCTTATCTGCATTTGCTATGGCCGCAAGGTAAGCACTTGTTTTATGCCACGAACAGCCTCATCACTTGAAGCACAGAAGAAAAACGGGCCACGACCTCAAGATCTGGAGCCAATACTAATTGATCATTGTGCACTAATTTTCTGAACGCCATCATCTTTTCTTAATTCTTTCTTTGTAATCATTAATTACCTCAACAGAGAATTGGTTCTGAAAAGAAGAATAATTTGACTGTGTTAATATTGTTTGATCCGGAGGATTTCTTGAAAATTTAATAATCTGTGTTTGTACTACTTTATGAGAGAACACGTAAAGATAACAAGAATCTTGTGTGGAACTTTTTGGTTTTGAGTGACAAGTTCACAATAATTGCTCAGCATAATTGATAGGAACAAGATACAAGTTTTATACGGATACGATTATACAAAGTAGAGTTAGAGATTCGAACATTGTTCTTGCATTGTCATACAATCATGCTCAAATTATTTGGGCATTATTGGTTCTCATTGCAATGCACGGAGAGGTCGATACAGTATAGTGAGCCTGGGATGATGTGTTCCCTGTAACTATTAATTTGACAAATTTTGCTTTTGGATTAAATGTTACTTTAACATCAATGCTTAATTTTATATTTAATTCTATAAAAATGTTATCTATCTATGCGATCCGTGTATTTTAATACAAAAGTTAGTTGTCCCAGTAGCAACGCACGGGAATAATACTAGTCAAATATAGAGACACCAAATGCTTTTCTAATATGTCACGAAGGGCAATATGACATATGGATGGTGCGCTGATTATAATGGCCACCATTGTTGGGCTGCAGACTCACAAGCGCACTGCTGAGTTGGCCATGATGAAGAACCTGAGAAAAATGTTGCCACAAGGGTTACATATTAGATTAGATCATGAAATCCTCCATGGACCTACACACATGTGTACCAATTCTGAGTAGTAGGGTCAGTGGCTAATTCAGCAGCAGCTATCTTCAGTGCATGGCAGGAAGGTCATGTTAGGGACACCAATCTAAAAGGCATGCACACACATCCAATGAAAAAATTCATTTTAAAGGAATACATATAACTATATAATAACTCATATGGAAAATGGAACTCATATTTATCCTTGTGCAAGCTAATCACGTGCAAAAGATTCTGCTACCCTCCTATGCTGCAAGTTTATTGATGCAGTACGGTGTTGCAAGTTCATAAAGGAGGACATCATGTCAGAGATGAACAGCTTCCATAGCCTTCGGGCTGGACCCCTAGAAAAATTAAATGGAGCAAACATTGTCCTGATCCTGAAGGCAGAGATATCAGAGGATGCCAAGGATTTCAGACCCATCAGCCTGGTCCACTCCTTCGAAAGTAGGTTACCAAGACTTTAGCAATGCATCTGTCAGCACACATCTGTAGGTTGGTGTCCCCCTCCCAGAGTGCTTTCATCATGAGACGATGCATACATGATAATTTCATGTATGTTCGAAACCTAGCAAGAGCTTACAAAAAAAAAAAAAAAAGACACCAGCACTCCTTTTTAAGTAGGACATCTCAAAGGCTTTTGACACGGTGTCATGGGAATATATGCTGGAGCTCCTTGAACACAGAGGTTTCAGCTCCAGGTGGAGAGATTGGCTGGCCCTTCTCTTTAAATCATCACACTCCACGGTGCTCCTAAATGAGAATCCTAGACAAAGAATTGATCATGCGCGAGGCCTCAGGCATGGCGACCCCCCCCTACCTCTTTATTTTGGCAATTGACACCCTTCAAAAAATCCTAGAACTGGCGACCCAAGATGGGCTCCTGTCACCGCTGCGCAGGAGAAATGCCAGCCTTCAGCTCTCACTATATGCGGATGACCCCGTGGTCTTTCTAAATCCACGATCCGAAGATGTCCAAGCCCTCTTCACTATCCTATAGAACTTTGGTTCGGTGACTGGCCTGAGGCTTAACATGGCCAAATGTGTGGTTGCACCAATCAGATGCACTAGTCTCAACTTGGACGAGATTCTCCAAGGATTTGTTGGGCAGAGAGTTGGCTTCCCAATAACTTATTTGGGACTGCCGCTGACCTTGGGCAGACTGAAGAACTCACATGTGCAGCGGATCATTGACAGCACTAGATCAAGGCTAGTAGGTTGGCAAGGAAGACTGCTAAACCCGACAGGCAAACGAGAATTGGTTCGTTCAGTCCTCAGCACTGTCCCAGTGTACCTGCTAACCTCCCTAAAGCCTCCAAAGCAGCTTCTTGCAGATATCGATAAAGCACAGTGGAAATTCCTTTGGGCCAGAGATAGCGAGCTGCATGGGGGCAAATGCAAGGTTGCCTGGACAAACGTTGCAAAGCCGCTTGTTTATGGAGGTCTGGGCATTGTTGACCTTGAAAAATTCAGCAGGGCACTTAGATTGAGATGTCTTTGGTTCAACTGGACTGAACCCAGCCGACCTTGGAATGGGATGGCCTTGCCACTAGACCACGCCAACCTAGCCTTGTTCAATGCAGCAACAAAAATAACTATAAGTGCACCTCGTCCCTAAGTGGGTTTTGATGATTGGTTGACAACAACGATTAAAGGTCTAATGAGTTTGCTAAGTGTTGGACAGGTTATGGTTATTCTCTTAGCACTTCGGTTTGCATGGTTTATATCAAACGAAGTGCTCATATGGTCCGATACAATGGCAACATTGATGGAAGAAGGTTTATCAAGACCAAAAAGATGGGTTGTTCTTATAGTAGCTTATCTCTTAAGAAGAAGTCAACAACATGATTATTTGTCAAAGCAATTGAAGCATTCAAGGTTGATTTGAGGTTGAAGTATGACTTGATGTCTTGCAATGGTGAAGATAGCAATGAAAGGCTTCGAGGGACTAAGCGGAAGGTGAAGGGCAAGTGACGACTTGGCACCGACGAACCTAGCTATTAGTGAAGAAGTGGTTTCTTGCATTTAGTCAAAGCTATTCAAGAGTTGAAGGTCATATTGAAACCAAGGATCAAATCATATGAAGAATGTTTGAAGATAGTGACTTGGCATATTTGGTTTCATACACATCATGAATATGGCCAAGACACATGCTCAAGATGGCAAGGCTCAAGAGAAGACGATCTTCAACACAAGATTGCCAATTCAAGATGTTGATGCTATGTGTTGAAGCTTATGGAAACAATCTAGTTCAAGTAAGATTGAGATTATCAAAGGCTAGTTGACTTAGTGGTTTGGTCATTCATTCAACATTCATCCAAGTCATGTGCTCATTGAGTCAAGTGATCAAGATGGCTAACACTCAAGTAGATGGATGACTTGGTGAAATGGTGTTCGCTTCACTCAAGTCATATGACCAAGAAGCCAATGATCAAGCCAATCGAAGATATCTACGCATGATGACTACCCCTACATGTTGAAGATGAGAACAGTGGCTTCACTCAAGGATCAGGGTTTTAAATGCATTTCAATTTTGTTCTTGAGTCCATAGGAAAGCCGTACTATTAAGAGGGATGCATCATGATGATAGATAATACTCATAAGTGCTCAATTCACATAAGTGAGATACGCGTGAGAGAGAGGGAGTTTTCTGTGTGGTTTCTGCACAGGCAGCTCGTACCGGACGTGTCCGGTATGCCTACCGGATGTGTCCGGTATGGCCAGTCTATGTTCAGGCTGGGCTGCTGTGTATGCCATACCGGACGTGTCTGGTATGGGTACCGAACATGTCCGGTATGGGGTTTTGTCATTTGTCCCCTCTGCTTTCGGTGTTAGGACCGGTAGTAAGCGCACCACCAGTTTTGGACCGGCAGTACCGATGTACCAGCGATAGTATCGATCTTTAGAGAGTGTTTAGAGCCGTTGTTTCCAACGGCTAGTTTGGCAGAGCTCCGACACACTTTTGGGTGTTGTCAGGCCATACCGGACGTGTCCGGTATGAGCCCAACGGCTAGTTTTTCTGGTGGGGCATACCCCTTGGCCTCATTCATTTGAGGCTGCTAGTTCCACTCTTTGCCCTCAGGTTTTCTAAGCTTCCTAACACCTTTCTCAACCTCTCTAAGTGAGTGATTGCTTCGCCAAGCCAAATCCATTCAAGTGGTTGAGTGAGAATTCAATTTGAGAGCACAGCCTTGTTCTTGAGCACTTGTGCATATTGTCAATCTTTGTGCTTGCATTTGTTACTCTTGGATCTTTGGTCCTAGACGGTTTGATTCCACCCCAAAAGGAATCACCGAGTATAGTGAGCATAAGGTGGTTGGAAAAGACCACGGCTAGGGAGACCTTCGTGGTCGGCCTTTGTGGCACCCTAGGGTAGACCTGATTGGGTCACCCTTAGCTGAGCTCAACGGAGAGTAGGACTCGAGGGAGTCCGAACTTCGGATAAACAAATATCATGTCTTGTCTCTTTGCAATTACATCCGATATTTGTGCTCGTTGTTTGCTCTTATGTGTTTGTTGCAGGTTCTCTGAGTGTGGAAGTGTCTCTGCAGCACCCTAGTCACTGGTGGAGAAGTCGAGGAGAATGAGGAGGACATTTGGAGTTGTCTAGTGCAACCCGTGCATACCGGACGTGTCCGGTATTGGGTTTCACCACCAGCAGTTAGTGCATACCGGACGTGGCCGGTAGCTCTACCGGACGTGTCCGAAATTAGCTGCTTGAGCAGGGTTGTTCCTCTCTGTGTGACTAACCTTTGTGTGTGCAGGGCTTTCATTGTTATATTCTGTATTCATCTCTTTAGGGGTTATTTACTCTGATCCAGAGTTTCTAAGTATTTAGAAACTCCGCTAACAATTCATTTCCGCTTTTAAAGGTGTTAATTTTCAGAAACGCCTATTTACACCCCCCCCTCTAGGTGACACCTCGGTCCTTACAATAACGATTGGGGATGGCCGAAAAGCTTCTTTCTGGATGTCAGCTTGGCTGGATGGCCAAACTCTAAAAAATAGATTTCCTCTTCTATATGATCGTACCAGAAGGAAACAAAGATCGGTTAGAGACGTGGTCCAGGATGGAAACTGGGTAAGAGATATTGCTTATGACCTAAATAGTGATCTACTAGATAAATTCTTCAGGCTTTGGCAGGTCCTGCAAGAAGCTCAGCTAAGTCTATTGGAGGAGAGGGAAGACCAAATCTCATGGATTTTAGAAAACTCGGGAGAATACTTAGCCAAGTCGGCGTACCTCATGCAGTTCGAAGGCCAGATCTTAACGGAGTTCCCTAAACTCATCTGGCAAGCCTGGGCTATTCCAAGGTGCAAATTCTTTCTCTGGCTACTCTTACAAGACAGGCTGTGGACTGCTGCCAGGTTGCAACTGAGAGGTTAGAAAAATAACTACTTCTATGCTCTATGCGAAAGGAACCTAGAAACGGCCATACACCTTTTTGTTGAATGCCCCAACTCAATCACCGTTTGGACATTGGTGGCAAACTGGAGCAAACATCCGAACTTACATCCTGGCGGCTGGGGCCATGTACAGGACCTGGAGGACTTCTTCCACAAGCTCATGAGCAATGGTGATAAAGCGACTCACTCCATAGCCATCCTGACTGCTTGGTTTATTTGGATGCAGTGAAATGCGAGAATTTTCAAAGAGGAGAGAAGGCCGGTGCAACGGGTCTTCACAGAGATAAAGGATACTGCCTATCTATGGGCTAAAGAGGGGGGTAGGATCCTTAGATCAGTTACTGATGTCCATCAAAATATCGCGTAATAAACATCTTATTTTTCCTTAACCTCCACAGCTTAGGCTGTGTTGGTCGCGCTACTCGCGCCTGTAAACTTGTTGTATGCTACTCTTCCTTATTTATGATAATGCCGGCTTGCCGGATCTTTCAAAAAAAAATTAACGCCTTGATATGGTGCTTGTATCTACAATCTTTGAAAGGAACCATGTATTTGCTATACAAATTCATACATAAGAAAGGAAAGTTCTTATGTGCAAACTAAGGTTACCTATGTAGCTATCCAATGGCATTTCTGTCTCGACTAAACCTACAGAAACATATAAAATCCATAGAGCATGAAAATAGAGCAGTTTGTCGCCTTCGAAGAGCACAGCATGGCTAGCAGATCATTTTCACAATGGCAATGGACAGTGAACCGGTGGCACATATTATATAACTAAATCTATAGAGCAAAACAAAAATGAGGTAAATTCAGAGGGAAATAGCGCAAAGGCATGTTTAAAATGCCTCAAATGCTATCAATCTGATAGATGATGCCTATTCATGAGCTGAAGCTGCAAGTTTCTTGCATATAGAGTTGTGATCTGGGTTGTGAAGAATGCAGGAGATCCACTGTCACAAGCAATTACTGCACTGACTAGTATTTTCATGTAACTTTTTCTGCTATTCTATCAAAGGAAACTAAATGTATTCATTAAAAAAGGAAACCAACTATATGGTACATGGATCCGCTTCTTTTGCCGGGACTGTATGTTCCACTGCAACCATGGAAAGGCAATACATACATATGTTCAGCAAGAGGAATAGCGAAATGAAAGAAAGCGATAGGAAATAGTATGTGTGTATGGAAAGTTTATGTGTTGAGAAAGGTGACTTGTTTTGGGATGATTGTTGTCTTCGCATTAGGAACTCTGTGCGTGCCAATGTAGACCAACAAAGTCCTGTAGAAATACTAAACGAACCAGGGTAGGTAGTAGGTGTTGGAAGAGGCAATGAAGCAAACACATGGTGCATGCTATGCTCGCGTTCTGTGAGCAGCACCTGCAGCAGCGTCGAGCAGCTAAGGCCCTATTTGGATTGGGGGTGACTTATGTCACTTTAAGTCACTTATTTGCCAAACAGGGGTGACTTATAAGTCAGGTGGGACTTAAAATAGAAGTCAAGGGTGACCCAGCTTATATGGACTTATCCTCTCTCTTTCTCTTTCTTGGTCCACATGCATATGCCTCTCTCTCTCCTCTATCCCTCCTAGGAGTTAATGACTTTAGTCCTTTTAAGTCACTCTATCCAAATAGAGGGGTGACTTATATCACTATACCACAGCCAATCTGTAGCGTCAGACAATGGTCGCTAAAAAGGAATATTAACGACCAATAATTGGTCGCTATAAATTTGTAACGGATCATTGGTTGTTATTTATTTGTGTACCGACTCCCAATCGGTCGGTACATATATTTAGCTATTGCATCGAACATCGGTCGGTAAAAAAATACGTTTTAGGGTTGAACAATCGGTCGCTACATCTATTTTCATTTTGGCGTGTCCAGCCCAGCCCACTCCCCCGCAGAGAAACTTACATGTCCCACTAGTCATAGTATCATCCATGAAACCCTATCTGACCTCCACCCAATCTAGTACACCACTCCCCATCCCAGCCGCCGGGTAGTATCGAGAGGAAAAAAATCTTCCTTGCTCCCGCCGGGCGGACGCGCTTTGGCTCCTAGGAGCCGCCGGCACGCCAGCCTCGAGCCGCCACCGTGCACCTGCCCCCAGCCGGGACGGCAACCCCTGGCCACCGTGAGACGCTCCCACCCCAACTGCTGCGGGGCGATCCCGCCTCGGCCGGCCGGGCGACGCGCCGCCCGGCCGCCGGGCGACGCGCGCCTGCCTCGGCAGTCTCGGGAGGTGCCTGTCCCCAGCTGATTTGTACTTCCACAGCCCTAAGCAAGCACGAGAGAGGCAAGCAAGCAAGCAAGAAGAACTAGTTGCTGTTGCACGCACGTTCCATTCCCCTTGCTGTCCAAATCGATCAGCTTTTTCAGGTAATATTGCTTCCCCTTCAGGCTTCTAGCTCTCCTTCAGTTCATGATTTCACAACAACTTTCTCCATGAATCCTTGAATTCAAGAATCTTAATATTGGTTCAGAAATCAAGCTAAACAAGTTTAATTTTATTAAGGTAGGCTAAGCAACCTAAGCACCATGCTTAATTTAGTTAGCCTATGAAAACTGATGCTGAAATCATCAAATTTCAAACCAAAGCATAAGTTTAAGAAGGATATATGCAAATCAAAAATTTTATTTAGAAACTAAATTTTATTTAGGAAAAATTATACTAATATTCAAACTTTTATTTAGAAAAAAAATTATTATGCAAATTAAAAGGGTAAATACTGGTTACCTTCGGTGACTGCTCTTGATTAAGGTTGGTGAGCGTGACCTTCTTCCTTCATGATTGCGGTGTAGCCTCTGGTGTAGAAGAAGAGGACGTAGCAGGCTTGCTTTTTCATCTCCACACCTGTGTTTCTTCATTTTTATTCTATGTGGTAGGCAGTTGTTCCTCCTGTGGAGCTACCTTTTTCTTTGGCTTTTTCTTCTTCTTTTGGAGGTGATTGAGTTTCGACATGTCAATGTCCACCTCCTTTATGTTCTATGTGTTAGGCCCGAACATGACACGGATCATGGAGCATTGCCCCATGGTCGGCTTGAGATATGTAACTGGGCCCCCTACCATAATCTTCTTCATGGCAGCTTTTTTCCTTCTATGTTTCTGCTGCCTTGTGGGTTTGGGTTGCTTGGCGGATCAAGGTGTCTTTTCTTGTTTCCTATATTTGATAAATGGACACCTGATCCTCCGTCTAGGTAATTGCATGTGCATCTTCTCTGACCCCACATACATGATCGCATTAACCAAGTTCAGGAATGGCCTACCTAAGATGAGGGGTACCTCAGCTTCCTTGCCAACCTCCAGGATGACAAAGTTAGCTGGTATAAACTCGTCCTGGATTTTCACCAGGATGTCCTTTGCCAACCCCTCAGGCATAGATGTGGACTGATCTTCCATTCTCAGATAGAAGTCCACCAGTGATAATGGCCCTTCCCCAAAAAAAGTCATTGAACACATGCTTGGACATCATGTCGATGCTCGATCCAAGGTCGCAGTATGTGTTCTTGAACTTCATTGGTCCAATCGAGCACTCGATCGTCGGTGTTCCTGGATCTTCCTTCTTTGCAATGAATGGAGGATCGACCAGGTATCCAAAGCATGGCCAAACATGGGGGTTACTAGTCCTCGTTTTGATAATGTTATAGATTTAAAAGAAGTCTCGAGTTGCCCCAGGATCTTCCCATCATTTTCAATAGGTAAAGCAACAACTATTTGAGCTATTTGAGTTTCTAACATTTTATTAAAGATCAATTGGTTTTTAACAGAAGAAACTAAATTTTCAATTTTATCAAGTAAATTTTCTAAAACTTTATCATTAATGGTCAGTTTTTTATAAGATTTTCATTAATTTTATCCTGACCAAAAACTAAATCTTTCGTCAAGGTAAAACTTGAATTTGAATTAGAATTGGAATTTGAATTACCTTAGAGGCGATTATTACCTTATTGCTATTGAGGTGGACGATACCTATTGTTGATGTACGTTAGGTCCTCACGGGTCTCGGGGCAGTCGGTGCCCAAGTGTCCAACTCCTCCACAGACTTCGCGCACGTCATGTGCGAGTCCATGGCCAACACTTGATTATTTACGTTTTCTATTAGACTGTTGTCCAACCTTTTCATCAGCAAGTCAATCTTGGCACAAAGAATGTCTGCCTCCTTGATGGAGTGCATGCCTTTCTACTTGATCTAGAGTCATTCATCGCTCCACCCTTGATTTTTCACCATTTTCTCTAGCAGGGTGGTTGCCCCGCTAGTGGTGAGCGACAAGAACACTCCTCTAGCAGCGATATCAAGGTGGGCCCTTGATACGGGGGTTAAACCATTATGGAAGGTTTGTAGGACCAACCACCCTTGTATGTCCTAGTGTGGGCAGGTAGATATGTAATCTTGGATGCTTTCCCACACCTCTGTAGGACCGAAAGACACTCAAAGGCGACCAGAGGGGGGTGAATGGGAGCCAAAAATTCTTTGAAGAGAACTTCGACCACTGTCCCAAAAACGACCCCCAAAAAGCGAGCGACACAATCACCAGGTAGAACATGACCCAACACGTGGGTGGACACCCTAGGAAGGACCCTAGAGGTGCAACGGAACTACTGGAGAAAGAGCAGAACAGACCAGAAAATGAACCAAGGGTGGCACTGCCGCTGTGCAAGGCAGCACTGCCGCTAGCGCGACACTGCTGGGCTTAAGTCGCGTCAATGCCGGCCTCCCGGCACTGCTGGGCTCTAGGGCGGCACTGCCGGCCTCCCGCAGACAGAACAGAGAAAGAGGCGATTTCTTGAATCCTCTTCACCAAATTTGCTCCGATTCAAAAACCGCTCCACGAAATGTCCCCAAAATTTAAAGGCAAGCACTTGACATGGTTGTGAACAAGATCCCCAAAGGAATTTGTGTTTCTTGCCTCCAATCAACGGGAATAAATTCAGGAAGGTGCAAAACAGAGAAAATGAACTCGAACGAAGAATACACCCGGTCTCCTCAGTCAATCCATTAAAGCACAAACCGTTTGGTCGAAATGGACTCAAGGGGATTCCCCACAAGATGGTTCAAACGGTTTTGCAAACAATGAAGTAGAGAGGAAGAATCGGACAAAACTCCGAGAGAGCAAAAGAGCAAGAACGCGAAGAACACACCTCAAATCTTCGCCTAGAGGGCAACCTTGTGGTTACGGCCACGATTCCTGCCAGAGAAGTCTACGACAGTATGTGGGTTGAACAACAGAAGAAACTACAGACTGGGAAGCCTAGGAATGAAAAACTGAACAACCGATGAACTACGGTGGGGGTGCCTCCTATTTGTACATGAGCCATCTTATTTTCACTTAACCCCTGAACTAGGCTAATCCCTACTAGACGGTCCAGTTAGGCTGAAACCATTCTGAACCAGTCACGCGGATCGACTCTACTTTACTGATACGATGACCATGCTTCCTGCCTGGACTTGCCATCGCCCCGACGCAACCTCTAGGATTCCACCACATGCCATCCTTGGAAGCACCTCGTGGCTTGACCACCGCTGGTTTTTCTGTGGCTGAACCAGCAAACCGCTCGCGTAGATGGCGTCTCCGCGATGCCAACTCCCATAGCCGGACACGTGTCCCAGAGAGCCTCCTGCTTGATCCGGCAACACAGTCCCACCGACCAGGCTCTGCTCGTAGACATCCCAGGTGTCAGCCTCCGCAGCAAGTCCGCCCACCGTCTCTGGTCCCTCAGCCCAAGCCTCACGTCTATCCTTTGCCGCTCCCGGCCCATCAGCCTGGCACGCCCTCCTTGGCCTTCACCACGTCGTCGACCTCTGCCTCTCAGCTACACCTGCACATCAAGAGCCAGCAACCATGGTCACACGCACCCATTGACAATCACTCACCACACAAGACTCGAACCACTAGCCCTCTAGTGTTCGCAATCTCCCCCATGGTGAGTGCAGTGTCAACACCATAATCACACACTAGCTGAGATAAAAGAAAAGAAGAAGAAAGAAAAATGAAACAACTCACCCAAGTGACCAAAACCAAGAAAGGTAAAAAGAAGTCACTTGAAGCAAGCAAAGCAAAGCTCGGACCCCAAAGAAATGGGCAATGGCTCAACACATCTGAGCAAAAGAACAAGGCTAGCCCTCAAGAAGAGGCAGCAAAACGGGCTCAACACCGCTAGCCAAAAGCAATCAAAGCCAAAGACCATAAACCTACAAAACTCAAAGCTCCCCCTGAACAGATGCACACTCAACAAGGAACTCCCCTTTGGACGTCAACCAACCTCCCCTGTCCAAAGGTGTATATGACTAAATCTCCCAACAAGTAGAAGACCAAGTGTGTGATGCTCAAATTTCTCCCCCTTGTTGATAAATGCACTCAACAAGCACTCGCACAAAGCACTGACACTCTCCCTGGAAATGTGCATGATATGCTAGGAGTGCAAAATGCAAAGAGCTTCAGGGTATAGCAAGCAGATCCACTACATGCTCAATCGAGTACAGATATGGGTGCAAACATGTAGGCTGAGTGCTAGCAGGTGCTCAAGCTGACTAAGTGAAACAGTATGAAGCAGTTTAAGTTCATTAGTCAGTTTAAGTATTTGTAGCGGTTTTCACAAGTTTAGAGGTAACATGTGTGTGCCGGGGTTATCAATCTTGCATTGTCTAACTTTTCAACCCGACGCAGCCTAGGCAAAGCCATCAGAAGCTGAAGGTACAGGTTTCGATCATCCACAAGAGTGCTCAAGTTCATCCAGAATTGGAAGCAGTCTCGAAAAACACTCAAGTGGTGCAAGAATTGACCCACCCGGATCTTTCCAAAGCAACTTATCTTAATCAAATTTTAGCATGGTATTACTTTGATCAAGACAAGCATGCAATTCAGTGAAAAGGACATAGCAACTATGTATAGCCAAAACAGCACAAGGGAATCCACATCCTACACATGTATAGTTACTACGCCAGTGGTGAACATTTTTTAGATTTCAGCATGATATAGCATATGTTCACAAAAAACAAGTCTTAGCTCACATGATGTATCAGTTAAGCAGATTGAGCCTAAGACAGCACATGATCTCATAAGTACACACATAGCAATACTAGACAGAGCATGTAATCAATCTGATCAATATAACCTAAAGCTCAGAATGCAACAAGTGTACATATGAGATGCAATATGATACAAAGGAAACAAGAGAAAGCTAAAACAAACCTACAAAGCCAAAGAAAAGCTCAAAAACCAAAAACTATACACAAAGCCGCTCCCCTACTAAAAAGGGAAACAGACACCAAGCTCACCTCGCAAGCGAGCAAAAGTAGCTTGGTCAAGAGGTTTGGTCAGGATATCGGTGAACTGTTTCTGGGTGTCTACATGGATTAAGTCGATGTCGCCCTTCTCATAGTGATCTCTCAGGAAGTGAAAGCGAACATCTATATGTTTGGTTTTGGAGTGGTGGACTAGGTTCTTTGCAAGTGATATGGCACTGGTGCTGTCACAAAAGAGTGGCACTCTGGAATAACTCAACCCAAAATCCCTCAAGGTAGCTATCATCCAAAGAAGCTAGGAGCAACAAGCGGCTGCAGCGACATACTCGGCTTCGGTGGTGGATTGGGCTACATTTGACTGTTTGCACGAACTCCAAGAAACCAAAGAAGATCCAAGAAACTGACACGTACCTGAAGTGGACTTGCATTCGACACGACATCCTGCATAGTCCGCATCAAAGTATCCAGAAAGAGTAAGGGTAGAAGATGCAGAATTCCAAAGACCCAGCTCAGAAGAGAATTGGAGATACCTGAAAATCCTCTTCACTACTTGGCGGTGAGAGGTGCGGGGCGAAGCCTAAAAGTTTGCACAAAGACACACCACGAACTAGATGTCCAATCGTGTCGCCGTCGGGTACAGTAATGACCCGATCATACTCCGGTACTCCTTCTGGTCCACCGGCTCACCGTCCTCGTCGGCGTTGAGAGCCGTCGCGGTCGACATGGGCTTTGAAAGAGGCTTGGTGTTGACGTTTCTTAACATATGCAGAAGAATCGGAAAGCATACGGAATTGTCGTTGTAGCTTTCACCCGGAAATATTCAGGGTATCGTATTTTCCACAGGGAACGGAGGTACTCTCTCCTAGCTAGTTCATCCAAGGACACCCAAGGCCAAAGATGGGGAGGATTATAGAGAAGGATTCCTACAACTTTAGGGTCTCCTGGTTAGCCAAACTCTAGAGCTACTCGCTTACTTCGGGCACCGGCCCATGCACCAACTGGGCAGTGTCCGGCAATTAGCTCTACGCCGCACCCGAACGTGGGGGATTTCAAGGGACGGACAAGGCTGTCACTACCCAGCCGCCTACACCCTCAACCGTGGGATGTGCCACAAAAGATAGGTAACCGCTAGCCCAAACACCATGTTTACACTACCGATCACCGTTCTAATGTTGGCCAGGTTCCCCCACCAAGAGGTCCCTCCACCACAACTACCGCCCCGAAGGACAGACTATCAATCCCGTAAGCAAGTAGATAAAGCTCAGGTAAACAAAAGACAATAAAGATTATCGAAACCGTGGAAGCTTACTTAGCCAAGATCCCGTGAAGGAGCTAAGCCCGCATCCACCGAGGTACAAGTCCGGGGAGCCACTGACAAGTCCGGCACTTCCCCGCTCTCGCCCCTCACATCTCTCCTCCACCAATCTCTAAGAAGAGGGAGAGCTCTTGCCTTGGAATGGTGTGTGTCATGAGAGGGGTGAGGTGGTGCTACTTATAGGATGAGAGGAGGGGGTGAAATGCAAATGAGTAGCCAAACCGCCTCTATCCTGGCGTCCAAATTCACTGAACCACGTCACCACAACCAGCACCACCCTCATGTGCACTTAATGCACCGCCTCGCCAAAGTTGGACCAGGCCGGCGCTAAGGTCGGCGTGGCCACACCGGCTGGCGCGCGCGCCAGGCCTGGCTTGGCTAGGCCTAGGCATTGGTCGATATGCGTTGATGGGCCTGAGAAGTTGCATGGTGTTGGTTTTTGGTCCGGATATGCATCGTGTTGGGCTTCTTTCGTTGGGACACGTGTTATTCTAAAATGCGTATTCCCGTAAGGCGCCTTTTGGTGCAATTTCCACATGTTTATGTATAATTCCTGCAAAACATCTTAAAACACCAAAACTCAAGGAATGTATTAGTTTTAAGCCCTACTACTAAGTTTGGTGGTCAAAAGTGATTGTTTTATGCAGGTGTTGACGATGTTTTATATGTAGTTAATGACCGTCAACACTTGGCCTCACCCATATCAAACTTCTTTAGGATGTCCTTCGTGTACTTGGTCTGGTGCACGAAGGTCCCGCTCGCCGTCTGCCTGATCTGGAGCCCGAGGAAGAACTGAAGCTCACCCATCATGCTCATCTCAAACTCCCTGCTCATCATATCTAAAAACTTGGCAACAAGAGCGTGAGAAGAGCCACCAAAGATGATATCATCCACGTATATCTGAACCAAAAGGATATCACACCCATGCTTGAGGAGAAAAAGTGTCTTATCTACCGATCCCATGGTAAACCCCTTAGCTAGCAAAAAGGTTTTCAATCTAGCATACCAGGCTCTAGGGGCTTGTTTCAAACCATACAAAGCTTTGTCTAATTTATACACATGGTTTGGAAACTTGGGATTCTCAAAACCTAGGGGCTGTCTAACATAAACCTCCTCCTCTATGTACCCATTCAGAAACGCGCTCTTAACGTCCATTTGAAAAAGCTTGAAACCCTTGGACGCTGCAAAAGCTAATAGGATATGAATCGCCTCTAAACGAGCAACAGGAGCAAAGGTCTCTTCATAATCTATACCCTCTTTCTGACAAAACCCCTGGGCAACCAACCTAGCCTTGTTGCGAACCACTACCCCATCCTCACCCTGTTTGTTTTTGAAAACCCACTTGGTTCCTATAGGATGGCACTCAGAAGGGGGTGGAACTAAATGCCAGACTTGGTTCTCGCTCAAAGTTTTCTAACTCCTCATGCATAGCGTTCACCCAATCAGGATCAGATAAAGCATGTCCAACATCTTTGGGCTCAAAAGAAGCAACAAATGCAGAGTGAGCAAAGTGAGAAATGTTCTGAACCTGGGACCGCGTGACTCGCTGGTCCAAATCTCCAATCATCTGCTCCGGGGGGATGATTGGCCTGAACGTGTTTGCGGTGTAGTGTGCGAAGATGTCGTCTCCCCTAATCCACGGTGGGGATCCTCCAGCTGGAGCAGGAACTGCCTCGAACTCAACCGGACCCCAAGTGGAAGAAGATGGGTGCGGGCCGGTCGTCGAGGTGGAAGTTGTCGGATCGACTGGGGCAACCGGGTGGCGGCAAAGCTAGGATCACCCGGCCGGCGTCTTCCTCACCATCCACAAAGATGTTGTCTCCCATCTCATCAGTACTGCATGCTCAAAGACAAGAGGGAGAAACAAGCATCATCTCATTGAATGTTACCTCACAGGTTTTGACGATCCGGTTAGTCTCCAACAATAATACTCTATATGCATGAGAATGGAGAGCATAACCAAGAAAGATGCCGTCTGAAGATCTTGACTCAAACTTGTCGAGGTTACCTTTCTTCAGCACAAAACAACGGCATCCAAACACCCTCAAATGGCTTACCTTGGGTGGATGTCCAAACCGCAACTCATATGAAGTCTTCTTCAAGAAAGCACGAAGGAAAATGCGGTTGGACACATAACATGCGGTGTTGATTGCCTCGGCCCAAAACTTGCATGGAGTCCTATGCGCATTGTTGGCATTTGTTAAGTGCTAAAAAGAATATGAAGGATTTCGCAAGCGCCACGTAACACCTACCATTGTAGCTTTTCCCTAGGATGAGTATTCTAGAGTATCGTATCCACAGGGAAGCTTTGGCTAAAGAATTCTAATAAGTCACAATCATGTATCTACTAACTCAGCAAACTACTAGACTATAGTGAGGAGGTAATTGTTAAAGGATAAATAAATATCAAAGCATAAAATAATAACCTACCTATGATATCAAAGAATAACTAAACTAATCAAGAGGTCAAAAGGAGAGATTAAGGTTCCTGAGCACTTCTCTATTACTTAGGTTCTATGATAGCAATCATACTATAACACTTCGGGACATCAGAACACTAGCCACAAAAAGAGATGAGAAGGGGGCTAGGAAGCTCCGACTACGGTCCTACAAACACCAACCCGAACGTGGTGGAATACGCCGGCCGTCGGGGCTGTCACCACCAGGGCTACCACAAACTATCCGTGGGGTTGGGTGCAATCTCTCAGTAACCAATAGCCTAGATACCAAGTCTACACTATCAATTACTATAGCTACCTTGCATAACTAGAGCACTCAATACGAGCGGAGATCCCATGCAATAATATGACAACTATACTTAACCATATATGGAAAGCATAAAATAATAGAGAAGATAAATATTAAAGCATAAGTCTTGTAGAGAAGATATAAAGACATACCATACTCAAGAAGACATATCGAAGCAGGAGCATAGCTCCACTCTCCTTTACTCTTGATTAGATCTAAGTTAGATCTAATCTAGTTCTAATTACATGGCTAATCTACTTCTAATTACATAACTAATCTACTTCTAATCTACTTCTAATTCACTAATCCCTTAGAGAGAGGTTATCCTTACATTGAGACACCTCTACAACTGAGAGATAATGAATAGAATGAGATAGAATGAATTAGGGTTTAACCCTGGGGTCAGGGGGTCTTCTTATATAGGCCTTGGCGATGAACGATGACCATTGGATCAAACCGACCTTCAATAACGGTGTAGATACAACCTCAAGGTCGGTGGTAAACCGACATACAAAAGCTGAGGCCGACATGTGGCCCCACTGGCGGCCGGCCTAGTTGGCACTGGCGGCGCCGCCAGGGGTGGCATGCCACCCGGCTTCCCGTTTCTTCTGGTGTCCTCTAGTACCTTCTAGAATGTTTTAGTCCACTTTTTGGGTTGAGTTACTTCACGGTCAAGTCTTGTCATCGTATGGGATGTATATTCGGAACTTTCTCCATTCTTCTCTGCATTTATCTGTTAAGTCCCTGAAAATATATAAATCACCAAAGCTCGTGGAATTATGTTAGTTAAACCCCTAGACTTATGTTGATATTCATATTATGCCCTTATCCATGTTTAGTTGATTAATAATATTATGCTATAACAGGTGTCAACAAGTTCCCCCAAGCTTACCCTTTGCTAGTCCCTAGCAAAGCCAAACTTAGCAATGGAACAGGAGTTGCTACAACGCTTTCACACCTCAAAAGTACACATGCTTTCAAACAAAATTTCTTCTCTAGATAAAACTTGTTCAAATTTCAACTTACCCATATTACCTTTAACCATGAAGCTTATAGCCTTTTCTTGGGATCTTGAGTAATTGAAAGATAGAACAATCAAGTCAAACACTATGTCTCAAACTCTTTGTTCAACCTTCATTCTGAGTTTTTGCAGGTTTTCAAAAGAAACTTCAAAGTTCCTAGTATGACTCTTTCTAGTCTCTCATATGTGGTATTTGTGGATCCTCTCTAAGGCAATAAGGTAGTGTTGCCTTTCTCTCATGATATGTAGTATTTTTGGCTAAGGCAGTAGCACACTATGCCTTCTTCTCTCTCACCCTATATCTAAGGTTTATATCTGGAGCTCATAGGTAGGAGAAACTTTATTTACTTACTAAGCATATATTGTAAATTCAAGCAATGGATCCAAAGTCATGAGGCACACTGATCAAGTGGTGCATGTGTATGGTGGAAAGAATATAGTGGATATGATAGGGAATATGGTAAAGTGTATAGAATGAATGAGGGAAAATCTTACTTGTGCTCCTTAAGGAATCTTCTCTCTTTGAATCTAGAAACTCTGTAGAGAATCTGGGTTGTATATCTTTCTTTCTTTTATTTTTTTTTTGGAGAGGCGAGCATCTAAGTACCTATTGTTTTCAGTTGGACACTTGTCCATTTTTTAACTCTCCTTTATTATTTCTTTTTCTTAGGGAGGTAGGCTCTAATCGCCCGTAGGACACTTGTCCATTTTTCATCTCCCTTTTTATTCTTTCTCTTTTTTTTTTTTTAATCTACAACCCAAATCTCTTTTTGCAATAACTTTTGAGAGATAAACAAATGTAATGGAGCTTTTGTAAGATATTGGCTAGCAATGAATGAGTGGATGGGTATAGGGAATATTTTTGGTTGCTCTCTTCTAGGATAGGAGTAGAACATTTTTTAGTGGATATTTGATGGATGCTTTGTGGATGCGTACTTCAGGCAGAAATAGCATAAATGCAAGTGGGGTAGAGTGGAGTGGAATAGAGTGTGGTGGAGTGTAGTGTGCATGGTCAGCATGACAAGTTTCTAAGGGTCGACAAAGATTGAACAAACTCAATGCAAAACAAGTAGCCTATATATATATCTCAAAGGGTTTTCCTAATCTAAGGAGCATGTATATATGGCTATGGTAGGAGGTTAAACACTCTGTCACCACAGGAACTTATCATGTGCACTTTTAATTTTTAAAAGATAAATCTCCGTAAATCTAGTATCACTAGGAGTAAGATAAATAGCAGCTCGGACCATCATATATCATATCCGTCAATTACCTAGACTTTAGAGCAAGCATTTGCTATCCACAGGTTTAAGGTTCAGAGCAAATCTCAAGTCAAAGTAGTTGCATTTAAAAAGCTCGAGAGAAATTAAGCTTGAAAGGTAGGTACTTGAAAGGAATTACGACGGAGCAACTATTCATCATCTCCAAGGCTAGAGATTATCTTCGGAGTTTATTTTATTATCACACTCTATTAAAGACTCTTTAATAAAAACTAGATAGACTCTTTTTATTTGGTTTCCTTAGTTATGCATCTTTCTATTTCTTCTAATAAAGCAAACAAATCTAGCTAATATTAAACAAGGTATAAAAATACTTATCCGGATACATGGGGTTGCCCTCCCCCCAATTTGGATGTTGACATAGTCTTTAATGATGATGTGGAAGTAGAGGTAGACAACGATGATGATGTCATCCTATCATGTCTCTCTTCCTTGAATCTGCTGAACTCAAATAAACAACAAAACTAGTGGAACTAGTTAAGCATTAGTGGTTAGCCACGTTGCTTCTTATTGCCAATGATTATGATTATTCCTTTAAGACAAGTAGTTCAGCAACATTAATATTTTTGGATTTTCTATGCAAATAAAGATGATGATGCATGCATATTTATTTTATTTTTATGCCACCACAATAAATATCCTTGTGGGTTGTTACACACCATAAAAATTACTCACATGGGGCTTAGAGTTTTTCAATGTATATGCAACAAACAAAAATTTATTTTCTTTTCTAATGCAAGCCTAGTGCTATAATGTAAATATGCTAAAGGAAAATAATTATGCAATGCAATAAGGTAAATATGGATAGCTACCGATCTTACCTTTTCGGCGAGGGTTCGTGTTTTAAGTCCTCCGAAGCGAGACTTCTTACCTTTTTTTTTTTGAGTGTATTATCCGATCTTGATAGTCGTGCTCTATGAGATGGTGAAGGACGGCGTCACCCATGTTCTTTCTTTGGTCTTATGAGTCGGAGTGAAACGTAGGTAGCGTCTTGTTTTGTGTGCATGCTTGTAAGACATTCACTTGTTGAATTTTGGAGAGACTGATAGGCTTCTCCACCTTTTTGCTCAAAGTGTGTCCTACTTGTAAAGTCAAGGTAGAGATCAAGTGCATGGGCCCTGTTGGTGGGAAAACACCAACAGGAACCAAAACTTCATTTATTCTTCTCTAACCATAGGCACATTAAACAAGATAGAATGGATTTGTTATACACTTTTCTTAAACCTAACTTGGGTGACAAGATCAGAAGATTGAGCATGATTGTTTATGATTAAAACTTTTTGACGATTGAATCAAGCTCGTTGACTCTTGGAAGGGTTTTCTTATCTAAACATCAAAAGCATGATTATGATTCTTCCAAGGCATTGTGAACAACATTTGGATTACAAGATTAGGACTACGAGATCAAGAGAGTGGTGGTAGAACACTTAAAGAAACAAAACATGTTGAGCTAATTAAGTTGGATCAGGCAAGGTTGTTACTCTAACAAGTTTGATTCTTTATTTATGAACAAGCCATAATTAAGGTAAAGCTGAATTAATGACAACTTACCTCAAGATGTTACCTTATTATTGGAGTGTGACGACATCGTAACACCTTGTGGTGGTCCTTTTCTTCTGCTCAAAGCTTTCCTTCTTTGGCCTCTTATGTATCTTGCTCCTCACTTATCTCTTTTATTGCATCGTACTTTCTCTCTTGTTCTTTTAATTGTGCTAGGACCTTTTAGCTCTTCTGATGGTTTTATTCCTGCAGTATTAGTTGACAACACATACCCGAAGGAATATACAAGTAATTGTAAACAAGGGTAAAATTGCCATGAGCTTAAGGTTGCTTTTATGTCGGAAAAAGTTTTGATTGGATATTTTATATGCTCACCATTACTTTCTCTCTAGTTGGAAATTTTATGATATCTTAAGTTAGATTTTTGATGTATAACATTTATTAAAACTATTCAAACTTAGAGAGACAAAGTAATTGTGAATAGAGGGATTGCAAACCATCATGTCGAGTGACGGGAGCTTGAGTAGAGGAGGAGTATGTCGGTTGATCTTTAGAGGAATTGACCTTCCTCCCCATGCTCGAGCCTTCCTGTCACTTTCGACACTTTAAGTTTGAATCTTTGAACCATCTCTAATCGTGTGTTGCAATCACCATGTCCTTAGACGTTGTTCATCCTTTGTCCCTACAAGGTTAGTGACCAAGAGTACCCGAAGGGAACTTGTCCTAGGAACATGTTTGTTGTTTACTATAGCTTTTGCCTTGATGTGCTCAAAGGTTTTATTTTATTTTATTTTATTTAGAGAACATAAGACAAACGTTGTATACAAATATGTGGTTTATATTCATTTACTGTCTTTGATGTTCTTTTGATCATTTGCTTTGTCCATCGATCCACTTCTTTTCGAAAGTGATAGCTTTTCTAGATCGTGTTGTATGACACTCTTCTTCATTGAATAGACATAGCACAGATCCTTTTGTCGCAAAATATTAGTGGACACATACCCGAGGGAATATACAACATGGTTGAAGCAGGGGTTATTGTCCAAGATTTATATGATTTCTTCTATGCTAATGAAAAGGGGGTTCTTTGATTACTCTTAGCACAGATTTTATTTATTCATGTCTTATAACACTTTTTTTTATGGCTGCACTCTAGCATGTGGATCAAGGCAAAGGTAACTTGTAGCAAAAGAGAGCGCAAATGATTTGATACTTACAATTCTTCCATTAATGATGAATGAGCCGTGTCTTTTGCACAAGGTTGGAGTTCATCCTATGCCTTGCTTCATCTCCGATATGAGTTCATCTCTTGACTTACCCCAATTGGATTTGAGAGTTTTCCCGCATGGGTTAGTCCAACAAAATAACCAATGTCTACACAAGCAATTTCTAGTTCAATAACTAAACTAGACTCAATGTCTAATTCAAGTAAGGAAGACATTTTAACCTAAGCACCACGCTTAATTTAAAAGCCTTTAGAAGTACACTAGCAAAGCACCTCCAAACCAAAACATACCATAAAGACAAAGGTAGCATGATAGCACTATAGAGATTTACTCAAAAGAGATGAAAGAGCATGATCAAGGTGAGGTTTTTTTTTTTTTTTTAAGATGCAAACGATATGGATGTATGCAAAGAACTAAACATGCAATGGATCTACTATGAGAAAACATAGACTAAGTGGAGTGAATGCATGAGTTGATCAAGTAAACATGCAATGCAATGCAAGAAATTAAATGATAACTACTCAATCAATTTATAGTCCATGAGCAAGACTTTCTCACCTTTTAATCATACTTACCACGATGTGCAGCTTCTATGTACGTCACTTTCGAGATATGTGCATTGAATTCTTTGTGGCGACTTCTTCTTCAATCTATACATGGTTAGAATAATATATATATATATATATATATATATATATATATATATATATATATTTAAATACATACCTTGAGATAGCGAGGGTTCCAATGTGTGATGAATCTTGAATGATCAGGCACCTGGGTTCTTCAATCTTTCTTCTTTTCTTTTCTTGTGGAATCTTGTCGGAAAGTCGCAACGACATCTTTTGTCCTGTCTATTCCACAACTCAACGTAACAAGGGTAATCCTACTAAAGCTAGTGATTCACTAAATTAGCAGACATCATGATCATTATTAAAATCTTTAGGCCAATTGCTTCCCTAAGAACGGCGCCAAAAAAGCTTGTTGGCATTTGTTAAGTGCTAAAAGAATATGAAGGATTCTCGCAAGCGCCACGTAACACCTACCATTGTAGCTTTTTCCTAGGATGAGTATTCTAGAGTATCGTATCCACGAGGGAAGCTTTGGCTAAAGAATTATAATAAGTCACAATCATGTATCTACTAACTCAAAGCAAACCACTAGACTATAGTGAGGAGGTAATTGTTAAAGGACAAATAAATATCAAAGCATAAAATAATAACCTACCTAAGATATCAAAGCATAACTAAACTAATCAAGAGGTCAAAAGGAGAGATTAAGGTTCCTGAGCACTTCTCTATTACTTAGGTTCTATGATAGCAATCATACTATAACACTTCGGGACATTAGAACACTAGCCACAGAAAGAGATGAGAAGGGGGCTAGGAACTCCGACTACGGTCCTACAAACACCAACCCGAACGTGGTGGAATACGCCGGCCGTCGGGGCTGTCACCACACAGGGCTACCACAAACTATCCGTGGGGTTGGGTGCAATCTCGGGTAACCAATAGCCTAGACACCAAGTCTACACTATCAATTACTACTCTAGCTACCTTGCATAACTAGAGCACTCAATACGAGTGGAGATCCCATGCCATAATATAACAACTATACTTAACCATATATGGAAAGCATAAAATAATAGAGAAGATAAATATTAAAGCATAAGTCTTGTAGAGAAGATATAAAGACATACCATACTCTGAAGACATATCCAGAACAGGAGCATAGCTCCACTCTCCTTTACTCTTGATTAGATCTAAGTTAGATCTAATCTAGTTCTAATTACATGGCTAATCTACTTCTAATTACATAACTAATCTACTTCTAATCTACTTCTAATTCACTAATCCCTTAGAGAGAGGTTATCCTTACATTGGGACACCTCTACAACTGAGAGATAATGAATAGAATGAGATAGAATGAATTAGGGTTTAACCCTGGGGTCAGGGGGTCTTCTTATATAGGCCTTGGCGTTGAACGATGACCATTGGATCAAACCGACCTTCAATAACGGTGTAGATACAACCTCAAGGTCGGTGGTAAACCGACATACAAAGCTGAGGCTGACATGTGGCCCCAGCCTAGCGGCCGGCCTAGTTGGCACTGGCGGCCGCCAGGGTGGCATGCCACCTCGGCTTCCCGTTTCTTCTGGTGTCCTCTGGTACCTTCTAGAATGTTTTAGTCCACTTTTTGGGTTGAATTACTTCACGGTCAAGTCTTGTCATCGTATGGGATGTATATTTTGGAACTTTCTCCATTCTTCTCTGCATTTATCTGTTAAGTCCCTGAAAATATATAAATCACCAAAGCTCGTGGAATTATGTTAGTTAAACCCCTAGACTTATGTTGATATTCATATTATGCCCTTATCCATGTTTAGTTGACTAATAATATTATGCTATAACAGGTGTCAACACTCATCGAGCATCGTCCTCCCCACCTCAACAAGGGTTCGTTTTTTGCGCTCAACAACACCGTTCTACTGAGGGGTGTAAGGTGAGGAAAACTGGTGCTCAAGACCCAATGAAGTACAAAATGTCTCAAAGTGAGAGTTCGTGAACTCGGTGCCATTGTCACTGTGGATAGCTCTCATGGCATGCTTAGGGAGCTCATTCTGTAACCTCAAAATCAAGTCTCGAACATGCGAAAAAGCCCCGTCCTTACCCTCCATGAAAAACACCCAAGAGTAGCGCGAGAAGTCATCAACAATGACAAGCACATACCACTTACCCCTAACTGAGTGAACCCAAGCCGGACCAACAGTGTCCATATGAAGTTGCTTTATTTATACATGTGGTTACAATCATGTTTATGCTAGCTTTGTTTTCTTCTTTTCGTAAACCATGCCTTCCCCGACAACGGCGCCAGAAATGCTTGTTGGTATTTCTTAGCGCAACCACCGAGAGTAGACTTTTGATCTACTCAGGATGATTACTCTAGAAATACTCAGATAGATTCATAGGTTTACAGAGTTCAATCCGCAAGCGCACGGATCTATCATTGTAGCATTTCACCTGGGAGTATTCGGGTATCGTTATTTATATTTTCCCAAAGGAACATGTGCATAGAACATTAGTAAACATATGAGGTTAATGAACAATCATAACACTATGTTTAGATGATGAGGAGATGCCCGCAGCTGGTCTGCCAGCCGATAGACACTTTCAGAACTCCGACTCAACACCCGAACGTGGAGGAGTGCAAAGGACGAAACGGTGGTCACCACCTGCCGCCTACCTCACTACCGTGGGATGCCGTCATCTTCGATGGTTCCTATAGACCCGAGCACCACGCCCATGCATATAGAAAACTACCTATACCACCCCCCCCCGGGACTCTGACCCTACGGATCGACAAGCAAGGATAAAGGCAAACGCAAAGGTACACCAAACCATCACCCTAGCATAATACTACAACTCTCCAAGAATGACATATGAACAATTAGCATAAAGTTAGTTCATGTTATTTCATAGCATATCAACTATAGTCTAGTTCATACCCTATGAATATAACATGAAGATAACTATACTCTAGTTCATATGCAATGTAATATGAATAAAAGGACTTGAATATGAAAGAATGCTCCATAGTTTATTACCAAGAAGATCCTTCCAAGGAGACAAGCCCTCCTTGAAGCTTAGCCTTGCTCACAAACTAAAACTAGAACTAAAGAAAGTACAAGTGGAGAGGTAGTACCTCTTGGTGTGATGTTCTACTTTGAGGTGAGGCTCTACCCACTATTTATATTCATTCTTGGTCGGTTTGTGCGGGGTAAAAATGGAAGCACCCCCAAGACCGCCTATGCATGGCGGCATGCAACCGCTTTCGTGAAAGGTCGGCTCGAGAGGCGGCATCGTGGGTCCGGCGGACCCACTTCGATCCGGCCGGACCGGGGGTGGCCCCTCTCACGACCGCCTTCGCGGGTGGGCTCTCGGGCCGGCCTTGATCCGTAATGCATGGGTGCTTTGGTCCATTTCTTTCCTGGTTTGGGCCTCTTGTGTTGCACTTGTTGGTTGACATATTTTCCAAAGTGTTTTCAATGTAGTTTGGCGCATTCTCTCTTGATTCCATGTATTTGTCATGCAAAACATATTTCTCGGAATACAAGTGGAACTAGGTTAGAAGTAAAGGTATATGTGCCATTGGTGTGCAAGATTCTCTGGAAAAAAAGACATAAGTTGGCGGTATAAAATAGTCGATAACGACCGCCAACAAGTCCCCCAAGCTTAACCTTTGCTCGTCCCCGAGCAAATAGTTAGATACTTGGTTGTTGATCAGGAGTTGCTACAATGATGATATAATTTAAATTGTAACTTGTTTATAACAAAGCATTCTTCCTTTATTTAAATAAGTTGGCACCTATATCCACCTTTTATTACTCAATGTATGTGGGGCTTTTAATTTTTTCCAAGTTCTTAGGTGGTTGCAAGAAAGAATGGTTGCTATAGAAACACTAGTCATTCATTCTTTTGATCAACTTTCATTCGAGAATATATATATATATAAATATATATATATAAATATATATATATATATTTATTTATTTAAATGCATTTGAGAAAGTATGGGCTATCTCTTTTTTTTTTTTTTGAGAGGTGGGTTCTACTCACCCTTGGACTTGTGTTCTTTATTTCCTCTATTTTCTTTTTCTCTCTTTTTTTTTTTTTTTTTTTTGGAGATGTGGGCTCTACTCGCCCTTGGACACATGTCCATTTTTCATCTCTTTTCTTTTCTCTTTTTTTTTTTAGCATAGCCCATATCTCTCTCTCTTTTTCTTTCTTTGAAAAATAAAACTCCTGGATGTCAAGTTTCTCTTTAGAACGAAATTATAGCAGATTCTTTTTGCACCATATCATATCTAGCAACAACTTAGAAAAATGATTTTTTTTGTCGCTAAGTTCGACCACTCGTCCTATTCAAAAATTTGTGTAATTTTTTTAGGTGGGTTGCTTTATTAATAAAAGTTTTTCAAGAATGACTTAAATTTGACTATGTTTGCATAAATTTTTTGAATAACTTGAAGTCAAAAAAGTCAAACGACTTAAAATTTAGAATGAAGCTAGTAATACATTTTCAGGTAAAGAGTTTGTGATAAACCCCTGGCTGCCACGCCGGCGGAGTCGTGTTTGAAAAACGGGTCTGGGAGAGAGTTAGCAAAACACGCGTCTCAATCGCGCCGCTAAACCCAAAAGCAAGAGAAATTAGCGCGTCCCAAAACCCCCCACGAACGTGCGCCGCTGATCCGAATCCCAACTCCTCAGCTTTGGGCCTTTGGCTCCCCACCCCCTCGCTCCCCCCCGGCGCTCTCCGGTCGCGTCCTTGGTTGGTTGCTAGGTCGATCGCCGCCGCTGGACTGCGCATAACCGGCCGACCCGCCCCGCCGACCCAGCTCGATCAGAAAGAGACTTCACGGAGCCCGCCGCCGCTGGGGAGCAGGCACGCGCGCGCGGAGGGAGGTGCACTATTTTGCTGGTATGAACGCAACAATCCCTTCTGGACTTGTGCCTGCCGTCATTGTGTGAAATAAATCTGTGGTCTCGATGGGGTTTTTTTGGGTTTCATCACTCCCAGTCGGTGTGGTAGGTGCCGGTACCTATGCCCTGCGTGAGTTCAAATTGGTGTGCGTTAGGAGCGCACACCAAGTATCCGACGATGTGCCTGAGAGGAGCTAGCCCACTCGCTTTGCCCTTATAGCTTCTGATCTTAGTGGTTTTACTTGTAATTCCCTGATTTTGATGGGAATTTGGGATTTGTCTCGCACGCTGGCTGTTGCTGAACGTAGGACGTGTTTACGATCGCACTTACCGTTTGGTTTTGAACATTTAATATTAGCATAACCTTGTCATTCGTTTGATCGATCTAGTGGAGTGGAGTGGACCATGCTCACTCCTTCAATTCCCTTGGAACATAGGCATCGTCGTCGTCGATCGAGAGAGCAGCACATCTCAGCTACAACAATGTTGGGCCGCCTGATTTCCATGCTAATGGATGCTAAGGATCCGAAGGTCGAAGAGGCTTTTGGGTTCTCAACTCACTCAGAGACGGTCTGTGTGGTTTGCAAACTGGGAATCCCATCGTTGGAAGCCTCGTGGAAACCTTACACCTGTGACCATGTCATCTGCATTCCCTGCTTTAGGCAATATGCACCTAAGATGGACGCCACTGGGATGCTTAGGTGTGTAGTTCCTTCCTGTGAGTCTTTGTGCAAGCCCGACACCACTCAACAGGGGATCAGCAATGTGGGTCATGGCACCTTGATCCCAGTTGCAGGCATAAACAGTGGCAAGGGGAAAGAAGCGTTGGATGGAATGCTTCACGAGATAGGCCAATGCTCTCGTGGTACCATGAAGGCAGTGCCCAACAGTGATTTCTACTGTGGTATATGCATGGACACGGTGCATGTCGGCGAGCTCCTCCCTGTACCCGGGTGCACACACCTCTTCTGCGTCAGCTGCATGAGGCAGTACATCACTGCCAAGGTTGAGAATAATGTCTTTGCCTTTAGATGCCCTGAACCAGGTGTGCCGTGACATGATCTCGTTGCAGCTGTTCCGGAGGTGGGGCGATGCACTTTGTGACTCAGCACTTGGGGCATTCGGGTTCCACTGCCCATTCTGCTCAGCATTGCTGGTCAATGAACGTGGCCCTGATGAGGCAGTAATAAGGAAAACCGAGTGCCCACACTGCTCCCAGGTGTTTTGTGCACAGTGCAAGGTCGGATGGCACTCCGGCGTCACCTGTGAGGATTTCCAGCAGCTCAGGGTCGTCGTGCATGAGAATCAGAGGTCCCAGCAGCTCAGGAATGATGAACAGGGCCGAGATGACCCCCTGCTTATGAACAAGTGGCCGAGGTCCATTCGGTGTTTGGTAGCTACATGTAAATCCTTGTGGAAGTCAAAGGCAAATCGGATGATCGATGTGGGCAGACTGAAGCAGAAAGAAACGTTGGATAATATGCTTCAGGAGCTAGGCCAAGGCTTCCCTGGTGGGAATGCGACTGCCAGTAGCGAATTCTACTGCACCATATGCATGGAGTCAGTTGACGTCAGGGAGCTCTTCCCAGTTTCTGGGTGCACACACCTCTTCTGCGTCAGCTGCGTGAGCCAGTACATCACTGCAAATGTCGAGGATAATGTGTTGTCCATTGGCTGCCCTGAACCGGGATGTAAGGATGGTGCATTGGACCCAGAAGTGTGCCGCGACGTGATCCCGCTGCAGCTGTTTCAAAGGTGGGTGCTGCCCTCTGTGCCTCGGCCGGCGCTTGGTGCATTCAAGTTCTACTGCCCTTTCAACGACTGTTCGGCATTGCTGGTTGACGAACGCCACCATAGTGAGGCAGCGATAACAGAAGCTGAGTGCCCGCACTGCTGCCGGATGTTCTGTGCGCAGCGCAAGGTGGCATGGCACGACGGTATCACCTGCGTAGAGTTCCAGCGGCTTGGCAATGACGAGCAGAGCAGGAATGACTTGCTGCTGAGGAAGGTCGCGCAGCAGAGCAAGTGGCAGAGATGCCCTAATTGCAAAATGTATGTCGAAAGGACCCAGGGCTGCGTGTACATCGTATGCAGGTACTGTATTTTGCTTTTTTTCACGGAAAAAAACATGTGCAACGTGCACACGAGTGAGATTCTTTGTTGTTCCGATTTACAGGTGTGGGCATCGCTTCTGCTATCTCTTCGCATCCCCAATGTCACGAGGCATCCATCATTGCAGTAGGTGCAAGAGGACCTGGTGAATGACCTCATCAAGCTACAAAAACTCCACGTGTGTGTCGTGATTCCAGTAATTTGATACAGTGACTTGGTCATGCAATTATTATTTGCCAAATCAGTATCAATGGAGCATATATATAATGCAGGTAGCAGTGTACTCCAACGTTAAAAAAAAAGTCTAGAAACTTGCATAATGTAGGCACTTATGAGAGGGCTGATGACTTCTTATGAAGAAACTACTACCTTAGTAGTGAGAACTAGATGGGTTCCTCATATATTGAATCATCAGTAAGCATGTGATTTATGAGAGGGCACTACTACAGATTCGCTCATCACTACCGCCGGCATCACTGCCGAAATTTAGTTAACCGGCAGCGATGAACCACACCCGGCAGTGATGAGCCGTTCAGGCGTGGGAAACTCAGAAACTCCACGGATTCGAGCAATTCCGGCAGTGAAGACTCAGATCACCACCGGGTTGAATCGTTCCCCGGCAGTGGTATTGATGGACAGATCACTCGCGGGTTTGAATTAGAACCTAAAGCGATTTGAAGATTGACACAACCGGGTTGAATTAGAACCGATAGCGATTTGGGAGGGGAAGCAAAAGGAACCGATAGCTCGCAGGGTTGAATGAAGAAGGAACAGTAGAAACAGAACGGAGATGAATTAAAAACAACTGAGAGTCATTATATATTACTAGATAATATATTTACAAAACTAAAAATAAAAAGAAAGCAGTGGTCGCCATCGCCTCCGCCACCGGCCACCTAGGCCTCGTCCTCGCGCCGCCACGTTCCGTTCCGCCGCCGCCGCGCGCGTTCCCGCCGGCGGCCGTGTTCCCGCCGCCCGGCTGCACGGAGCTCCGCCCGGCCTCGCCGGTATCCCCTAGCGAGGATGTCGGCCATGGCGTCGACCTTGAAGGCGTAGAAGTTCGCCTTCTCGACCAACGGCCAAGCCACCATTGGCAGGCCGACTTGTTCGCCAGGTTGGTGAGCTTCCGGAGGGCGTCGTGGAGGCGCCCACGGTGAAGACAAGCTCCTCGTTGGTGTAGACGCCGACCATCGTTGATGAAGAAGAAGCTAGCTGCCTAGGGTTTATGGAAAGAGAGAGGCTAATTAGCGATGGAGATGGTACCAAATCGTAGCGTTATTATATAGTAACAAGCCATGGAATGCATGTCGATTGTCATTCCCAAGGCGGCGCCATGAAAACAATCAACATAAGACGACCGGCTCATCCAATGGCCGTCGCGACCGCCCGCCTCTCCCCACGAAAGGCCGACCGGCTACGCGTTTCTTGCCGCGTTTCCAATGACCGCTTCCTCGGCTGGCACGGCGTTTCCCAACAAACCAATCCCGAAATCCCCGGTTTCGATCCCCAACAAGCCGTTTTTGACCATTTTTCCAAGAACGATGATCGAGTTTAGCATTGTTATTTTCAAACAAGAAATTCATGCTTTACATTATTTACGATTTATACAAGATCAACCACACGTACCTTCGATGCCGACCGGTGAGGGAGCGGGAGGGAGGGAGACGAGAGACTTCGTCTGGCCGGAGCACGAATGACACACAACTAGTAAGTCGTAGCACGTCCACAACACCGCTTAGGGCCATTTATAGAATCAAACTTTGTACCGCCCAACGGATAGCCATCACTTTTTTTTTTTTTTTTTTTTTACCACAATATCAGTAGCTTTCATGTTCACTTAGCGTGTTCACGGAGGCCTGTCTTTGCATGCATGCCGCTGGCTTGGAGAACGCGTTACCCGGTAGTATTCACTTTGCCCGGTTAGGAAACCGAAGCGGTGTCTCTGAATCGATCGAGAAAAGCTCGTGGCATAGCGCTGCAAAGGTCGGCGGGTTAAATCAATGTCGGTTAAAAAACACCGCCGGGTGTAGTTTCACACCGGCAGTGATGTGTAGATCACCGCCGGTTTCGTTTCACACCGGCGGTGATGTGTAGATCCTTGCCGGTGCAGATCTTTTCGGGCGTGGTAATCGTGATCTTGCCGGGTGGGAACTTGGACCCGGCAAAGTGAATTTGAAATATTCAACGGCGCGCACGGTTCTCCACTTCGGACCGGGCCGACCGATCTTGCACAATGTTGGCGCTTGCTGCCACGTCCTCCGTACAACGGCGGTCGACTCAACCACGCCATCTTGCCTATTTAAACGGCAAGGGGGGGCCCGTGTTTTGCACCCGGCTTCTCCTATCTGTTCTTTGCATTCTTGGTTCGTCCAGTAGTTCCTACTCTCTCCTCAAAAATACAGAGGGCTTAGTTTTGAATTTTAGTGTCATGGGTTTTGGATCTAGGAAATCTTTTTCTCCTTATTTTCCTTGTTCTTCGCCCCGATCTTCTTTGCTAGCAAAGTACTTTCCGGATCCACATATATATGGCCTTTCTTTGGGAGAAAGCCCTCCACATACGATATGCCTAGTCCAAGAAAAATGGTTTAGGGGAAAAGGTGTTATAAGAGTCTTACCGATGAAGGAGAGACAGGGGCTTGCGGCTTTCGTGGGTGCCATGATTCAAGATCGAACGGACTCATGTTAAGAGTCAGGAGTCCTTGTGCTTTGGGGTGCTAGTGTTTAGCCAATACCCCAGGCACATGGGCATATAGTATCTGAATCATATGGTGCACCCAAGGAAAAACAATCCTCATTGGACCAAGTTACTGTGACTTCATCCTTGGTCCAATGGTCAAGTTTGGGTTGAAGATGAAGCTCCCGGTGAATCTCATCCTCCAACCTCCTCAATGAGTGCACGTAGCAGCCTCGCCGCTTCTTCGATCCCACAGAGGTGCTATAAGAGACTTACTGAGGTGGTTTAATTTTAATGTGTTAGTACACTTTGATCGTAGCATTGACCTATTTGTGAATTGGTCTTTGTTACCGTATATTTAGTTCTATGTAAGGTCTTTGCTATGGAAATATATGTAATGTAAGGTCTTTGTTATGGAAATATATGCAATCAAATTTCTTATCTGTTGTATTTTCTGTTTCTTATGAATGTTGATTGTCTCTTCGATATCTTTGAGTTCCCATTTTTTACCCTTGATCGAACATAATGAAGACGGTTGCGTCGATGAAATATGCTGCATATTGTGAGGAAAATTCAACAGATATATATCCAAATCTAATGTGAATGAAATAAAGTTATATATGTAACAAAAACAAAGAACAAATAATGAATTTTATTCACATCCATATCCCCTTAAGAACAGATAACCAAAACCCCAGCTTGCGTGAAGCATCTACTCGTACATATGCAAAGAAGATTGCAAACAATGCATGCATGCAACCGAGTGAAGTGACAACATCAGTAAATTCACCGCCGGATACATACAAACAACCAGGTAGTGATATCAGTATTCACCGCGGCTCCACTCAAACAACCGGTAGTCATGTTGTTATCACTACCGGGTATATCTTAATACCCGGCAGTGATGTACCTGCACTGATCAACTGCTATAAATCAAGGCGCCCGGCCGCATCCACACACATACCCAAGCACGCACCCACGAGCTCCGGTCACCCTGCACGAAATCCACTCAGCTCTTTCACTCTCTCTCTCTCTCTCTCTTTAGATTTGTTCATGGCTCCAGGATATTACATTGGTAAGGATATTTTTTTCTTGTCTAAAATTCCTATATATATGCATATATAAACAATACATATATATATACTATATATATTTATGAGCTTTGTCCTTTTTTCCTTTTTATCGCTCGGTGGTGGTATGAACGGTCCTCCTCCTTTTTGCCGCCACCACAAGAACCAGGGTTTCCACGCTAGCGATGAGCCATTCACCCCTGGTGTGGACACAAGACCATTCCCTTATCCAATTCGTCAGTATGTAATTTTTTTTCTAACATTTTTTATTTCTTATTTTACTATAACAAATACATCTACAATTAGTTTAACTTAACATCATTTTGTTTCATTTATATGTGTCACGAGACTTTATCCCCAATACAATGGCTAGAAACAGCACTTAGCTGGTTCTCTATCTCTGGTTTTGTGGAGACCACGACATCTAGAGCATCGTCACATGGTGGTGAACTATATACGTGTGAAATAAGTTTTTACATCCCTTCGAGGATTCCAGGACACAACAGCCACCTAATCCACGAGAGGGGAAACGAGAGAACGACCGTGCTAAACGCCGAGTACCATGCCATTTCCTTGTGCTTAGATTCTCTTCGACGTGTTTGCTACATTGTGTGCCTGATTTTCAAGACTTCAAGATATTTGCCTTGTCTGGCCGATAATATCCCCCCATGGCAATATAGCGAATCTGTTGGGAGTTTAAACCATGATGATGTGGTAATAAATTAAATTCATTATTTTGGCAATGCATATTAGATAGATTCACATCATCCTCATTCATTTTGATTCTCCCACTTGCAGATTTTGCTCCACGATCTTACTTATGCTGCATGTGGCTTGGCGGCCGTTCTCGACCAAGCTACAGACCGACTCGGGTACGATTGGGACTTCTATGCACACCTCGGCCAGCAAACTACGGAAGGGCGACAATACTGCATAAGGTTTACTAACTTAGACACTAGTCATTCAGTAGGTTATATCTATGGTTGAGCATTTTTACGTCCTTGCAAGGGACGAGAGAGTGCAATCATAAGGGCATTCACCTTCATCGACTCAAGCGGATACTTAATCCGTGACATCAATTACCCGATATTTATACAATCCTACATTCGTGTGCATGGATCACAAGTTGGACCCAATATTGCTCCCACGGCGGCGGCGATGATGATTAGTGTGTTTACTATGTTAATTATTTGTAAGGTTGTATGGATCCCGCCTAATTAATTTGTAATGTTCTTATGGCCCATGTGGTCTCAAACTTTTTCTGAGCCTTTCACATGCAAATGGGGAAGCACCCACTAAGTTTGAGGTTTTTTTCGGAGTTGGTTTGGTACATTTCGGTTTATTTGAATTTCTGCGACGCCACCACCTGTAATTATAGATTGGCGAGCGTACCCACTAAAAGAGCCGGAATGTTGATAGACTTTTCCACGAGTCTAATGTGCCCTAGGAGGCAAATCACCGTGGAGGTCTAAGAAAAATTCTTGTGTTTCCATGGTTTAATTAGCCTTCTTTGTCGCTAGTTAAGCTAGAAGAAAATCATAGTAATTAAAATATTTATCGAAAAACCTAAGAACTTGTGTGGGGTCATATTTTGGGTGTACATGACCGGAGGAAAAAAAATTCAAGCCATTTCCACCATGGAGGATTACACATCCTTCACAAAGGCACATGATCCCTACCATCGAACCGGGACTATACGGTGTAGTTCTTGTGCTCAATGTGGTTCATATGTTTGCCTGTGTTGTAGTGGTCTCAAACTTTTACGAGCCTTTCACATGCAAATGGGGAAGCACCCACTAAGTTTGAGGTTTTTCGGAGTTTGTTTGGTACTTTTCCCGGTTTATTTGAATTTTGCGCGACGCCACCTTGTAATTATAGTTTGAGGCCAGCGTACCCACGAAAAAGAGCCGGAATCTTTGCTAGACTTTTCCACGAGGGTCTCATGTGCCCTAGGAGGCAAATCACCGTGGAGGTCCAAGAAAAAATCTTGTGTTTCCATGGTTTAATTAGCCTTCTTGTCGCTAGTTTAGCTAGAAGAAAATCATAGTAATTAAAATATTTATCGAGAAAAACCTAAGAACTTGTGTGGGGTCATATTTTGGGTGTACATGACCGAAAAAAAAAAATTCAAGCCATTTCCACCATGGAGGATTACATCCTTCACAAAGGCACATGATCCCTACCATCGAACTAGGACTATACTGAGTGTAGTTCTTGTGCTCAATGTGGTTCATATGTTTGCCCTGTGTTGTAGTGGTCTCAAACTTTTTTCGAGCCTTTCACATGTAAATGGGGGAAGCACCCACGAAGTTTGAGGTTTTTCGGAGTTGGTTTGGTACTTTTTCGGTTTATTTGAATTTCTGCGACGCCACCTTGTAATTATAGTTTGGCGCGGCGTACCCACGAAAAGAGCCGAATCTTTGCTAGACTTTTCCACAAGGTCGCATGTGCCCTAGGAGGCAAATCACCGTGGAGGTCCAAGAAAAAATCTTGTGTTTCCATGGTTTAATTAGCCTTCTTGTCGCTAGTTAAGCTAGAAAAAAATCATAGTAATTAAAATATTTATCAGGAAAAACCTAAGAACTTGTGTGGGGTCATATTTTGGGTGTACATGACCGGAAAAAAAAAATTCAAGCCATTTCCACCATGGAGGATTACACATCCTTCACAAAGGCACATGATCCCTACCATCGAACCGGGACTATACGGTGTAGTTCTTGTGCTCAATGTGGTTCATATGTTTGCACGTGTTGTAGTGGTCTCAAACTTTTTCTCGAGCCTTTCACATGCAAATGGGGAAGCACCCACGAAGTTTGAGGTTTTTCGGAGTTGGTTTGGTACTTTTCCAGTTTATTTGAATTTTTTGCGATGCCACCTTGTAATTATAGTTTGAACTGGCGTACCCACGAAAAAAAGCCGAAATGCTTTGCTAGACTTTTCCATAGGGTCTCATGTGCCCTAGGAGGCAAATCACCGTGGAGGTCCAAGAAAAAAATCTTGTGTTTCCATGGTTTAATTAGCCTTCTTATCGCTAGTTTAGCTAGAAGAAAATCATAGTAATTAAAATATTTACGAGAAAAACCTAAGAACTTGTGTGGGGTCATATTTTGGGTGTACATGACTGGAAAAAAAAATCAAGCCATTTCCACCATGGAGGATTACACATCCTTCACAAACGCACATGATCCCTACCATCGAACCAGGACTATACAGTGTAGTTCTTGTGCTCAATGTGGTTCATATGTTTGCCTGTGTTGTAGTGGTCTCAAACTTTTTCTGAGCCTTTCACATGCAAATGGGGAAGCACCCACGAAGTTTGAGGTTTTTCGGAGTTGGTTTGGTACTTTTCCCAGTTTATTTGAATTTTCAGCGTGACGCGACCACGTAATTATAGTTTGAACTGAGCGTACCCACGAAAAGAGCCGAATCTTTGCTAGACTTTTTCCAAAGGGTCTCATGTGCCCTAGGAGGCAAATCACCGTGGAGGTCCAAGAAAAACCTTGTGTTTCCATGGTTTAATTAGCCTTCTTGTCGCTAGTTTAGCTAGAAGAAAATCATAGTAATTAAAATATTTATCAGAAAAACCTAAGAACTTGTGTGGGGTCATATTTTGGGTGTACATGACTGGGAAAAAAATTCAAGCCATTTCCATCATGGAGGATTACACATCCTTCACAAAGGTACATGATCATCCATGAAGTGGCATCATTTCTATTTCACTGCCGGTTGCGTGTAATAACCGGCAGCGAATAGGATTGGGGTGAAATTTTCCAAATCTATCTGAACCTCCCGCCATTTCGTTCCCCACGGCGCCCAAACCAGCCTTGCCTATATATATAGGTGAGTGGCTCGGAGCGAAATTTTGGCAAGCCATTTGAACACCGCGCCATTCTCTTTCCCCCAGTAGAGAGCACCAGATTCGCCGACGGAGCGCACCACCAACTCCAACGTCGTCGATTCGTCGGTGCCCTTACGCCGCCCGACCCGCCGGGGCCGTCCCCTACTCAGCGAATCGAAGCTTGACGGGCGTTCTCCCACGCGCGCTCCTCCACTCCGGCGTCCCCAGCGCCGCGCCGGCATCCTCTGCCCTTCGGCCCCTTCCACGGTGAGAACTAATTATCCCTGTAGGTTTTCGAGTTTTTACCTATGAGAATGAGAACTAATTCGCCGTTGTCCTAGCCTCGCATCGCCCGCTTGGTCTTCCTACATGCCGACGGAGGACCGCCGCCACACCTCTCCGCCATTCGCGGCCTCACGCCGTCTTCCTCTTCACCGCCCGACGCGTACATGCCGTCCGCGACCTTGTCCTCCTCAAATCCTCCAAGACAAGATAGGAGCGCACGAGGCGCCTAAAGCTTGGTGAGTGCGTCGGTCACTACCCTTTAGGTGTTCGTTGAAATGCCTGTCTCGGCCACTTTGCAACCTATGCTCGAATTGTGATTGAAATTCATGAGTTAGTGTTGTTCGAAATCCGATTTGGATATTTTAAATATATGTATGTGCTTCTTGTACAACATTTATGAGAAACATAGCAATATCATCCTATTTTGGTTACATGTATAGGCAAACATGGCGTGGTAACGTAGTGTTTGTTGGTCGCGTCTTGGGGATCTATCTAACTTGGGAAGATTGCTATGCTCAAGTCCAAGGCTACGCTAATGATTGTTATAGAAAATACAACTCAGAAGGTGAAGGCGCCGCCGCCGCCTACAATGGTGCAAACTAGTCGGCCCCGGAGATTGAAGAGAAGCCACCCCACATACCACGAAGATTGCGAGAATTGCTTTGCTTAATTGGTTTTGGAAAGATGCCATGCTTTTATTTATGTCTATAACTCTATGGTCATTGGTCTTTTTATTTTAGAAGTTGATGTAGGCTTAGTTTCTAGAACATTAGGTGGATTTTTTGTTGTATGTAACCATTAAATCCTGTAATGTTTTGATGATATTAATGTATATATGATGCTTTTATGGGTTTAAAAGAGCTGATTTCGATCAATAAATTCAAAAATTTAAAAATTTAAAACAAAAACGCCGGGTGGCATGGTCGACAGTGAATGAGAAACAAACCGGTAGTGTAACTATGCCAAACACTATCGGTTTGAATTACTAACCGTCATCGGCGAGCGAAACATCACCATCGGCTACATTAACCAACCGATAGTCTCCACTCTAATACTTATTTGTTGGGTTGAAATTAGCGGCGGTGTTCACGTAAAGTTCAGCGACGGGTCCATAGTAAACCGACATTGTTAGCTCTTGGATACACTTTGTCATCTCAATCTAACCCGATAGTGATAAATTTCTGATTACGTCGGTTCGTTAAAGCCCGGCGGTGCTCTCAATATCAACTCGCCGGGTGACTTCGAACTGCGGTGCTTGGATCAAAAATGCTGCCGGTCCGTGGAACACCCGGCGGTGTTCGGTGGCGATCGGCGCTGCGGTTCGATATCAAACCGGCAGTCTCTCCTCGCAACACCGCCCGGTGTTTTGACCCGTAGTGTTTGAACCCCACATCACTACCGCTCTTTTCTCGCCGGTTCAGTTTTCGGCGGTGAAGGGGGGTTATGGCCCGGCATTGATGGACAATTACGTAGTAGTGGGGCTGATGACTTTCTTATGAAGAAACTACTACCTTAGTAGTGAGAACTAGATGGGTTCTGTTATATTGAATCATCAGTAAGCATGTGAATTATGAGAGGGCTGATGACTTTCTTATGAAGAAACTACTACCTTAGTAGTGAGAACTAGACGGGTTCCTCTTATATTGAATCACTGAGCATGTAAATATGATCTTACAGCTCAATAGTAGCTGACTTTATGATCGATGGATCCCTCTAAATTTAATTTGCATGCACGTAGGATTCCTGTCATGCCTAAAATGTGGTTCGATAAGATTTCTTTCTCAAAAAAAGGAGAAACGGGTGAATTTGTACTGTGAAGTTTCTTTTTATTCACTCGTATTTCATTAAGAGAATAAAAAACACCAAATACAAGTGCAAGACTTCGATGGCGAGGGGGCATCAAGCTTGCAAGTTTTAGGACATATGTTGATATATTAGGCAATTTCTAGATTAATTCCATAAAATAAATCCTAATGAAGCGAGCAGCTAGATTAAACATGTAAAACATACTATTGATTCAACATCATATAGCAAAAAGCATGATCATAACAACTACTGTAAATATGTGTATCATACTAGCATGACCTAGCATCATATAACAAAACATAGCATGATCTTGAAGCATGTGAAGCATGACATGATCAGATAGCATATAAGAAAGCATGATCATGGCAAGGCGATGTAAACATAGCGGTTCGTACACCATGAAAGTTCAGACAAATTGAACATGATGAAAGTTTAGAACACAGGTGTAATACCCGCCGATGTAGAAGTACTTGGGTGGTGAAGATGCGTATCGACGATTGCACAAGCTTAGTTGATATATTATTTTACTACTTTAGTATTTTCTAACTGAAACTCTCAATTGTAGTAGTGGTGTTGTGTCTATTCCCGGGTGGCTTGGTACAAATATATAGGGAGGAAAACTTCCTATCTCTACATCAACTAGCAATATGGTACTAATTGATATTGCACCTCCTACCTTTACTAATGGGCCAAAACAATAAAACCCATCGAAAAAACACAAATATTGGGCCTTTGAAATTTATTAGAATTTCTCCATATGAATTTTAAGGGAACTATTTATATATAAATTCTAACAACATAGCTCTTTGGATCCTCAAGAAAAAAAAGTACATGGCCAAACCTATTTTGCGGAGCAGATAGCAACTACTACATTATAGCAACTACTACATTAAAGGCCTTGAAGCCCGCTTGCATCCAAACATCCGCCTCCCGAACCATGTATATTCAAAGGCCTTTTCTTGTGAAGTTTTCGAGCTTCTGCTGCGACTAGCTCAGCGGGGGCATGTCAAGAAAAGTAACAGGTCCCATGTACATTGGCGACCTCCATGCATGTAAGCAGCCTTTATTGTCGTGGTGCGATATCGCGGCGACCCAGCATCCACAGTAATCTCTTGGCTAGTGCGTTCTCGAATGGCCTAGCTCTAGAGACAATGACACAAGATTTATCTTGGTTCGGGGCAAAATCGGGCTCACTAGTCCCGGTGTGATCACTATCCGAGCTCAAACGCTCATACCGGGGTGCGTACAAGCGGATCGAGAGAGGGAGCGGGCTCCCAAATCTCTGTGATTGAGGCTAGTGCCAATATGAGGGTGAGTGAGGATGTTGGTTTGGGGAAACTTGGATGTGTCTATCCTCGCACTTTGCCGCTTACCTCAGGCGAGAACCCTGCCCCTCCTTTTATAGTGGCAAGGGGAGCAGGACATATGAGTTCTTCGAGTTGAGGCGAGAATGGATAGAATATGGGGCCATGGAGTGGCGGGTAGGTGAAAGAGCTCTCCGGACGAGCTCGTTGATTGACCGAGGAGCTCTCTTCGAGCTCTCGGTAGCCGGATGTTGGAATCGGTCGTCGTCGCATGCGGGAATCAGGTCGGACGATGGTCGGCGTCGCCCCGTCTTTAATCATAGTTGGAAACCGTCTCTTCGGTATGGGAGGGCGGCCATGCTGCTGACGCCGAGATGCGCTCCGCACGCGCCCGTCGGGGACTGTAGTAGAGCTGTTGGATGCGACGGGGTACGGCGAGGGAGCTCTCCGGACGAGCTCTTTGATCGAGCAGGAGTCGTCCCCGAGCTCTTTGCAGCCTTGGATGCTGAAATTGGTCGTCGCTGTACACGCGAATCGAGGTTTGGGCGGTGGTACAGCGTCGTGCCGCGCCCAATCGTGGTAGGAATCGATCCCGTCGACATGGGCGCGACCATACCATGGATGAGGCATGCGCACGTCGATCGTACTTGAGGGTACTGTGGCGGCGCTGTTGGAGTCGATGGGGTATGGCGTGATGATGGAAAAGACCTCCTCCTGTAGGCTGTAGCGCTGCGTGGCTACGGTTCGTCGAGGAGTGGTTGGCCAACCGTGCCCGTTGGCCCGTGCGGAAGACAGGAGAGCTCTTCCGCCCGTTGCGGGATCCGTGAGCTCGAGCTCGGGCGAGGCGGAAAAAGAGGTCAACGTGGGAGGGTGCCTGTCGTGCGGACGGGAGCTCACGTCGGGGGAGCTCGGTCGAGCCGACAACAGGTCCCTCAGCGTGGAGAGCTCATATACGCGTACCCGGCCGTGGGGGGAGCCCGCCCGCGAGCGCGGAGCTCTTCGGAGGGCGTGACCTCTTTGTGTTGACCGAGTGGGCTCTCAGCTTGTTGGCGTCGGGCAGGGGAGCTCATTCCTAGCGTCCCGAATATCGAACCCCCACGGTAGCCCCGAGCATTTGGGGAGAAGGGAGTCTCTCGGATCTTTGTTCTCTGATAGCTCTTGTTGCGGAGGTTCTCAAGTAGAGGAAAGTCTTGGTCGTGGGGGCGCGGCGTCCACCCGCGGAGTGTAGCCCCCGAGGCTCCGTGAGAGCTGTGAGCTCTTATGGAGGCTTTTTAGAATTGTCATGGGCCCATCGACCCGTTGCCTTTCGCAGTGTGAAGATGGTGAGCTTGAACCCGATCTAGTCTTGTTGGCCAAGATCGGCGCTCGGTGAGCTCTTTGTCGGATGGTCAGGTAAGGCCCGAGTCACGTTAACTCGTTTAAATGCGATCGGCTAGTGGATCGACCTCGATTCGAGGGCCGGCTTCCATGGTCCTCAAGCCGTGGGGGTTGCACGGAGGCGAGGTGCTTCCTCCTCGAAGAGGCCGGCTTGGAGTCATTCGTAGCCCTCGGATACACGGACGCGCCTGAGACGAAGCCCCGAGCCCTTTCGAGTGCTCGGGCGCGGGCCGTCGATGCCGCTTCTGTGAGGTGCTCCCGGCTCTCACTTTGCTGGGGCGGCGCAAGGAGCTCTCAAGTCGAGCTTGACCTTTGGGCCCTGCGGCGGTGAGCTCGTGCCGCGAGCTCCGTGCCGGGCTCAGCGTTTCGGCTGCGATTGCGTCGAGCTCTCAATGTTTTATCCGTTATGTAAAGAGCCATTGGGATTTTACCGTTGGAGCTTTTATCGTTGGCCGTCGATTACCGCGTAATGTCGCGGCGGTTCGGATTCCGCCAGGCGTCGCACACACGGCAATCTCGCGGCGGCGGTTGCAGACGGATGTGACGGGAGGTGGGTCCCCTTGTAGCTTCTTCTTGGCGCCTCCGCCGAGCGAGGCTCCTATAAGCGGGCGGGGGTCGGGGGCGGATTCATCTTCCGTTTCATCGCCCTTACGCTTTTCTTTGCCAAGAGAGTCCACTCGCCGCCGCTTCCTTGTAGATTCACCTCCCATCTCCCCCTTCCCGCCGGTAGTCCAGCGCCGAGGAGCCGAGAGATGGGTTCGTGGCGGCCATCGGCGGTGAAGGAGTCGTGTCGAGAGGTGCCGCAATGTCGGCGGGCTCCGTACCCGTGGGACGGAGGCGATGGAGTGGATCATCCCGCCCGGCGTCCCACGCGGTCCCGACCGGCCGGATGGAGTGCGTGGTGTCGTTCATCGCTTTCCATGAGCACGGGCTGGGCATGCCGGCGGATGATTTTTTCCGGCGTATCATCTCGTACTGGGGCGTCGAGCTCCCGGCGGCGCCAACGGGGGTCTTTGCTCCTCTCGGCGCTCACGATCTTTGTGCGGCTGGTTGGGGATCCCCCCAACTAGGAGCTTTTCAAGCACCACGTCTTCGCCAAGATCCGGCCCCGTGCCCAAGAGCGGCGGACCCGCCCGATAGCGTCGCGTGCCGATGCAGTTACGCGGGGGGAGGGTCCGCGAGACCTTCCCGGAGGGCGACTTCCCAACCGCCAATCCGGGGTGGAGGGACGAGTGGTTCTACCTAAAGAACGACCCGTCCCATCCTGCGCCCACGGTACACCGGCCGTGCCTTAGCGACGGGGAACTCGGTGTGGCGTGAAATGCCGCACAAGAGCTCTATGGCGGAGGTGGAGGCGACCGTGAACAAGATCGAGCTGCTCGGGATGCCGGGTTGGATCGTGAATCATATCATCGCGGCTGGCCGGAAGGCGGTGGTGCCCCTCCAGCGTCGGGCCCTCGTGTGTGGGAGATGGTGGAGGACAAGGCCCCCGTTTGGGGACGTGAGCGAACGCCCCGGTCTCACCGTCGATCAGGTCGAGTTACGGATGAGAGGCGGTGACCAAGACGGGTGAGAGGTCGCTGGTGCCCCAGCGATCTGCCAAACTTCGGAGACATCCGCCTTTGGTAAGAGCTCCTCGTTCGATACGACCCGTGTTTTTGTTTCGATTCCCCACGAGCTTTTCGGCGAGTTCGAGCTCTTCGAGGTTGGTGAGGTGCGGCCATTCGGCTCCGGCCCCTCCCGCTGCCATTCGGCGGGCTCTGCCCGGGCAGGGCGAGGGGTCGTCGGGCGGTGGTGATGAGCGGGCTTCAGAGGAGGCGAGCCCGTCGTCGCGCCTTTGGAGGGAGCTCGGGCATCGCCGGAGCCCGCGGGCCGAAGAGGTCGGGACCTCGTCCGATCCCACGGGCCGGGATGCCCCGGGGAGCGCCGTCTCGCCGTGCGGAGCCCGCCCCATGGTCTCAACCCGCGCCGGGTGCCCAAGCCCGTGACGGAGCCGGTCGCCCGGGCGAGGGCGGGTCAAGGCTCGGGGCGCCGGAGAAGTCGAAGAAGAGGAAGACAGCCGCCGCCGGTGAGTGCGTGGCCGTGGCAACCTCCGGACCGGCATCCCGCTTTACGAGTGTTCGACTTGTTACGTGGCGTTGCGGGCGGCGGCCTCATATGTCGGGCCGCGGGCCGGCGTGTCGAGGTTCGGCGGTGCGAGCTCCGCCGAGGCGAAATGGTGAGCACCATGGCGCGGTGATGATGAGCTCGGCGTCGGCGGGCTCCAGCTCCATGTTGATGAGCTACGGTGGCGGGGCGGCGAGCTCAGCGCTGCGGGAATGAGCTTGGTGAGGGCGATGGCGGCGGCGGCGCGGGCTCGGTGGCGGGATCGATGATGATGGCGTTGTTCCGTTCAAGGGGCGTTGTCAACCACCGCCTCATTGTCGGCGGGAAGCTCGCTTGCACTGGGCGCTCGTCGGGTCGGCCGTCCCCATGAGTCGGCGAAGGCGGTTTTGAGCTCGATCGAGGAGCTCCGGCCGGCGTCCGGGGGCGCCCGGCACCCAAACCACCGTGAGCTCCTTGGTGGCGACGGAGATGGGGACGGCGGTTCCGAGAGGCCCGGTTGTCGGAGGGCCCGCCGAGGGAGGCCAGCGAGAGCTTGAGATCCATCACCGGACCGAGGAGGCCGTCACAGAGCATCCCGTCATCAATGTCTCTGATGATGAAGGGACGGCGGAGAGTGGCGAGACCAGGGGGCGAAGGCGGGCCCATCGGGCTGGTCTTGGGAGGCGTTCTTGGTCCTTCGGGGTACCTTTCCTCGCCACCGGGAGGTCATGATGACCGGCGTCCCGGTGTCCGTGCGTTGTCGCGGCGAGTGTCCCACCGGCCGGTGTGGGCGTCGTTCTTCCGCCGCCCTATGCGATGACGGCGCCGTGGCAGCCCTCGCCCTCAGAGGGATCCGGTGTGCGTGCTCGCCTCAGCGGAGGTTTGCCCGCCACGACGTCGATGCGCCTTTCCTTATGTCTCCCGAGTTGCTCACGCGTTTGCGCTTTTCGAGGTGTGCGGGACTCCGTCCGGGGATACAACCGGTGGCGGCCGGCTTTCGGCGAGGGGCTGGTGGTGGCCGTCGGGAGGCTGGGCCGGGTTGTGCGCTTGTTTGAGTGAAGAACTCGGCGCGGCCTGGCTTCAACACCGGTTCCTCGGCGTCGGGACGGAGGGACGTCATCGGGTTCGTCGCGGCGCGGAGGGCGGGGGCTTCCCGGGCGGCACAAGGGGGGCGAGCCGCTCTGCGGGGCGGCTCGGCGAGAGGAGGAGCTCGGCGCGCCCCCAGGCTGCGGCGCGAAGATGCAAGGGGGCTCGACACCCTCCGCCGCTGCTCGAGGACAAGAGCTTGGGCGCTCGGCGGCCGGCGAGAGGGCGGAGTCCCTTTACAAGGAGAAGACGGAGGCCGCCGAGTGCCTCCGTCGGCGCGACGCGGAGCTCGCGGGTGAGTGTTCTCACCCTTATCTTGCTTCTTTGTCTTCTCGGTGTTTGGGGCTGTCGTCCTCGCCGGCGGGACCTCGGTGTATGACCGCGAGCCGCCGAAATGTGGTGTTGTTGCCATGCGACAATCGCGGAGGAGAGGACCGGCTCAGCGCCGAGAACGGGAACTTCGGGCGCAACGGCGGGGGCTCTACTCAGCCGTGGAGTAAGCGGAGGCGCTTCTCGACTTGGTTTTTGAGCCGTGGTGACTCTTGTCTTTGAGCCATCTTTCGTCTCGCGGGGGAGAAAAGAAGTCCCCGAAAGCTGCCCGGGACGTTGATGACAAGGCCCGGGAGCTGGCTTCGCTGGAGGGCCTCCACGCAAAACACGCGGCTCGTCTTTGCGAGGAGAAGGAGGCGGACTTGAAGCGGCGCACCGGCGACCTCGTCGATGCGCGGAAGGAGGTCGAAGCCCTCCCGAGGCGCGCGACCAAGGCCGTGGAAGGAGGCCGAGAGCTCGGAGCGCGCGCGTGGGAGCCTTGCATCCATGGTGGATGATGTCCGTGATGTCCTCGGCGTGGAGGAGGCGGCGGACCCGCTCGCGGGTGTCGGCCCTCCCGCGCAAGGTGATAGAGGACGCCGGCCGGGTGGTCCACAAGGCGTCGGCGTTGTCTTCTCCCACTACCCTCGTTTCGAGGTTGGCCTCGTAAACGGGGTGGGCGCCGGGCGTCGGCGACGCCGACACCGAAGCGGAAGGCTGCTGCTGCTGCGAGGCCGCCACCGCGGAGCTTCGCCGAGCTCTTCAAGCTCATTGCCCGAGGAGCTTGAAGTCTTTGAGCCCCCGGCCGGTGGGGGTGGAGCAGGTAGGAGCTTGCCGGGGAGGAGGACGTTCTGCCCAATAGCCGCTAGGGCGGGTCTCTCCACTGCATAGGGGTAGAAGTTTCAAGTCCTTGTAATCGGGGCATTTTGTAAAAACTCATGGAAGCATGTGCTGTTGTTAATGGAAAGCGTCTTTCCCCTTTTGCCGCACTCAGTTTCTAGTTTGACTTTTGTGAGCTCGCGACTTGGAGAGCCGAGTGGCGGGCCGTTTCTCGCTGGCCGCGGGGGCGCGGGAGGTTAACGGGCGATCGCGCCATGCTCTAAGTTCGTTGAGCTCGGGACTTAGTCGTTTGAAACATCGTTTGGGCGTGAGGAGAGAGCGTGGGTTCTTGAGTATGAGCTCGTTCTTTGAGCTCTAAGCTCGTGAACTTTGCGAGAAAATGGTGTGTTGAAGCGATGGGGTGTGCCCCCATTCCTTGTAGCCCCGAGCAAGGGCGGGCCTTTGCTGGGCAAGGGCTGTCGTTGCTTAGTTTGGTCGAGCTTAGGGTGTGGTCGAGATGCTTGCACGAGGTTTTGCATCGAATTGGTGTTTTATTGAGCTCTTGCGGCTATAAGGTTTGAAATACATCTTAGGGGTAAAAGCGGCGTAGGCTGTTTGATGTTCCATGCGTTGGTGAGGACTCGTCCCCTGGTGGTCCTTGAGCTTGTATGTGCCCGGCCTCAACACTTGGTCGATGGTGAAGGGAACCTCCCATGGGGGCGGAGAGCTTGTGCTTGTCCTTCGAGCTACGGACTCGTCGTGGGACGTGATCGCCGGCCGCTGAAGGCTCGTCCCTTGACGTGTCGCTCGTGATAGCGTCGCATGGATTGCGGGTACTTGGCGGAGTGGATGGCGCGATGTCGCGAGCCTCGTCAGCTGGTCGGGAGTCTTGACGGCGCTTGGTTGTTGTGCTTGTCGGCTCGAGCTCGGGGTGAGCCGTATTCGAGCTCGGTGGGAGGACCGCTTTCAGACCCGAGCGAGGAAGAGCGGGGGTCCGTCAGGTGGCCTGGCGGGTGTGGTGCGAAGACTCCACACCACCGCGGGGAGCTCGATGAGCCATCGATGGCGTACTTCTTAAGCCTCCCGAAGATGCGGGACTTCACGCCTGCGGGATCAATCCATTAGCGCGCTCTACGCCCATTGGTGCGGGGTGGCGACGAAGGCTGTGTCGGCGTGGATGCCGTGGTCGTTGCACCCGGTCGACGAAGAGCTCCGAAGTTGGTGCCATTGTCGGTGATGATCGAGTTTGGGACCCGGCGGTGGATGATGCCGGTGAAGAACTTGGCGGTCTCCCTCGGCTCGGCACGTCGCGATGGGCATGACCTCGATCCACTTGGAGAACTTGTCGATGGTGACGAGGAGGTGCGTGTATCCTCCGGTAGTCCTGCAGGTGGTCCCACCATGTCGAGGCCCCCAGGGCTAAACGGCCGGTGTGGGGGATCGTGCGGAGGGCTTGGGCGGGTGTGCGTGCGTTTGGCAAAGGCGCGCGGCCCTCGCGGCGCGGACGACTGGGTGGCGTCGGCGGCGGTCGGCCGATAGAAGCCTTGGCGAAAGGCTTTCCCCGACAAGAGCTCGCGGTCTTTGCGTGGTGGCGCGCTCGCGGCGTGGATTTCTTTTGACGAGCTCCTCACCTTGTTCGATGGTGATGCGGCCCGAAGGATGTCGCTCGCCCGTGGCCGTAGAGCTCTTCTCCCACGGGCGAAGGCCTTGGCCCTTCGGGCTAGTCGTCGTGACTCCTCTGCTCCGGGGGAGCTCGCCTTCCTTTAGCCACCACAACAGCGGGGCAGCGCCCGGTCCGGTTTTGGGACGGCCGGACTTGGCTCGGCCCCGAGCCGGCCCCCGAGCCGGCCCAGAGCCCGCACCCGAGGGGCTTGCGACTAGGCGGGCCCCCGGTCGGGAGAGCTCGATTTCTCGGGGGACATCGATGTCCATGGGTCGGCCTCGGGGAACTTGAGCTCGCGCCCTCGGGAGCGGGCTCCTCTTTGAGCCGTATCGAAGGCTTGCGTTGCTCGTGCATGAAGACTCCGGGGGTGCCGGCGGGCGTCGATGCGAGTTTGGCAAGGGCGTCGGTGTCATTGTTGTGGTTGCGGTGGGCGTGGTTGACCTCCGGCCCGTGGAAGTGCTCCTCGAGCTCGCGGACCACCGATGGTATCGCGATCATCTTTGGGTTACGCGATCGACTTCTTTTCGTGACTGGTTCTTGGCGAGCTCGGAGTCCCAGGACCTCGAGGTGCGGATCTGAGCTCGCTCGCGATCGCGGAGCCCATTCACCGGCGCCGTACTCGGCCACGTTGTTGGAGGGCGGGAAGTGCAGGCGTATCGAATACTTCATGCGCACCTTTTTAGGAGAAGTGAAGGCGAGGCCGGCCGCCGGCTCCGTGCTTCTTCACCGATCCGTCGAAGTGCGGGACCCAGTACTTTTTCGATGTCGTCGGCCTCGGCCTCGGTCTCGGTCCATTCTGCGACGAAGTCCGTCGGGGCTTGAGACTTGATGGCGTCCCTAGGCGCATAGACAATCTCAGCTCCCATGAGCTCGATCGCCCATTTAGCCATCTTTGCCCGTAACCTCGGGGCTGTGGATGACCTCTCAAGAGGGTACTTGGAGACGACGGTGGCCGGGTGGGAGTCGAGTAGTAGTGTACGAGCTTGCGTCGGGTGTCGAAGAACGGCGTACCACGAGCTTTTCGAGCTGCGGCGTGGCGGTCCTGGTGTCGGTGAGGACCTCAGCGATGAAGTAGGCCGGGCGCTGCACGATTTTTGCGCGTGCCCCTCCTCCTCCCTCTTGACGACGAGCACGGTGCTCACCACCGAGGTGGCCGAGATGTAAGGAGGATGGGCTCATTCGGGTGCGGGGCGATGAGCCGAGCGGGGTGGCAGGAGGCTGTTTCAGCGAGTCGAGAGCTTCTTTGGGCCTCGTCGGTCGGAGAGCTTCGATCTTCTTCGGACAACTTGTAGAGCGGGAGGCTCCGCTCCCCAAGTCGAGCTATGAAATGACTTAGCGCCGCGAGGCGGCGAGTAAGCCCCGCTGCACGCGTATTTGGCGTTCTTGATTGGCCCCATGTTCGTGATGGGCGATCTTTTCGGGGTTGGCCTCAATGCCACGCTCGGAGACGATGAAGCCGGCGGCTTCCCTCGCGGGACCCGAAGGCGCATTTTTCGGGGTTGAGCTTGGCAGCCGAACTCTCGGGCTTGGCAAAAACCTTTTCAAGATGCGGGATGAGATCTTTCGGCGCTTTGTCTTGACAACGATGTCGTCGGCGTGCGCTTCCACGAGCTTTCGAGGAGCTCTTTGAAAACTTTCGCATACACCTCGGAAGGTGGCGTCGGCGTTCTTCAATCCGAAGGGCATTGTTACGTAACAGAATGCACCAAAGCGGGTGATGAAGGAGGTGGCGAGCTGATCGAGCTCGTTCATCGCTATATCTGGTGGTAACGAGTAGGCGTCGAGAAAGCAGGCGTCTCACACCCGGAGGTGGAGTCAACAATTTGGTCGATCTTGCGGCAAAGGAAAGCGGATCCTTTGGGCACGCCTTGTTGAGACTCGTGTAATCAACACACATTCTCCATTTCTCATTCTTCTTCTTGACTAGGGCGAGGGGTTGACTATCCACTCGGGGATGATACACCTCCTTGATAAACCTAGCGGCTAAGAGCTTATCTATCTCCTCGGCGATCGCTCGGCGTCGATCGTCGTCGAAAGCGTCGAGCCCTGCTTCACAGGCGAGGCCGGGTTTAATGTTCAAGAGGTGCTCGGTGACTTCCCTCGGTATGCCGGGCATGTCAGAGGCTCTCCACGCAAACACATCAAGGTTCGCGCGGAGGAAGTCGGCGAGCTCGCTTTCCTATTTGGGAGTGAGCTCGGACCCTACGCGGAGGGTGCGCCCATCCATATTGACCTTTATTTCCTTGGCGTCCCTCTCGGGCTCGGGCGCGCCCGCGGTGACCCTGCCGAGCTCATCGGATGAGCTCGACCCCGAGCTGCTCGAGCTCCTCGTGCGGCTCGTGCTTTCGCGGCCTTCTTGAGCTCGGGGGCGTCCTCGCGTGGCGCGGGCTGCCATCTTTGGCGGTGTCGCTCGATCTCAGCTGCGGCGTTGGCGTCTTGGGCGGCGGCAACCTCGCGGCGAAGCAGCGTGCTTTCGAATGTGGAGTCGGCGGTGATGACCCCTTGGGCCGGGAATCTTGAGGTAAAGTGTAGTTGGGAAGCGGCCATGAACCGCGTAGCACGGCCGCCCCAAGGCGCGTGGTGGCGTTCTGAAGGGGAGCACCTCGAGCGTGAGGACCTCCTTGCGGAAGTTGTCAGGGGGTGCCAAAGGTGATGGGGAGGTCAATTCTCCCGAGGCGGGATCATCTGTTTCCCCGGTACTACGCCGTGGATCGAGTCGGCGAGGGGGCGGAGGCGTGCTTTGGTGATGCCAAGGGCTTGGCGCGCATGGATGTAGGGGGAGGTTGAGACCGCTACCCCAGATCCATCAACACCCTACCGGGGCGCTTGGTGCCAATGATGGGATCGGCGACGGCGGGTATCTCCCGGGTGCGGGACATCTGGGGGTGATCTGCCTTGTCGAAGGTGATCGCGCCAAGTTCGACCATTTGAGGTAGGTGGGCGTTGCGGGCTCGGTGAAGAGGACCTCAGCGGCGGGTGAGCTTTGTCGGCGCTTGGACTCGTGGCCGGAGCCCGCCGAAGGCGATGTTGGCGGCGCCGTCCTCGATGTAGGCGTCGTCGCCGTCTCCGTCCTCGAGCTCTGCCCGTCGTGGGCTCGGCCGTTCGCCCTTCTTCGCCCGCCGGCGTGCCCATCGCGTGCTTCTTCGAGGAGCGGCAGTCCTTCATCTTGTGCTGACGGGACGCCGTGATGCGGGCACGGGGCCTCGAGCATCTTGTCGAAGTGTTCCTTGTGGTGAAAGCCGCCGCTCCCTTGGGAGGTGTCGCGCGCTTATCGCGATGGCGGCGAACTCCTCGTCGTCGTCGTCGTCGCGGGGACGCTTGTTCTTCTTGTTCTTCTTCTTGCGGGGGCGGGGCGGATCCGTCCGCGGCCCGTCGTCGTCCTTGGGCTTGCCCTTGCGGGTGGCCGGCGGAGGCGGCGTCGTCTCCCTCGGCATGCACGGTGGCGAGGTCGAGGAGCTCCTTCACGGACTTGGGCTTCTTGGCCCTAGGAAGCTGCGGATGAGGTTCTCGCACGTGGTGCCGAAGGTGAGCGGTGATGATCTCGAGTCGGAGGCCTCGGAGAGGTTGTTGCGAGCTTGGAGAAGCGATGTAGTCGCGCGGGCTCTCCCCTTCTTACGCTTGCATCCGCGCAAGTCCCGGGTCGTGCTTGGCTTGGCGTAGGTGCCACTGGAAGTTGCCGGCGAAGGCGTCGTGCAAGTCCTCCCAGTCGCGGATGGTGCCTGCGGCGGTGCTCGAGACGAGCAGGCGAGTCCGCAAGATAGAGAGGCGGGTTACGGATGATGAAGTAGTCGTTGTCGGCGCCGCCGCTGGCACCGAGGCGGTAGTCCTCCAACCACGTGGCGGATCGGTCTCCCGTTGTACTTCGCACCGGGTCGGGCTCGGGCGCGAAGGAAAGGGGCCTCGTGGATGCGGGGCGAGTGCCTTAGGCCGCCTTGGCTGAGCTCGAATCACGGCGGTCTCGCCGGCGATGGAAGCGCGGCTTTATGCGGGCGTTGGGCTGCGACTCTTGTCCTCCTCATTTGTCGTGCCGCCGCCGCGGCATCTTATGCGTGCGAGGGACGCTTCGTCGTCGTCGCGGTGGCCCTTTTCGTCGTCTCGAGGGGACGTTCTTGTCGCACGGGCCTCCGCCTTTCGTCGGGCGTTGATGGTGTCGCGCGTCGCGGTTTCGCCCGATCCGTCGGTCGTGGCGTGAACCTCGGGATGAGAGGAGGCCTCGTGCTCTTCGGCCCGTCGATGAGGCCGGAGCTCGGCCTCTTGCGCCTGCCTGCGCCCGCGAGCTTTTGACTTGCTCGTGGGTCCGGCGCGCCTTGGGGTCCTCGGGGACAGGACACTCGTAGCGCGGGAGCAGCCGGCGGCCCCGCCGAGGTACGGGAAGCTTCCCCGGGAACACCGGCGGGGTTGCTCGGCATCGTCATCGCGGTTGATGCGGTCACGGACATCCCGGTGCTCGAGCTCGTGCCCGTGACGGCGCTCCTTCCCCGCTTTCGGCAAGGAGGGCCAGCTCTGAGCCGCGCCGCATCCCGGCTCGCCGAGCTCCTCCCGGCCGGGCTTTTGGCCGCGGTCGACGGGCGGGTCGCGGCGGCGCGGCGGAGGGGGGCGTGTGCTCGGTCATTGGAAGGATGGGCGTCGGCTCCCTCGGGGGGGTGTGGCACATGTAACACCGGGCGTGTGGGGTCGCGATCCGGGGCTCATCCGTCGAGGGCGAGTTTGAGCTCGCGGGACGTGGCCTTCCAGGGGCTCATCGCCCCAAAGAGGGGAGACCGGCTGGCCGTCGGGGTACATCTTGGCGACGCCGCCGTGAACTCGTCCGTGGCGGATGCGTCCCCTCCGGGGTTGGAGGGGCCGGCGTTAGCGATGGAGAAGGTGACATCACGTAAGAGAGCTGCGTGGGCTCGCGTCCCAAGATGTCGGGGAGGAGGTCCTTGATCGGGATGAAGCGCGGGCCGCCCGCATGGATGGGGCGGCGGGCTCGGTGGAGCCGCCCGTGTTGGCGGGGGCGGTCGGTGGGCGCCGCGGGGCGCGCGGGGATGTCTTCATGCCGCATCGGGCGGGTGACAGCTCCCACGGGACTCCTCCGGGACCGGCGTCGGGGAGGTCGAGGGCGCCGGCGCGGCACGGGTGCCTCGGTCGATGGTGACGAGGAAGAAGCCATCGGAGTGGTGGATCGTCACACTAAGCACATTTGCCCCTACAGCGGCGCCAACCGCCGTGGTACGGTATCGCGGTGACCGCGGTCACGATAATCGGCGGCTAGTGTGTTCTCGAATGGCCTAGCTCTAGAGACAATGACACAAGATTTATCTTGGTTCGGGGCAAAATCGGGCTCCTAGTCGGTGTGATCACTATCAGAGCTCAAACGCTCATACGAGGGGTGCGTACAAAGCGGATCGAGAGGGAGCGGGCTCCCAAATCTACGTGATTGAGGCTAGTGCCAATATTGGGGGTGAGTGAGGATGTTGGTTTTTGAGAAACTTGGATGTGTCTATCTTCTTTTTGGGACCGTACCCCAGCGAGAACCCGCCCCTCCTTTTATAGTGGCAAGGGGAGCGGGACATATGAGTTCTTCGAGTTGAGGCGGAGAATGGATGGGATGAGGGCCATGAAGTGGCGGGTAGGTGAAAGAGCTCTCCGGACAAGCTCGTTGATTGGCCAGGGAGCTCTCTTCGAGCTCTCGGTAGCTTTGGGATGTTGGAATCGGTCGTCGTCATGTGCGGGAATCCAGGTCCTTCCCGATGGTCGGCGTCGCCACGTCTTTAATCGTAGTTGGAAACCGTCTCTTCGGTATGGGAGGGGCGACCATGCCGTTGACGCCGAGATGCGCTCCGCATGCGCCGTCGGGCCGTAGTAGAGATTTGTTGGATCACGATGAGTGCGGCGAGGGGAGCTCTCGGACGAGCTCTTTGATCGGCGGGAGTCGTCCCGAGCTCTTTGCGGCCTTGGATGCTGAAATTGGTCGTCATTTGTACACGCGAATCGAGGTTTGGGCGGTGGTGCGGCGTCATGCCGTCTTCAATCGCGGGGGGAAACGATCCCGTCGACATGTGCGCGACCATACCATGGATGGGGCATGCGCCACGTCGATCGTGCGAGGGGTGTTGTGGCGGCGCTGTTGGAGTCGATGGGGTATGGTATTTGTGATGGAAAAGACCTCCTCTGTGGCTGTAGCGCTGCGTGGCTACGATGCTCGTCGAGGGGAGTGGTTGGCCAACCGTACACCCGTTGGCCGTGCGGAAGACAGGGAGAGCTCTTCCGCCCGTTGCGGGATTCAGCGAGCTCGAGCTCGGGCGGCGGCGGGAAGAAGGTCCGTGGGAGGGTGCTGTCGTGCGGACGGGGGCTCACGTCGGGGGGCTCGGTCGGGCCGGGAACGGGTCCCTCGGCGTGGAGAGCTCGTGTACGTACACCGGCCATGGGAGGAAGCCCGTCCCCGTGGCGCGAGGAGCTCTCGGGAGGCGATGACCTCTTTGTGGCCCGGGTGGGCTCTTAGAGCCGCGCCATCTTGTTGGCGTTGACCCGGGGAGCTCATTCCTAGTGTTAGAATATCGATCCCCCGGATAATATATAAGGGCTTGCTTCTAGTAGGCTCAATGTTATGGTGGAATAGAGAATATAGAGAAGATAGATATGTAGTAAGTTTACGACCATCATTCACTTCGAATAGATTGGATTGCGAAAGTACTCTTACGCTTTCCACTTGCGAATCGCCACAATAGCCGACCACATCCAACTTTTCCTTGCAAATACGGACATTTGCCGAAAGTTGCATCTATCCTTTGTCGAATGCCCCTTATAGCGGCGAGTTTATTATTAGCATCTTACTTGCGGCCTACATTCATCCTTTTAGGCTTACCAAAATCCAGTGGTCCAATTTACATACAAACTGAAATACAATATAAACTATTGTGCAATTAAAAAGTAAATTTACACTGAACTGTTCAAGTAATTTATACCTACTATCACCCTATCGGCGTAACCGTACCATGTGCCCCGGCCCGAAGTTATGCCGCCCCTTTGAGACCACACTTTGCCACCTTGTAAAAGCGGGGGCGGAATAGTCCCAAACACCCCTAAAGAAGACTACATAGTACTCTCCATGGCCCCTCCACACCTCCACCCTGCTCCATAGTTTGACCACAACACGCACATCAACCAACCAAGTGTTCGGCCATGGCGGCGACCGGCGACAACGAAGGGAACCAGCTGCTAGGAGAGCACGATGGCAGCGCGTCACCCCGCACGTCATGTTCATCCGGCGGCGGCATGGGCCACCTCCTCCAATTTGACTTTTTGTTATGTATTCAGTTTACTATGTATCTATACATAATATTGTATATATATAGATGCATAGCAGAAATAGTCATAGATACTAAAAAAAGTCAAAACGACCTTTAATTTGGAATAGAGGGAGTAATGAAATAATTATGACAAGTGCTTATTGGGAGATGCGAACCATTGGCCGGTTGAACTCAAATGGTGAATCGCTGGTGAGATCTACACCTTGCCGGGCAAGCTCCATGCGCCTCGGTCAGGTCACGCCCTGCTGACCACCCACGGACACCACACTGCCACCTTGACCTGCACCCATGGCCCCACGGACAGCACTGGAGCAATCACGTGCATTTGTGACCACCGCAGTCCGGCCTTGGTCCATCGAAAATGCAGCGTCGCAGACTCGCAATGCATGCTCTGAGTGATGCAATCGTTTTATTTTTTTTCTATATATACAGGTACTTGGTCCATCGCCATTTCACCCTGCTAGTTCGCTCTGATCCATAGTTCACCACCGCACCACGCGCATATCAACCAAGCAAGTGTTCGGCCATGGCGGCAACGACGACGAAGAGCCAGCTGCTAGAGAGCTCAACGGCGGCGCATCACGCCCGCACGTCATGTTCATCGAGCGCCGGCATGGGCCACCTCCTCCCGTTCTTCCGCTTCATCACGTCTCTCGCGAGGCACGACGACGACGTCGACACCTCCGTGGTGACCGTCCTTCCCACCGTGTCTGCCGCCGAGGCCGAGCACTTCAGCAGCCTGTTCACCGCCCTCCCCGCGTCCGCCGCGTCGACTTCCACCTCCTGCCGCTGGACGCGTCCGAGTTCCCAAGCCATGACCGCGACCCGTTCACTGTCCGCTGGGAGGCCCTGCGCCGGTCAGCGCACCTCCTCGGCCCGCTCATCGCCGGCGCCGCCGGCCCGCGCGTGTCGACCGTCGTTACGGACGTGACACTGACCTCCACGTCATCCCTATCGCCAAGGAGATCGGTGTCCAGTGCCACGTCCTCTTCGTCTCCTGTGCCACCATGCTCTCGCTCCTTGCCTACGCCCCTGTACACCTCGACAAGAAGAAGGCCGCCGAGCAGGGGTCTGACGCTGGTGGCGTCGGCGTCGGCGTCGCCATCGGCGACGTCGACATCCACGGCGTGCGTCGCATCCCGCAGTCTTGTCTCCCACAGCCACTGCTCGACCTCAACAAGCTCTTCGCCAAGCAGTTCATCGACAACGGCCGCGAGATCATCAACGCCGACGGCTTTCTGGTCAACACGTTCCAAGCCTTGGAGCCGGCGACGCTCGCCGCCCTGAGAGACGGCAAGGTCGTCCCCGGGTTCCCCACCGGTGTACGCCATCGGCCCACTCATGTCGCAGCACAGCAACTCATCAGCTGCTACTGGAGGTCGTCGAGAAGGAGGATTCAGGCTCCTCCCCGTGGCATGGCTGGACGCGCAACCAGCGCGGTCCGTGGTGTACGTCGCGTTCGGCAACCGGAGCGCCGTGAGCCAAGCACAGAGCAGGGAGATCGCCGCCGGGCTGGAGGCGAGTGGCTGCCGGTTCTTTTGGGTGCTCAAGACCACAAAGGTGGACAGGGACGACAGCGTCGAGCTGACGGACGTGCTCGGCGAGGGGTTCCTGGAGCGACTGCAGCAGGGCAGCACGGCGTCGTGACCAAGGCGTGGGTGGACCAGGAGACCGTGCTGAAGCACCCGTCCGTGGGGCTCTACCTAAAGCCACAGCGGGTGGAACTCGGTGACGGAGGCGGCGGCCGCCGGCGTGCCGCTGCTGGCGTGGCCCCGCGGCGGTGACCACCGCGTGAACGCCATGGTAGCGGTGAGCGGCGGGGTCGGGGTGTGGATGGAGCACTGGAGCTGGGACGGCGAGGACTGGCTGGTCACCGCGGAGGAGATCGGGAACAAAGTAAAGAGGTCATGTCTGACGCGGCGGTCAGGGGCACGGGCGACGAGGGCCGGCGAGGAAGCCGCTATGGCCGTCGCAGAGGGGTGGCACCAGCTACCGGGCATGCACCAGTTTATTTCCACCCTCAAAGCTTAGCTAGGACACTCCGACCGGGATCCAGCTCTTTGCATGTATTGATTGTCGTGTCTGTCCTTGGTGGGGCTCGTGTGTGATGTCCGTTTATTTCTTGTGTGTCCTACCACTCACGGACACGGTGATCTTGTGATGTCATCCTTGTCCAGTGCAGTGGCGTTTGTTTGGATGGTTTTGGGAGGCAACCAAAACATTTGTGGTCTTGTACTTTTATTACTCGCGTGTGTCCTACATTGGGTAGCCTATGCAATCGCACACGAGGTAGCATCATCAAGAATAAGTGCGTCATGTTGTATGTTTCCAAAAGGAGAGTGTGTGATGTGGTAATTTAATATGGTTGTATCATTCTATTTTTGCCAACCATTTAAACTCTGCCTTTTTTGGTAAATCAATGGAATTTTTCAAGTGGCTCAAAACAAAGTTGGGATCATATTTGTCAGGTTCCTTCAACCATTTCCAAGATCTCGTTCCTAAAATATAAAAGACATTTTGCATTAGGAGTTCTCAGCAATTTTCAGATCATCCCAACCAGTTTTATACTCACATTTGTATTGGGAACTCTCCTTGCTCTTTATTTTCTTCCCCACGCCCCTCCACCTCAAGATTGGCCCATATCAGTATAACCATATATTTCTGTGTGATTAGAGCAATTCCATCCTATTTGGGAGGAGGCCTGTAAAGTTTGAGGGCCAAAATTGAAGCCTAACTCCAACCGTGCCCTGAAATGAGCCCCCTGCCAACTCTGCCCTGAAATGAGCCCTGAAATGTTATTGGAATGTTTTTGTACTGAAATCGAGTCATGCTACTGAATGTTCTGTACCTGATATATTCTGTACTGACAACTCTGCACCCTGCCAACTACCGAATGTTATTTGTGATTGATTCCTCTTATTTGTGAATGGTAAGTACCAAAGGATCATGGGAGAGCATATTATGGGTCTGTAGAATTTGAACTTTTAGTGTCTTGCAGTGGAAATTATGGGTCCAAGTCTGACATTTCAGACCATGTTGTTGTCCGAAACTTTGGAGCACAAAATTTTAGCATGGATGGTTCAATGTTGATTTGGTCCCACTGTTAAAATGACATTTGCAGCTCCAGTTCCTGTTATGCTGCAGGGAACTAGCTCCGCGACTCGTCCGTGCACGATATGCTGGAGGGCTATGCGTACAGCATGCGCAGGTCGGTCGGTCTCCAAATGCGCGCCTGCGCGATGTACGCCGCCGCAACACAGCGCATCCAGGTGTTCATCGGTGACGACGTCACCTCGAAGAACAGCGGTGCGCGTGCGCACGCTGCTGCTGGTGAGGAGGGGCGGCCTCGCCCGCGGTGATCGCGCTCTTGGCGGTGGGCGCGCTCACCGTCGTCGCCTACACGATGTCGTTCAGGGCGCTGGTGATGAGGCGTCTGCTGCTGAGGTGGAAGGAACCGTAGCGCTGATGAGCTTCTTCGTGGCCATGGCGTGCACCAGCTGGTGATGAGGCATCCGCTGCTGGGTAACAATGGGTACAGGAACCTTCAAATCCTATGAAGCAGCTCCTGCATCGTAGCCCCCAGCACTACTCCTTTTCCATCGTGGCTCACCGCCAAAACTCCCAAAGAATTGCGAATGCCAACTTCACCGAAAAATCAGGTGAAGGGGGACTGTGAGTAGGGGTGGTAAAGGCCCTCTAATTTAAACTAGGAAATTTAAGGATCGGACGGATTAGTATCGGATCGTAAATTTTGAACTAAAAGATTGTGTTTGGTTCTCTTCCACCCCGTAGGTCCGCCACTGGACTCTATCCAAGCTAGTCAGGAACCAAACACGATCTAGCTCCACTAGTACAACAAACCTAACACAAGCACCTTGCATTAGTGTAGCCAGACGGGGAAGCCTACAACCATTGGAGCAATAAGTCGAACAAGTGCAAGGAAGCCACCTGCACATGGAATTAGTGGCGCCACCACCAAGGCCACGCTGGCGTCCGCCTCCCACACCTCTCCACCAACGTCGTCGTCGCCGCGAGCAAAGGCGCACACGCTTCGTGCCTCCGCTCTCCAGCGGCGCGACTAAGCGCCGAGGAACGATCCGCCTCGCTTGATCGCACCCTTTCTTCCCCTGACCCGCTCTTCCCACCCCACCTTGGCCAGCATTGCGGCTAAGCTCGCGACCTAGTCCTATAAGAAGAAGGCTCGGCGTAAGCGGTGTCGTCGCGCCACCCTCCATCTTCGATCTTCACCGCTGCTCCGGTGGCCGATCCCGCCACGCGCCATGAACAACCTCGCCCGAGCTCTCGATCCCCTTCCACAAAGCACCCAGCGACACACAATCGCGCCTCGGTTGGATCTTAGGAACATCGCGGGCCACAACACCACTTCGGGCTTGGATTTGAACCCGCAGCGCCGCTCCCGATCTCACCGGGAGGGGGGCTCGTAGGGCACCCACGCCTTCCTGGCGACGCGGCTAGCCATGGCTCGCTTCGCGGGCGGCGGGGCGGTGCGCCCATGCTCAGCAGCGGCTCGAGGAGGAGCCCGCGCCGGAGGCCGTTCGGGTTCGGGTGAGAGGCGGTGAAGGAGGCACGCGGGGGAGGTGACGAGACGATACTTTGGCGCGAACTCTAAAGCAGCCGGAGCTAGGCCGAGTTGGAGCGGCCGATGAACCAAAACATTCACAATCTATCATCAGAATAGGATTCATGGTTTACATACACAAGGAGACACGAGCTGAGCGAACCCAGAAGAACACCTGTACACATCCGCATATATATCTTGCAGCTCAAACCGCCCCAACAACCGGTCCGGATGGCTCAAGGGGAATGCGAAGTTCAGCAGGCTGTCATGCCAACCCCCGCCAAAGAAACACTCAAGTAAATGATTCATTTCCTTGGAGGTTACTGCAAACTGCCAAAGAAACACACATATTCCTCGGTTTATATAAAACCGTCAAGGAATATATGTTTCCTTAAGTGCGATGTTGAACCACAAGGAAACTACCCTTTTAGCGGCGGGTTTGAATTTGGCACTCAGGAGATTTTCTGGCCGTCAAGACTATTCCTTTTTCTTGACGGTTTGAATTTGGCACTCAAAGGAGATTTCGGCCGTCAAGACTATTCCAGATTAGCCAGCCTGGCGACCCAAACGCGCCGCTGCGACCCAAGCCGGCAACGACCACACACCCGCTGTAGAGGCAAAGAATGTCTGTGATGGATGAGACATGGCAGGATAAGACATGGGCGTTTTCGTCTTCCTATGTTTTCAACATTTTTTTCTTTTTTAACTATGTAATCTCCCACCGCGACGTCCGAAATAGGCGTAAAGCCTTGCTTCGATTTTAGAAAGTGATGGTAAGAAAATAAAATTGCAACAAGACATCACACAGGACAAAAAGAAACCTAACAGTCAACGTGCACATATAAGTAAAAACAGACTTCTGAAACCAAATTAATGAAGTAAACCAGATAAATCCATGCAAACATCGAAGCGTTATTCTAATTTTAAGCTACAGTACCCATGATGAACAGAGGTACTCCTAGATAAAGTACAATAATAAGAGGTGCAGTACAGTACTTAAATGGCATCGGGCTTCTAGTATTGGATGGCATCGCCCGATGGACGCCTGCTGCACCCCTGAGCCATAAGACCTTAATACGCTCTTGCAATCTGGAGCTTGGGACTGTTAGGATGGGCATCTGCTGCGACCCTGATGTCATCCTCCAAAGCCTCCACCTCATCATCAACAGCTTCATCGCACCAAACATTGACGTCAACCTGTTTGAGATGTGCAAGATTCTGCAACCCAAGGACGAGGCCACCTTCCCCATACTTGAACTGGCACCGTGCCGGTAGTTCCAGCTTGAGCCTTTCGAGCTTTGGCATGGCACCCAGCTCAAACTCCCATGCGGCTACACCAAGACAACGGAATTCAAACTTGACCAAAAGCTGAAATCCTTGTCCCTTGATTGCGTTCCTTGGGTAGACGATGCTTGAATCTTCATCTTTTTTTGTCATAGGGTATGGTAACAGTAAGAGAGAGGAGCATAGGTAAACTTGCTAGGGTATTTATTACTTCGTTGCTTGCTTCACCACTGACGCGAATGCTAAGGCGGGTCAGGTTGACTAGTGAGCTGATTGGAGGGCGCATGCTATTTAAGCTATGTGTATCTGAACACAAGAATGGAACATCACAAGTGCCTGTCAACACGACCAGTTTTCGCAGTCTTGGCAATAGCTTGTAAAGCGTTGACATACATGCTTTCTTGTGACCCTCCAAATCACCTGCTTCAAACTTGTAATGATACCAAAAAATGCGAAGTAACCTCAGATTGGTCAGATCACCGAGTCCTTGGATTACCTTTGTAGATTGGTTACCAAAATTGATCCCTGATACCTCTTCCAACGCATGCAGATTTTCGATTCCATCAGGTAGTTGCACCGAAACAGAGACAAAAAGACGTACCAGCTTATGCAACTGCATAAAACATGTTGGGACCTTTTTAAGATCGGCAAATCTCACATTTAGTGTCTGTAGATGTTGCAACTTTTCTATATCTTCTGGTAGCTCGCTGTCCTGCCAACCACAACCCAACTCCAAGTACTTCAATTGACGATTACTTTTGACACGTCCAAGACAGCATCCAGCACCCAATTGAGTTATATTCAGCACTCGCAAGACTTGGCTACTTAAGAACTCCGAGGCGTGCTTTTTGACCAGAACTGAATTACCACCAAATATAGCAATGGATCGAATATGAGCTCCCTTTTTTATTGCCTTAGCAATCTCTTCCACCCGGGAAGAACTGTCTTCCTGGATGGATAATCGGCGAATCTTGTTTGAAGGATAATTTTGAGAAAAACGACCATCATTCCATATAGTAACAAAGTTGTCCTCCACAGCCTTTGACATGATGAACTCAAGGATGACATCATGAACTCTGCACTGTTTCACGGTTGTGCCATGGATCCCAACCTTGGTTGGCTCGACCAAGCTTCTATTGATCATCTCATTCAAGTAACTTCTCCCTAGCTCCTCCATACATTCCCTGTCCTGTCCAGGAATCAGTCCTTCGGCTACCCATTCAGATATAGCAAAACAGCTCTTTAGATGGTGAGGAAGGTCAAAGTAACTAAGCAACAGAATTCTTTTCATCTTATCAATGGGAGAATCTTTGTCGACTGCATCTGAAATGGACCTCAATACATGGACCCAGGCTTCCACCGTTTGACTTCTTCTAGCTGCTAATAAACCAGCCATACTGATCACGGCTAATGGTAAGCCACCACATTTCCTCAAAATATCACTAGATACTTTCTTCAAAATCTTACGGACAATCTTGTTCGCTGTGCAAAAATATCCTTTTAAAGAATAATCTTTTGAGTCATCATCACTAAGTGGTTTTGCTTCATACATTTGTTCAACAATGCCGGTAGAACAAGATTCGGCAACTAATTTATTGCGTGTTGTAGTAATAATTCTGCTTCCATTGTCATTGACAGGTAAAGGCAGATCGTACATGATCCCATGCTTCTACACTCCAGATATCATCAATCAAGATGAAGTACCTGCATGCATTAGTTGCGGAATCATGCATGTTACCATAAATTTGAGCATATATATTGTGGGAAAATTGGAGAAATGTAATAACAAAATGGATCGTAGTGTCACACTTTTCTATCAGGAAGTATAAGTATTAGTACACATGAGAAGTACATACTGACTGTAAACTACTAAATTAGTAGTACTAATATTTTAAAAATATATTACAAATTCCAAAATATTAACTGACGCATTAGAACACCTGGAGACCCACTCAAAAAGACATGAAGCATTCAGTTCAAAAACTGAGTTCCTAAATGAGATTTTTTATGCATGGTATTTAGAATCCTAGCTAATCATATTTTTGAAGAAGTAATTTTTTACTGAATATGGATTAGATGGTATAAAGTAATTTTTTTACCAAAATGGTACACACAAAAACAAGCATAGATGCATGAGCCAGCCGTTGTGGACATTACCATGGCGCAGTTGACCATTGTCGTATCATCTTTATGATGTCTACTAGTTCATTGGGGCAACAAAATAAATCATTTTCTAAAATTCACAGAAATTTTCTTAAAGGGCCTAGTATTTAGGTGATCTCGATCTCATAGGTGGAAGTTGGATGTCCATGGATGTCCAATGAATACCCTCTAGTTCAAAAAAATAAACTGGGAAGAGATGGTCCTCCACCAAAATTTGAATTTCTAAGTTCATTTGTTAAAATCCATGGATGTCCAAATTAGATTAGTCTTCCACCTCTAATCTCATGTGATGAAAAAATATAAACATTAACTATTAGGAAAACAAATAATCTCAGTTACCTCTTGTCCTTTAAGCATTGTCGCACTGTGCGGACGAGCTGGTGCGTCTCCAGCCTTTCTGACATGTCAAAATCGCTCTTGCTTATTTGAGACAATATATCTCTAAGAAGCTTCTTCATGTCTGGAGTTTGTGATACAGACACGAAAGCCCGGCACTCAAATGCTTCAGTGATGTTATGGTACACCTCCATGGCGAGGGTAGTCTTCCCCTGTCCACCTATCCCATAGATGGACACCACCTTGTCTTCCTTCGTGTCTTCACATTTCAGTAACCGGATGATCTCCTCGCGAGGACCATCAATTCCGACGAGATCCCTGGCCTCCTGGAAAAGTGCAGGTGCTCGAGGATCCAAGAGCACCGGCTGCGGAGAGGCGGGGAGACACTGATTGAAGTCGTTGTAGCGTTTCCTCTGCTCGCTCTGCTCGTTGACGAGGATCTTGAGCTCTTGGATCTGCTCTGCTATCTCTCCGTCCTTGAACAGCGTCTTCACCTTCCGCATGGTCTTGCGCACAAAGTTGGGCTTCGAACCTCCGTGGCTATGGTTGAGCACGAAACGGTCGACGCAGTCCTCGATGTCGCAGGACAGCTCACGTACCTTGCTCCTCCAGTCCTTGGCAAGTGGATCGATCTGGTCGTCGTCCATCTTGGCAAGCTTCTGCAGAACAGCATCCATGCTGCTCAGCTCCCCAAGCAGGAAGCGGATCCCGTGCTCGACGTCCTTTGCGAGCTTGTACTTCTCGGTGAGCATGCCGGCCAGCTTGCCGATGACGGTGCCCATCACGCCAGTGGCGGCGCTCGCCACCATTTCCGCCATCTTGACTCGCGATTACTGGCTGAGTGAAATGCACGCTAACTCATCTTGTGCGGTGGTGAGAGAGGATAGTAGGAGATGCACTTCCCTGGTTAAAGTGGGGCATAGAACAACGCATTAGTTAATTGTCCTCGAGATTCACGAGAACCACTCCGCAACGGACGATGGCGAAATCGCCGGCTGGCCTGGATTAAATATATCAACGGACGATGGTGAAATCGCCGGCTGGCCTGAATTAAATATATTAACTAATATGTTCACTAACTTTACTATGCCTCAATGATTGTCTATTTCGATAGCTAGAATGACGTGGAGGGGATATAAAGAATAAAATACTAATCGCTAGTGAGTAAGTCGTCGCTAGCGCGGAGCCTGAGTTTGAGCGCGTGATTGGTGGTAGGTCGCTGCTGTCCTCGGGCAGCCAATGAAAAGGGTATAGTAAAGTTAGTGAACATATTAGTTAAATATATTTAATTCAGGCCAGCCGGCGATTTCGCCCTCGTCCGTTGCGGACACCTAAGTTGTCGCTGACAGTCCTCAGCTCACGGCGGCTTCACTTCTCGAGAAGATTAATCTAAAGAACCAGTGGGTTGGCGCGCCTTTTGCGCGCCGATCTGTGGCTGGAGTTGTTTGTAGGCGGAAATAGGTGCAGACAGGAAAACTTCATGAAATCTGTGCAAATAATAGTTTGCATATGACATAGATAAAAGATTTATAGAGGAGTTATACTTATTCAATCTTATTGAGGTCTAACTTGAACCTTAAAAGCAAGATGTATTTTCATATCACAAAACTTCATCTAAAACCGAGTCAACTAAAAATGTAGCACCTATGTTTGATCACTAGGAAACTTTGGTCCATTCTGAGAGGTATCTCTTATTTTAATTACATGGCTAAATATATAACAAGGATCTTCAAAAAGAAGCACCAGTTGAAATTAGTACACCGAGGGGTGATCAGAGACGGTGTATGGTACTTGTACTCAATGACTTTTGGGTGATCACATCAGAATTAGCAATCCAGTTGCCATCACCACCGTTATACACATCAGAATGAACCAAGTGCTTGCTTGCAGATCCTTGACCACTTGCTGCAACCTCCAGCGATGTCGGCTTCTGCTGCCTAGAATGTTCTCGCACACCAATAGGAACGTGGTACAATTCAGTAGCTGAATCAAACCCAAAACAAAGCATAAGAAATTTAAAGAGTTGTTGTAGACTTGTTATGAAGAATTATTTCACTGAAACCACCAATGATTTAAAAATTACAGGAATTGTTATCCACACCTCCAAAGATAGAGTACCTGCACAACACCTTGAAGTGATACTCTAGGTTTAAATGTCACATAACCCATGGTAACAGCAAAAAAAAAGTGAAAAAAAAATATCATATCCGAAGTCATCAAGAAACAATCTCATAAAGCCGGACTATAGAGACACTCCAAATTTGAAATGGAGGCCAATTGTCACTCAATAAATGGAACCAGTAATAATCTTTGTTGGTTTTTAAATCAAGTCAATTTGAAGCATTCTAATTAGAGCAGCTGTTGTGGTATGACAATAACACTAAGCACCCCATTGAATGTAAAAGCATACAGGAACAGCCAAGCCAAAAATATAGGACATAATGTTGCCAACAAAGCAAATGTGAATGCGCTAGTCAGTAATGTATTTACAGTATCCAAATAAAGGATCCATCTCACCTGGTGGGTAAAAGTTCAAACATATATGACGCACCATCAGATGACAGGCAATCATAAGGTGAGGTGATTTTTAATTTAGGGTCAGAAATAAATACCAGGGCTGTCGATTCCATTTCATAGAAAAATATATTGGGTATAAACCAAGAATGGAAAGATTTAGTGGGGTTCATTAGAAACAAATAACTATTTGCAGCACTGAATATTTTTACTGTCTCAACAAGAAATTGCAGATTACTAAAAGAGAAAGGATCAGGCGATGACAAGAAAATTGTCCTACCTGAAGAATACAATAAAGCCATATGCCTCTAAGAGCATGCCAAAAACGGCCCACCCAATGAGAACCAGAAAAAAACCAGCACCAAATGAGATAGCACCCTGTTCATTAGAGAAGTTAATGAGAATAATGAGATGTTACATATGTTTAAGGGCAACAGCCTTAGTAAATACAGTGGATGCAAAACCTTGTAATTCTTTGGCTTGGTGAAGAACTGCATAGTTGATTTCAGACCAATTGTCAAACCCAAACCTGACAGGAAAAAGAATCTGAAATGGCATCAAGAGAAAAAGGTGAACCATATGCACAGTGAGCTAGGTTAGATCATCAAAAGATTCAAAAGCATGTTCCAAAAAAAATAAAGATTCAAAAGCAAATTACAAAATGGAAGTTCACTTACATTGCCCATTGCGATGAGCCCCTTGTCAAAGAAGAAAACAATTCCCAGAAAGGAGAAGAATATTCCAAATCCTGTCAGGCCAAGCTTAATCTCTGTCCAAGGTAAAATACAGATGCCACTGATCAATGAGTTGGAAGAATAGAGTGTAATATCTAAACCAGCAAATATGCTTCTACAACATCACACAAAGATTTTCCAGGCCAGAATTTTTCATCACACTTGAACATTGAACATGATTTTTTTTCAATATAGCCAAAACACAAAAAGGTGGTATGTTAAGCTCGATGATTGATTCTACCGAGATACATTGCATCAGAACCCAGACAGAACAACAAGGTTTCAAAGTGGTTGAGTATCTGTTACTTATAGTGGTCAATCAGAAACAACATAGACCTAGCAGCAGCAGCAGCATATCTGATGCTGGTTTCAACTAAATCCAAGCATCTTTCAAAGATTCAGCAGTCAGCCAGCATCTCAGCACTGCAGTTAGTATTTGTGTAGTATGGCAATTGTGTAAGCCTAGCTAGCAGAAGATCTTAAACTTTAATATTTGCTTTGCCTAAAAGCTTTATCCAGTTGGTAAACCTGAGCCAATATTTCCATATTTTTAGATATCAAATCAGTTTACCACCCTCCCCCATGGTATAACAGACAGAGATGCAGCCCCAACGCTAAAATGGCTAGACATGTTAGCTCCATAAACAGGTTGACAAAATTAGAAGGCACATGTGCACTCATCAACCTGGAGTTGAAGGCACGCCAACAAATCGGCCACTCTCAAAAATTGCATACTATATAATAACAGGTCATGCCCCGTGCCTCACAAGCAATAAACAGCAGATCACATAATAATCATGTCTGTTTCAGGATAAGCAGGACCTTGGATTCACAATGGCAACGGGTATATACCCGATGGATACTAGTCACCCATACCCGCACCCGCCGAGTCAAATCCATACCCGCCGGGTTACCCGTGAAAGAAAGCACATGGATACTGATTTTCATTCCATACCCGCACCCGACGGGTAATTTTACCCGACGGGTAATCCATACCCGCGGATACACCCGAGTTCATGGGCTATATTATATACTCATATGCTTATATGGGCCAAATACTGAGCTATATGGGCCAAATTAATGAACAATACACTAGAGTTCATGAATATATATATACTCAAATTCTTATATAGGCCAAATTAATGGGTCATGTGTTTACTTAGGCTAAAATTTAAGAGATGGGCTATATATTTGTGCGGGTATTTTCTACCCACGGGTACGCGGGTATGGATACTACACTTCCATACCCGTACCCGTCATACCCGCCGGATACAACATTGTACCCATTAACGTATCCATGGATACCAAATGCGTTCCATACCCGTCACTTTATCGGATAAAACCCATCGGGTTTTCGGGTTTCGGGTACCCGTTGACATCTTGACCTTGGATGCACAAGAAAGAGGGACACCTCAATTTAGGTCACTGGACTTACTGCCACTATTCTTCACCCATCAGGAATTAGCTGTAGATTATAATACCTAAATAACTGTACATGATGATGCACTCTGAAACTCTTTTTTTAGCCTAAGTTTGGACACCATGAAGGCAAGCAACAACCAAGTTGAATGCTTAATAATAAATATTGTGAACACCATTTCTTTTGTTTACCCTCTGCCATTAGCACAATGATGGGTAAAATAAAGTAAGGTTCATGCCAAGAGCAAGAGCTGAACCAAAGTGAATGAGAAAATCTAGTGCACCAAATAAAAAAATAGGCACCTTCACTACAGTACACACTTTGAATATTACTATTGAAAAAGTGTCAGGTTTGAAGAGGAGATGAAAATCATCATGGGCCAAATAAGAATTAGGGACTTTCAGTAACACATGAGATAACCAAGGCATTAGGCATCATGTATAAACCACTAACACAAGACACTAAATAAAAATCGGGCTACAGTGTACACCTTGAATATTTCTCTTGAAAAAAGTGTCAGGTTTGAAGAGGAGATGAAAATTAGGGACTTTCAGTAACACATATTTCAAATATCACAAAAACTGCAGACACCATTCTATATTTCCCAAACTCACCTTTGGTCATGTCAGCAAGCATCGAAAGCAAGGAGACCTTATAGTCCCTTGCCAATTCTCTCCTCCCCCATTTGTGTGTTTGAGATTTGCTTCTACGCCCTGTGATTGAACCACCTGCAAACTGAGATTGTATGTGCACTTTGATTATTCAAGAAGCAATCTGTTGTCTCCCAGCTAACACCCACCCATTCATGAAGAAAGAACATAGAAAGTTCAGCACGTTACCTGAGGAAGGGCTAAAAAGACGGAACTCCTGGTGAGAGCAAAGATTATGAGAAGTCCGCTGCCATATATTGCCTGCAGCCATGGATGTTCATCAAGGGCAATAGAATAAAGCTGATCCGCTTGCAAGAGCTCTGTAAACAAAAAGATATGCATTTTTAGTTAAACGAGGTCTGCAAATTGATTTCCTCATTTTATATTAGCACTGATTAATGGAAGAGGTCTTTGGCTAGCCTGAATGGTGGACTCACTTTTCCACGATTTCCAACATGGTTCAAATCCTAGACCATACATTGACCCAAATGCTCATGTGGCTAGCTAACTGCGTCTACCAAATCAATCTTTCTAGGTCTGATGTATACATGAAACATGGGTAATGGTACTTTCTCAAACGCAATAAAGATGTAGTATTATTTCTAGGACATGTATTATTTCCTTTTTTTTTTCTCATACGGTACTAATTAAACAGTAGCCAACCCTATAATCTTTCTCTCCAACTCAAATCCCTAAATTCTCATCTATCTACTAAAAAAAAAAAAAAAAAGATAATTGTATAATACCAATCCACCAATGCAGGAGCATGGAACAGAGTAAAAATCATTCAGTGAATATGTTTGAGGCCGTCATAAAGCATGCCTGTCTCAGGAGGCACATTAGGTAAATAATAAAAGCCACCTCAGCGTCATATAATTTTCGAATATAAGATTATCAAGAATCATGTTAGCACCTATAATCAGTCGTCCATGTTGTAGATTAAAAGAGCACTTACTAAAGTTAAATCATGATAGATTAAAAAAATCACTGAGAGGGAGACAAACCTAAACTTGTTGTAGTGTAGGAAAGGAACACCCAAATATACAATATACAGGCAGCAGCAAGACACTCTAATTGCAATAATCAGTTAAAACGATGTGCAAGGTGCAGTGTAGCAACAATGCTAGGCATAACAATCAGTTACTGGAATCTTTGAAAGAAGCAAGAGCAAAATATATGAGAGGCAGCTAAATGTAGGTACAAAAAATAGCTAGCTTGGCAGCTCTACAAGGAAGGCATCTGAAGCCATACATATACCATTGAAACAATTCAAATTAGAACAAAGGGAACTCAGTTAGTATGCATTACATACAACCTGGAAAACAGATACAGCTAGGTGCACAGTACATAGACAGGAACGTCATGATCTCAAGAGAAAAAGGAATTGGTGATTGTTCAAGGTAAAAAATAATTGGTGACCATACATCGTGACAAACTGAAAATTAGAAACTAATGCCTGCATGATGGAATTCTCAAAAATCAGTGCTACTCCAAGCAGCAAACTCTAACAACACTGTCATGTTATAAATTATGATCAATCAGCAGGCTAGGCTAGGCTATAATAAGCATAAGTTATCCATAACAACTCTACTGCACAAGGAAATTTCTAATGATCCAGGGCAAAGGCAAAGTTTTAGGCAAGAAATGCACTGCACCTCTTGTTTCAGATAGCATAAGGTAGTCCTATTCTCCACAGGTTAAGTCTGCAAACTCTGCAATTAGAAAAATAAATAAATGCAATCATGTATTAACCTGGGCCAAAATCAATGGACGCCGGCGAAGAGAGAGAGGAGTGCTGGGTGGTCACCTCGCCGTCAACACAGCCACCGGCGTGCCGCTGCTATCGCCGGCGAGCATTTCCACAAGGGAGCAAGGCACCGTCACTGGAGGTGAGGCCTGGGTTGGCGCTAAGGTTTACTGTAGCGGAGACCAGAGGGAGGAGGGGGAGGCAGCGACCAGGGCACGACGCCGAGCCCGCCACGCGCCGGAGCACCGCCCGTAGGGGCGCCGTCGCCTGGCACCCGCCGCCGGCCCGCGCACGTCGCGACATCGGGAGGGAAGGGCGAGAGAGAGAGGAACGGGAGGGGAAAAGGGGAGGTGAGAGGCAGGCGAGGCTGGGCGGAGGAGGAGGAGGTGAGGCTGGCCGCCGCCGCCGTGCCCCCGGCTGCACCCGGCGCCGTCGCCATGGCCATGGCCGCCGCCGCGGAAGAGACGAGGCAGGCAGGAATGAGATCGTCTAACGTCGGGTGAAACGACTGCAGCAGCAGTCATGCAAGCTGCGCCGTTCGTTGATGATCTGAGGATGCCTCTTCGCAGCCTAGGTCAGGCATCTCTATCTGGGCCTCGGCCCATGAACAAGTCCCTCCATGTTGGTGTCGGCGATCAGATTTCCCCGAGTGCAAGAGTGAGGCGATCGGCTGCTGCTTTTGTTTATTCGCCAGAAACATGTTCGTAGGTCAGTAGGCGTGTATTCCATCTCTCCATGTTTGTTTAGATTGCATCAGCTTCTAATTTGTTTGCCATTCTCCCATACATCAGCTCGTGTTGGACTTGGTTAAAGAAACACCAACTTACGTTCATCACAAAATAGAATCAGGATATATTTCAATCTAATAAACCATTTTTTCTAAACCAAACATGGCCATCAATACATTCCCTTAATTGTTTTTGGAATCTTTTTATTTTGCAGGGGACAATCACAGATGATCTTATTGCTGAGTTCTAGTAGTATGGACATTTGCTTTAATTTGAATGTCTCCCTACAAATTTGTTGCCTCCTGAAACATAGATTGTTTAGGAAGTCTTAACATGTAAGGAATCAAGGTTTACACCAATACGATGCATTGTAGACAAAAACACACGACAGGAATTTTCATAGCACACGGCCACAAAGTCGCCTTTTTCATTTGCACTAGCTATTTCTTTTTTCTTTTTTCTGGAAGAAACTCTTTCTTCTCACTGGTCATGGTAAAAAGATTCACACTGGTCAGTTTTTTAATACATACTGAAGTGGATAGTTCAGTGCGTCGCTTATGCATTTTTTTATATGTATGTAATGGTGGATTTATTACTAATATTAAAATAAAGAAAAAAGAAATCCCGGTTATCCGAGTGATTTGCAAGTCAAAAAAGTTAAATGACATAGCGTGCCAAAGACAATCAATCAAGGTGTTAAAAAGAGTAGGTGTTGATAGCAAAAATATGGACAAAACAGGTTGATCGCAGTGGTTTCCTAACACCATGTAAAAAATGTAATATATACCTGCGTCCCCTACAGAAGCCAGACGATCTGCTGGCGTGTGGATGACCCTGCAACATGCTTGAGTCTAACGAGTCGTGAAATTTCTTTTATTTCTTTTTCTTTTGTTGACATGTGTAAGTACAACCTCCGGTCCTTGGTGGCATCGATCAAAGCTCAAGAATTGTGAAGTTTCAACTGGAGAGAAATAAAGTTGTGCATGAACATGCATGCATTGCCGATATGTCATGTCAAAAGGCCGAGTTTTTTTTTTTCAAGTTTTGTGTCAATAGTCTTGTCTTGTAATGATATTGTTGAAATCCATGATAATAAAGCTCTTTTTGGCAAAGAAGTGGGTGCTCCCATTGTAATATTGGGTTCACATCTTTTTTTTTTTTAACTAAATATTAAAAGTAAATCACTTTTTATTGTTCGATTTGGATTACCAAATGTTACCGTAAGCGTTACCACGTGTATTATACTAATTTTTTCAAAAGGAGAATGTGTTATGTAGTAATTTAATATCGTTGTATTATTCTATTTTTACCGCGACCATTTAAACTCTACTCCCTCCGTCCTAATCGAGTTTGTCACCCCCGAATTCCGTGCCATCTTATTCGATGCTTCGCCTTATTCAAATTTTTTGCACAAATATAATTTATTTTATTACGACTTATTTTATTAATGAAGACACTTGAATATTGATTAATTTATTTTATGATTTGCACAAATATTTTGAATAAGACGGATGGTCAAACATGAAGTTCAAAAGTTAAAAACGGCGAACTCTATGGGACGAGAGGGAGTACCTTTTAACAACTCCAATAGTCCTAAAAATAATTGGTAAATCAATAGATTTTTTTCAAGTGGCTCAAGAAAAGTTGAAAGCATATTTGTTGGTTCCTTCATCCGTTTCCAAAATCTCGTTCCTAAAATATAAAAAGACATATTGCATCATGAGTTCCGAGCTATTTTCAAATCACCTTAACTAATTTTATACTTTCTTTGTTTCTTGCACATTTGTATTCGGAACACTATCCTTACTCCTTCCCCATGCCTGCTGTGAAAGCGTATACTTTTTGGCAACGTATGCTATGGAAACCACCCCTGGTTTGAAAGCCCATTCAAACCATGGCAAAATATCTTGTCCAAACTCAATTTTATTTGTGAGATAATAAAATAACAAATTTCTAACAAATGCTCACCCTGCTAGTTCGCTCCATCGCTCACCATCGTGCACCGCGAGATCAACCAAGCAAGTGTTCGGCCATGGCCACGCACTACCGGATTCCTAACGTTTGCCCAAAGTGCCTCAAGCCCTCGGCAATTAAGGAAATACCATGGGCAAACCGCTTGCCCGTGGTAACCCTCGGCATATCACGCCGGCAACTAGAGGTATGCCGAGGGCTTTTGGGGGACTGGGCAAACGTTGCGGAGAGCCGATAAATACACCGGGCAAACAAAATTTCAAATTGACGTTAGTAACGGCTATTAGCGGTCGTTGCCGAAAGTGTCCCTAACGGCAAGCCCTCGGCAACCAATTATCGTTTGCCCGGTGTTCCGTGTCCAGCTCTCGGCAACCAAGCCTTCATTTGCCCAGTGTCCCGTGCGCAGCTCTCGGCAAATATCCCTTGTTTGCCCAGTGTCCTGGCGCGGCACTCGGCAAATGGGCATTTTTTTTTTTTTTTTTTTTTTTTTTGTGTTTCCACTCACGGTGGAGGTTCCGGCCACGCCCGACAAGCGTTTGTCGGGTTGAAACTGTTTGCCGAGCTGGACTTCCGTGCACTAGGCAAACAAATTTATTTGCCGAGTGGCCCCTACCCAGCCCTCGGCATACATGCATGTTTACCGAGAGTCTTTGTTTGCCGAGCGCTTTATTGGTAGCCCTGGGCAAATGAGTTGTTTGCCGAGAGTCCGTGTTTTGGCCCTGGGCAAATATTCGTGCACTGGGCAAACGTCTGGAATCCGTAGTGACGCCGCAACGACGAAGAGCCAGCCGCTAGGAGACGAGCTCGACACATCACACCCGCATGTCATGTTCATCCCGAAGGCGGCATGGGCCACCTCCTCCCTGTTCTTCCGCTTCATCGGGTGACGCTCCCATGAAAAAGACCGACCGGCCTCCCTTCTCTTCCCCCGCCACGCCCCGACTCAAGTAGAGGAAACCCTAGCACCGGGCGGCCGCGGACGGCAGCGGGCAAGATCCAGCGGCCGCAGACGCGGCGGCGCTTTTGCAGGGTTAGCAGCGGCGCGGTAACCGGGCGGGGCGGCGAAGCGGCGGACGATCCGGCGAGGTCGGCCGGGCGGCGGCAATATCCGGGCGGAGGCGGCGCACATCCCGGCGAGGTGGGATCATAAGAGAGTTGTAAGAATAGATGCACAATCCAACTAAAAGGTTGTATTATTAAGCTTGCAGAGGCAGGCTCCACACTGCGCGCTTGCAACCGAACTCGAGCAGGAGCTAGGGTAGGGGTCGTCGGAGCTCAGGGAGGAGTTGGGGCAGGGGTAACAGATGTGCCGACAGTGCAAAACCTAGCTCGCACGGCCTCCATTTCTGCCAAGAACTCAATGTAGTAGGTTGCGCATATGAAAAAGAAACAAGAAAAATGAAGCAATATCCTTTTGTAACCAGTGTCAGGTGGCTAGTTTCTTCAAAGTTGCCCACCTCCACATCAAATGAAAACCAAGGGGAGAGTCGAGTTTTATACTAAAGCAGGAGATGTGTTTGTCACAAAAAAGTTATGATAGTTGAATGGTACATAAAGATTTTAAGGTTTAAATCTTAACATATGTGTACGTACTATGTCTTCGAAGAAAATACAGAGGGAGTAGCGTCGTAAACCATTACCGGTCCACCACTCCACGAAAAAAGCCACAAGATCATTATCAGCCGATTGTTTCGACTTCTAAATTATATAAAATGAAGTGATCACTGCATTTTGTCCTCAAAAAATGCAGCGATCGAAGCGGTGAACTGGTAATGGTTTACGACCACTAGTTCACGCGAGATAAAATGCAGTGATCAGAGTGTCTGAGGAATATTTTTACTTTTACGCCCGGCTATCAGCGCGGCAAAAGAATAGCTCCACCTACGTGAACTCTTGAAAGAGACAACCACACAAAATCACGTATCACAAACAACGTACGCTAGTATAACATTTCGGCATCATCCAAAATCTTTCTAGGAACAATAAGTCTTAACATGTAAGGAATCAAGATTACACCAATACAATGCATTGTAGACAAAAACACACAACAAGAACTTCAAAGCACAGCCACAAATCCTTTTTATTGTAGACAAACACACAACAAGAACTCTTCTTTCGCACTGGCCATGGTAAAAAGATCCATACTTGGTCAGTTTTTTTTTAAATATGTATTTGTTTGCATCATGGTTTAAGAATTCCATCCATTTGAAATACCTACTACTATAATGGTTAAAACAAGATTTTCTACAAAAAAAAAATTCAGACCAGGAGGCCTTGGCCCCTGCTAGCCACCTGGCTACGTCTTTGGTTTCTACAAAAATTTCAAACCAGTGGATAGTTCAGTGAATCGCTTATGTCAGCGGCTGAAGTGAATTATCTCCATCATATTATATATAAAAGTTTCAATGTATTTTGTTATATGTATATGAAAGTTTCAATGCTGGATTTATTACTAATTTAAAATAAAGAACAGAGAAATTCGGTTTCTCCGAGTGATTTTCAAGTCAAAAGTGAAATAACATAGTGTGCCAAAGAGAAACGATCCAAGGTGGTAAAAGAGTGTTGACAGCAAAATAGGCAAAGCAGATTGTTCCCAATGGTTTCCTAATACAATGTAAAAAATATATAATATTCAACAGCGTAGGGTGACATACGCCGTCACGCCAGGCCAGGGTGTAGGTCTAACCGTTCGAGTGTAATTCTGCAAATTACACCAATTAAAAGCAGAATTTACATACAAACTGAAATACTATACTATGGCCCAATTAAAAGTAGAATTTACACCTACTATCACCTTGCCGCGTAACCGCACCATGCGCCCCGACTGAGTCACGCCGGCAACACCACCGAGACCACACTGTCACCTTGTAAACACGGGAGCGGAGCAGATCCAAACACCCTCTAAAAGAAGACTACCTAGTACTCTCCATCGCTGCTCCACACCTCCACCCTGCTCCATAGTTCACCACCGCACCGCACATCAACCAAGCAAGTGTTCGCCATGGCGGCGATGCCAACGACAACAAAGAGTCAGCTGCTAGGAGAGCACGATGGCGGCACGCCACGCCCGCACGTCATGTTCATCCTGAGCGCCGGCACGGGCCACCTCCTCCCATTTTACTTTTTGTTATTCATTCAATTTACTATGTACCTCTCCTAAGGGCTGGTATTAGAAGTCGTTTTTGGACAAGGTTTGGGTCAAACATCGGGGAATATAAATCATCAAAAGCTTTTAAGTTGTTGATTTTGTAAATGTAAAAATTATATGAGTAGATTTGTCTTAAAAATGCTTTAATAAAAGTATACATATATCACATTTCCATAAATATTTTTATAATAATAAGAGTCAAAAGTTGTGTTTTGAAGACCGTGCATTTGCCCTAAACGACTTCTACCGGAGGGAGTATCTATACATATTATTATATATATATATAGATGCATAGCAAAAATAGATATACAAAAAGTTAAAACGGCCTTTAATTTGGAATAGAGGAATTAGTAAAATAATTATGGCAAGTGCTTATTGGGAGATGTGAACCATTGGCTGGTTGAACTTGAAATGGTGAATCGCTGGTGAGATCTACGTGGATATACCTTGCCGGGCACCCGCACCTCGACCGAGACAAGCTCCATGCGCCTCGGTCACTCCCCGCTGACCCCACGGACACCACCCTGCCACCTTGACCTGCCACCACACTGATAGCACTGGAGCAACCGAAAATGCAGCGTCACGTGCACTTGTCCGGCCTTGGTCCATCGAAAATGCAGCGTCGGTTGGTACTTTTTTTCTATTTCTATATATACATTAATTAGGTACTTGGTCCATCGCCGTTTCACGCTGCTACTTCGCTCCGATCCATAGTTCACCACCAACCACGCGCATATCCACCAAGCAAGTGTTCGGCCATGGCGGCAACGACGACGAAGAGGCAGCTGCAAGGAGAGCTCGACGGCGGCGGACAACGGCGCCCGCACGTCATGTTCATCCCGAGCGCCGGCATGGGCCACCTCCTCCCGTTCTTCCGCTTCATCGCGTCTCTCGCGAGGCACGACGACGACGTCGACATCTCCGTGGTGACCGTTCTTCCCACCGTGTCTGCCGCCGAGGCCGAGCACTTCAGCAGCCTGTTCACCGCCCTCCCCGCGTCCGCCGCGTCGACTTCCACCTCCTGCCGCTGGACGCGTCCGAGTTCCCAAGCCACGACCGCGACCCGTTCACTGTCCGCTGGGAGGCCCTGCGCCGGTCAGCGCACCTCCTCGGCCCGCTCATCGCCGGCGCCGCCCCACGCGTCTCGGCCGTCGTTACGGACGTGACCCTGACCTCCCACGTCATCCCTATCGCCAAGGAGATCGGCGTCCAGTGCCACGTACTCTTCGTCTCCTGCGCCACCATGCTCTCGCTCCTTGCCTACGCCCCTGTACACCTCGACAAGAAGACGGCCGCCGACGCCGAGCAGGGGTCTGCCGCTGGTGGCGTCGCGATCGGCGACGTCGACATCCCCGGCGTGCGTCGCATCCCGCAGTCTTGTCTCCCGCAGCCGCTCCTCGACCTCAGCAAGCTCTTCGCCAAGCAGTTCATCGACAACGGCCGCGAGATCGTCAACGCCGACGGCTTTCTGGTCAACACGTTCGAAGCCTTGGAGCCGGCGACGCTCGCCGCCCTGAGAGACGGCAAGGTCGTCCCCGAGTTCCCACCGGTGTACGCCATCGGCCCACTCATGTCGCAGCACAGCAACTCATCAGCTGCTACTGAGGTCGTCGATTCAGAGTCCTCCCCGTGGCATGGCTGGACGCGCAACCAGCGCGGTCCGTGGTGTACGTGGCGTTCGGCAACCGGAGCGCCGTGAGCCAAGCACAGAGCAGGGAGATCGCCGCCGGGCTGGAGGCGAGTGGCTGCCGGTTCTTTTGGGTGCTCAAGACCACAAAGGTGGACAGGGACGACAGCGCCGAGCTGGCGGACGTGCTCGGCGAGGGGTTCCTGGAGCGACTGCAGCAGGGGCAGCACGGCGTCGTGACCAAGGCGTGGGTGGACCAGGAGGCCGTGCTCAAGCACCCGTCCGTGGGGCTCTACCTGAGCCACAGCGGGTGGAACTCGGTGACGGAGGCGGCGGCCGCCGCCGGCGTGCCGCTGCTGGCGTGGCCCCGCGGCGGTGACCACCGCGTGAACGCCATGGTAGCCGTGAGTGGCGGGGTCGGGGTGTGGATGGAGCGCTGGAGCTGGGACGGGGAGGACTGGCTGGTCACCGCGGAGGAGATCGGGAACAAAGTCAAGGAGGTCATGTCTGACGCGGCGGTCAGGGCAAGGGCGACGAGGACCGGCGAGGAAGCGGCCATGGCCGTCGCAGAGGGTGGCACCAGCTACCGGAGCATGCACCAGTTTATTTCCACCCTCAAAGCTAGGACACTCCGATCCGACCGAGATCCAGCTCTTTGCATGCATTGATTCTCGTGTCTGTCCTTGGTGCGGCTCGTGTGTGATGTCCGTTTCTTGTGTGTCCTACCACTCACGGATGTCCTGCCACTCACGGACACGGTGCTCTTGTGATGTCGTCCTTGTCCAGTGCAGTGGCGTTGGTTTGATGGTTTTGGGAGGCAACCAAAACATTTCTAGTTTTGGGTTTTTATTTCTCGCGTGTGCCGTACATTGGGTAGCCTATGCAATCGCACACCTAGGTAGCATCATCAAGAAGAAGTGCGTCATGTTGTATGATTTGAGAAGGAGAGTGTGTGATGTAGTAATCTAATATGGTTGTATCATTCTATTTTTGCCAACCATTTAAATTCTGCCTTTTAGCATCTCCAATAGTCCTAAAAAATAATTGGTAAATCAATGGATTTTTTCAAGTGGCTCAAGAAAAGTTGGAACATATTTGTTAGGCTCCTTCAACCATTTCCAAAATCTCATTCCTAAAATATAAAAAAAGATGATTTGCATTAGGAGTTCTCAGCAATTCTTTTCAAATCATCCCAACCAGTTTTATACTCACATCATTTGTACTGGGACTCTCCTTGTTCTATTCTTCCCCACACCCCCTCCACCTCAAGATTGGATGATCAATATGGCCATATATTTCTATGTAATTAATCAATTATCCCAAGTGCTAAAAGATTGGGAGTTTCGATAGAAATTATTGGAGAGTGGTTTCTTTTAATCTTGCCAAAGAAATCAAGATTGGGAGTACTGGGGTTTATAAACTCTTGGACATGCCCTTATCATACCTCTTCTCTTTTCAGTAATTGCGCATATTCCCGGATGGCATAATTTCAACCGCCATTGTGGTACCAACTTCTTAATTAAGAGCAACAAGTAATAAGACCTTTAAACTAAATTTATATAGGTATAATAACTAAAAATCCTTGTTCGGATGCCATTCAATAAGTAGGGGGGCTCTCAAATTGAAACAATGCACAAAGTTTAATTTATGTCCATAGGGGACAACGTGGTGGTACGTGATTTGCTCGGGGAGGTAAATGTGACAATTCCGTGACTTTGTTGCCTCCCGGGTGCCTTGCACTAACTCCGCGTCTCGTCCGTGCACGATATGCTGGAGGGTACAGCATGCGCAGATCGGTCGGTCTCCAAATGCGCGCCTGTGCGATGTACGCGCACTGGTACCTCGCGGCTGACTCGCGGGACCGCAACACGCATCCATGTGTTCATCGGTGACGACGCCACCTCGGGCAAGCGTGTGCATGCGCTGCTGGTGAGGAGGGACGGCCTCGCCGCCACGGTGATCGCCGGGTGGCAAGGGGCAGCGCCACCGCCGCCGCTTACACGATGTCGCTCAGGGCGCCGGGTGATGAGGCATTTGCTGCCGAGGTAGAAGGAACTGTAGCGCGGATGAGCTTCTTCGTGGCTGGCGGCACCACCGGTGATGAGGCATCTGGCGCCGGGTAACAATGGGTACAGGAACCTTCAATCCTATGAAGCAGCTCCTGCATCGCCGTAGCCCCCAAACACCTACTCCTTTTCCATCGCGGGCTCGCCGCAAAACTCCCAAAGAATTGTGAATGCCAACTTCACCGATAAATCAGGTGAAGGGGAGTGTGAGTAGGGGTAGTAAAGGGCCCCTCCTGATTGAAGTTTTACCAATTTAAGCGATCGGACCAGACAAGATCGAACCGTAGATTTTAAACTTAAATAGTGTGGTTGGTTCTCTTACCCCACCAAGCCTGGCTTGCAAAAACAAACCAGGCCATGCCAAGCCTGGCTGACATCGTGCTGGGATATTTGGCGTTGGCCGTGTCCGCGGCTGACGTCGCCGCCAACGCGCCGTCCACACGGAGGCCCCAACAACCGGTCCGGAGCTCAAGGGAGCATGCGACGTTCAGCAGGCTGTGATGCCAACCCCCGCCCACGCGTGCACCCGCCGCACCCAGGTCCCCTCTCACCACACGCGCCCCCGGGCAGCTGTCGCCATGCCATCCGCCGCCGCATGCCACTCGACCACCTGTGGCCGCCGCCACCGCTGCCCCCAGCCTGGCAGTCACCAGCTCATCGCCCGCTGCGACCCAAGGCGGCAACGACCACACACACCCGCTGTAGAGGCACAGAATGTCTGATGGATGAGACATGGCAGGATAAGACACGGGCGTTTTCGTCTCCCTATGTTTTCAACATTTTTTTCCTTTTCTTTAACTATCTAATCTCCCACCGCGACGTCCGAAATAGGCGTAAAAGCCTTGCTTCGATTTTAGAAAGTGATGGTAAAAATAAATTGCAACTAGACATCACGCTTAGGACAAAAAAGAAACCTAAATTCCTTTTTGGAGCATGTTTTTTGCTCGGCAAATAACCATAACAGTCAACGTGCACATATAAGGAAAACGGACTTTTCTGAAACCAAATGAAGTAAACCAGATAAATCCATGCAAACATCGAAGCATTATTCTAATTTAAAGCTACAGTACCCATGATGAACAGAGGTACTCCTAGATAAAGTACAATAAGAGGTGCAGTACACTACACGAGGATAGGATAAGTTGATAACAACTCGAATCACTTGGTCATCGGGCTTCTAGTATTGGATGGCATCGCCCGATGGACGCCTGCTGCATCCCTGAGCCATACTATGTTGATGCACTCTTTCAATCTGGAGCTTGGGACTATTAGGATGGGCATCTGCTGCGACCCTGATGTCATCCTCCAAAGCCTCCACCTCATCAGCAACAGCTTCAGTGCACCAAACTATGACGTCAACCTGTTTGAGACCTGCAAGATTCTGCAACCCAAGGACGAGGCCACCTTCCCCATACTTGAACTGGCACCATGCCGGTAGTTCCAGCTTGAGCCTTTCGAGCTTTGGCATGGCACCCAGCTCAAACTCCAATGCCGCTACAACAAAACAACGGAATTCAAACTTGTCCAAAAGCTGAAATCCTTGTCCCTTGATTGCGATCCTTGGGTAGACGATGTTTGAATCTTCATCTTTTTGGTCATAGGATATGCTAACAGTAAGAGAGAGGAGCATAGGTAAACTTGCTAGGGTATTTATTCCTTCCTTGCTTGCTTCACCACTGACGCGAATGCTAAGGCGGGCCAGGTTGACTAGTGAGCTGATTGGAGGGCGCATGCTATTTAAGCTATGTGTATCTGAACACAAGAATGGAACATCACAAGGGCCTCTCAACACGACCAGTTTTCGCAGTCTTGGCAATAGCTTGTAGAGCGTTGAGATACATGCTTTCTTGTGACCCTCCAAATCACCTGCTTCAAACTCGTAAAACCAATAAATGCAAAGTAATCTCAGATTGGTCAGATCACCGAGTCCTTGGACAACCTTTGTAGATTGGTAACCAAAATTGATCCCAGATAGCTCTTCCAACGCATGCAGATTTTCGATTCCATCAGGTAGTTGCACCGTCTCAGAGACAAAAAGACGTACCAGCTTATGCAACTGCATAAAACATGTTGGTACCTTTTTTTAAGACGGACAAATCTCACATTTAGTGTCTGTAGATGTTGCAACTTTTCTATATCTTCTGGTAGCTTGCTGTCCTGCCAACCACAACCCAACTCCAAGTACTTCAATTGACGATAACTTTTGACACGTCCAAGACAACATCCAACATACACTTCAGTTATATTCAGCACTCGCAAGACTTGGCTATTTAAGAACTCGGAGGCGTGCTTTTGGACCAGCACTGAATTATCACCAAATATACTAATGGATCGAATATGAGCTCCCTTTTTTATTGCCTTGGCAATCTCTTCCACCAGGAAGAACTGTCTTCCTTGTCCTGGATGGATAATCGGCGAATCTTGTTTGAAGGATAATTTTGAGAAAAACGACCACCATTCCATATAGTAACAAAGTTGTCCTCCGCAGCCTTTGACATGATGAACTCAAGGATGACATCATGAACTCTGCATTGTTTCACGGTTGTGCCATGGAACCCAACCTTGGTTGGCTCTACCAAGCTTCTATTGATCAGCTCATTCAAGTAACTTCTCCCTAGCTCCTCCATACATTCCCTGTCTTGTCCAGGAATCAGTCCTTCGGCTACCCATAGCAATACCAACCGTCGGCAATCAATCAAATAATCCTCTGGAAACACACTCAGATATAGCAAACAACTCTTTAGATGGTGAGGAAGGTCAAAGTAACTAAGCAACAGAATTCTTTTCATCTTATCAATGGGAGAATCTTTGTCGACTGCATCTGAAATGGACCTCAATACATGGACCCAGGCTTCCACCGTTTGACTTCTTCTAGCTGCTAATAAACCAGCCATACTGATCACGGCTAATGGTAAGCCACCACATTTCCTCAAAATATCACTAGATACTTTCTTCAAATCTTGCGGACAATCTTGTTCGCTGTGCAAAAATATCCTTTTAAAGAATAATCTTTTGGAGTCATCATCACTAAGGGGCTTTGCTTCATACATTTGTTCAACAATGCCGGTAGAACAAGATTCGGCTACTAATTTATTGCGTGTTGTAGTAATAATTCTGCTTCCATTGTCATTGACAGGTAAGGCAGATCGTACATGATCCCATGCTTCTACACTCCAGATATCATCAATCAAGATGAAGTACCTGCATGCATTAGTTGCGGAATCATGCATGTTACCATAAATTTGAGCATATATATTGTGGAAAAATCGGAGAAATGTAATAACAAAATGGATCGTAGTGTCACACTTTTCTATCATCAGGAAGTATAAGTAGTATTACACATGAGAAGTACATACTGACTGTAAACTACTAAATTAGTAGTACTAATATTTTAAAATATATTACAAATTCCAAAATATTAAGTGACGCATTAGAACACCTGGAGACCCACTCAAAAGACATGAAGCATTCAGTTCAAAAACTGAGTTCCTAAATGAGATTTTTATGCATGGGTATTTAGAATCCTAATCATATTTTCGAAGAAGTAATTTTTACTGAATATGGATTAGATGGTATAAAGTAATTTTTTTACCAAAATGGTACACACAAAAACAAGCATAGATGCATGAGCCAGTCGTTGTGGACTTTACCATGGCGCAGTTGACCATTGTCGTATCATCTTTATGATTTCTAGTTCATTGGGGGCAACAAAATAAATCATTTTCTAAAATTCACAGAAATTTTCTTAAAGGGCCTAGTATGTAGGTGATCTGGATCTCATGTGATGAACAAGTATAAACATTAACTATTAGGAAAACAAATAATCTCGGTTACCTCTTGTCCTTTAAGCATTGTCGCACTGCGCGGACGAGCTGGTGATCCGTCTCCAGCCTTTCTGACATGTCAAAATCGCTCTTGCTTATTTGAGACAATATATCTCTAAGAAGCTTCTTCATGTCTGGAGTCTGTGATACAGACACGAAAGCCCGGCAATCAAATGCTTCAGTGATGTTACGGTACACCTCCATGGCGAGGGTGGTCTTCCCCTGTCCACCGATCCCATAGATGGACACCACCTTGTCTTCCTTCGTGTCTTCACACTTCAGTAATCGGATGATCTCCTCACGAGGACCATCAATTCCAACGAGATCCCTGACCTCCTGGAAAAGTGCAGGTGCTCGAGGATCCAAGAGCACCGGCTGCGGAGAGGCGGGGAGACACTGATTGAAGTCGTTGTAGCGTTTCCTCTGCTCGCTCTGCTCGTTGACGAGGATCTTGAGCTCTTGGATCTGCTCTGCTATCTCTCCGTCCTTGAACAGCGTCTTCACCTTTCGCATGGTCTTGCGCACAAAGTTGGCCGTGGAACCTCCGTGGCTATGGTTGAGCACGAAACGGTCGACGCAGTCCTCGATGTCGCAGGACAGCTCACGTACCTTGCTCCTCCAGTCCTTGGCAAGTGGATCGATCTGGTCGTCGTCCATCTTGGCAAGCTTCTGCAGAACAGCATCCATGCTGCTCAGCTCCCCATGCAGGAAGCGGATCTTGTGCTCGACGTCCTTGACGAGCTTGTACTTCTCGGTGAGCATGCCGGCCAGCTTGCCGATGACGGTGCCCATCACGCCGGTGGCGGCGCTCGCCACCATTTCCGCCATCTTGACTTGCGATTACTGGCTGAGTGAAATGCTTGCTAACTCATCTTGTGCGGTGGAGAGAGAGGATAGTAGGAGATGCACTTCCCTGGTTAAAGTGGAGCAAAGAACAACGCATTAGTTAATTGTCCTCGAGATTCACGAGAACCACTCCAACCCACGTTAAGTTGTCGCTGACAGTCCTGAGCTCACGGCGGCTTCACTTCTCGAGAAGATTAATCTAAAGAATGCTTTAGATTACATGTTTATCTGTTATTTGTTTATTTTATATTATACTCCGGAGTCAAGTTGAGTCCTCCCTAAAATGATACAAGTCTACAGTAAGGAAGCATAAATCAGCAAGGCCTATATATCTTTACATGCTGCATCATACATCTCATGTATTCTGACTTGCAAAAAATGAATGTTATCTGACAACAGTTAGCGCTTAGCTTGTATTCGATGCTCTTTTTGTAGCCTGTGTCGCGCAATTTGTTCACCATGCAATCCTATTTTGTGTATTCAGTAGAAAATAGGATCGGCTCGGTAACGTTGGGTTACTGGCCATTTTGTATTTCGAACTTTCTCCTACTTAATGAATACACGCAACGGTGTGGTCCGGTATATTTAAAAATTTCACGGTTAGAGTGCTTAAAACAACTACCCATAAATGGTAGCATTCAGTCCAAGATGAAAGTCACTTCAAAATATGAAAGTGTCACATGTGGTTAGCACATTACAATTGAAAAGATAGGAGCCTCATGACAGACCTGCTTTGCATACCACGAAAGAGTTGCTACCACAAATGCTAATAAACAAAAATGTGAAACTGCAAAATCTATGGTTCTCTATCCTTGAAATATTTTAGCCACTGTTCTGTTCATATCATACACCTGCGTTACCACTGTTGTTTCTTTTGCTGACATGTACAATTATATACAACGTTGTATTTCTGGCTTCCTAACCCATGCGAAGCACAGGTGTCTTTGCTAGTTATACTTCAGTTAACTTCAAGCGGGGAACAACATTCATTGCATGCAATTCCTGAAATAGAAAATCAAACGAATGAACACAATGAAATCAAATGCATGGTAACTTGGTTTATGAACAATCAAGCATGGCTAGCTATACCCTACATGTACTAGCAGAATTAGTTAAGGTAATACTGACAAAACTCCTCATAGTATAACTTGACTTTCCTCTACCAAGAAATGAGATCTATCATTTAGGGAATGGGACCAATACTAGGATAGTGCATTTGGGTTAAGTAGTTTGTGCAATTTTGTGCAGGCACCGGGCAGATTTATAAAGAGAAGAAATAGGCGGGCTGATAAAGAGCTCCAGCATCTCCATTAATGAAATTACAATAGCTCTAACATGTATTTGTCTAAAAAATCTGCCAAAAAAAGAAAAACTATGCGTGCAATCGGCCAATTCCAAATATACCACTTTAGACTAGTGCACAAGGCTTAAAAATGGTAGATCAAATGGCATTGCTACACTTCATTTGTGGGTAGAAGGTGGCACCGAAGTAAAGGCTCACAGAAAGATCTAGGATGGTTTCATTTAGAGAAATGGTTTCATTTAGAGAAAAAGCTAAAACAACCTGCATTTTGGGAACTAAACAAAGTAGTCCATATAAGGGATATTAATCTTAACAAAAAATTCAAACACAAATGATCCATTAGCACATACAGGATACACCATATGGGTACTATACCTGAAAAAAAAAAACTGTTCTAATTCTTTGTGGCAGTTAAGAAGTCTTAGAGAAACAATTACATTGCAGGGACAAAATAAATCATGTTCTATGACTAGAGCAATACATTACGCTCTTATGCAGTACCTGGAACAAAAGCTTGCAAGCATATGGCAGCTTCATCTTGGCCATATTTTTCCCGTTTTTGCACATTGAACAGTATGCTGTCTTCAGTTTATGATTGTAATAGCCTAACAAACCACATTTTCTGCAAACCTGGAAAAAATTCACATTCATACACTATGTGAGGCCATAGCAATACCCATTGGGGAAAAAAGAGTGCTTCATGATACTGGTTGAAATAAGTAATGACATAAATAAAAGAACTTGACAACTGGCCATTGGGCTAAGTTAACTCCATTATTACAGTACTAGAATATGAATTAGGTACCACCTGATACAACAGTTTGTCTCAACATCCACCCATAGATTTTGCTAGGTGCTTTGAAGAAAACAAACATTTTGGAGATAGGTTAAAAAGACCATTATGCCTTTCACATTTTTCTTTCCTTTTTCTCCCCAAACCAGCACTTATCATCTCAAAACCTGCCAGCAGACTCAGGTTTGTCTCTCAAAGCCTAAACTATTTCTAGTTTCACATTTTTTTTTCTCAAAAACAAAATTAATTATGATAATGACAGAAACAAATGCAAAAACAGTATTATGGAATGCAAACAAAAACAAAAATCGATTATCTCTAGTTCTTTTTAATTTCTGTGTTCACTTTATTCAGGTAACGTTTTTTGTTGTCGCTTTATTAATATACAACAAGAGCTCAAAAACAAGCCCAAGTGGACGATTTTTTTTGTTCTAGTGTAAATGGAAAGCAGTATGACAGGTGTACTAAAAAGGCTTAAGGTCAAAATGTTCTTTTTATAACTCAACTGTATTATATGATAGTCCTAGGGAAAAACTACAAAACCACAATGTGCCTCAAACAGAATCAACTAGTGGGATGTCCTAGGAAGTAGGGATCAAATAACATGATGTGTCCTGTGAAAAGTTCCATTTTCAAGAAAAGAGGCTCAATGATCAAGAGGCAAATTAATTCTTTGGCAAAATATATATGATGTCATGCACTAGTCACCTCAAAGTGATGACCGATTCATCACATCACACTTCTTAGGACATCCTTTTGCGTTTGGTTAGATGCTTTCAGTTAAACACTGTATGTATAAACTCTTCTTTCTTTATTTAAATGAAATTTAACTACTGTGGGGATCTCCCCAGTCTTTTGCGACAAAAAAAAAAGAGAGGTGATATTTCTCTTAGAGTGAACCACTTCAAAGGTTGAAGGACTTAAGATCCTTGCTTTTCAAGTTTATGCACAAAGTGACAGTCTAGGAAATGCTCCAAATCCAGTACATTTCACTCCCATAATACTATTAGCATTTAGGCCACCCCGCATCATTCCAACGTCTAAAAGATCTAAGTCACAAACTATTTCTGATATCACCTGGACTTGATAAGGATCACTTGACAACAGTAGACGTTCAAATATTAGCATGCTAGCACCGTATGCAATTAAACAATCACGTTCCATTTCACCAAGACGCAAGCCTGTAAACAATATTATAGAATGAGAATAAGATAATCAACAGGTACTTGTATATATAACCATATGACTACAGCACAATAAGATATTGCCAACCTCCATCACGGCTTCGCCCCTCAGTTGGTTGCCTGGTCAGTAACACCCGTGGGTCCACTAGCTCGAGCATGCATCTTATCAAGAACCTAGAGAATCCATGATTTAAGAAAATTAGAGTGGCATCAAAAAGAAACAGGCCACTTTTAGACATCCAAATCTTGCCAAAGTCTGACACTGGTGTAGCAAAGATTGTTGTGCTTCTTGGCTGGGCGCTGTCTGTCGAAGTGTGTACAGTGCATAATGTGCATTGCCCACCTCTTCTCAATTGCTTAAGCTTTTGTGTTGAACCGGTCGGTGCGTGCAACTTAACACTGTCAGGCGGATTAGTGTTCCATAAGTGTAGCAAACACAACAATTTGTGCTACCTCTTCATTAGGGGGTGCTTGGATGATAGAAGGATTTAGGTAAGAACAGTGGTTACACATGTTAATGAATTTGATCTACTCCTCACCTTATCCTTTCTTTTACCTGCTTGCCTCTCGTTCAATTTTTTTGGTAAGCTGTGTAATTTTATTAACACTATCCATTATGTAGCCTCTTAATTTTAGCAAATCAGTTGGCGGACCAGACCATTAATGTGAGGCGTTGTCGAATCTGCCCTTGATCACAATGTTTTCCAGATCATTGATTAGATCTTTTCCTAAGAGTTTTGGACTGAGATCTTGCTATATGTGGATTCAGATTACTTAACATGTCATCACCTATCACACTGAAGTCGCTCATTAGACACCTTATACTCATTCAACAATCAACACTATTTGTTCTTAATGTAAAACGTGCTCAGCATGGTTTCTTTACTTTGGAGGTTTGACTGGTAAATTTTTTATGCATCGATGAATATAGTCAATTCAAGTGAAAAACACTATTCTTCCATAATTTGGTCTTATACCAATTGTTGGTAGAGAAAAGCTTGTTCATAATACACAAGTGACACCAATTTATATGTAATGAATGCATTTAAACCTTGTGAAGTAATGTTATAGAGGAAGCCCAGCATAAAAATAAGGGACAGAAGCAATAGAAAACAAAGCCTAACCAAGTTAAAAGGAACAAAAGAATGCAACCATCATTACCATGTGCTTCAGTTTCTGATAGTAGATTGGCCCCATGAAGATGTATGCCTCAAGTGGCTGGCCAAGAATTCCTGAGAAGAGAAACATTAAAACTGGAAAATTTGGCAGGAACATGAGTGGAGAAGACAAGTCAAGAACCAAGAATATCAAAATCGTGCTTTCCAAATTTACAAGATATTTACATGACTAGAATAGTGTAGTACACTTGAAGCCCCCCTTTTCCCAATGTAGATTTGTGTATTATGTATTTTTATAAACACCAAATTTAATCATAATATTTTACATTAGCTTATTGCAAATTAGTGTATCAATGACTCATTCAATCCACAAGTCCGCTACAGAACTATTGAGTTAAGTGCTTTCTAATTTTGTCGAATCTCATCAATAGATTTAACATGCTAATAACTAAAAAGCACAAGTAAAGTAATTCGAAATTAAGTATACCTGAGTACAAGAAATCTTTTCCATTATAGCTGAAGCCGTGCTTAATTAGAGTAGAGCTGGTATGCAAGAAATGGGTGTTAAAACTCATAGTAATAAACACACTTACAGTGCCAAGATGACCAAACGCAAAAGTATACCTTATGTCTGCAACATTGTCAGCATTACCACTTGGCTCACCAAATGCACTGCCATAGTGAAATCGACCACAAGAAACACCAGCCTTTCCACCAAGAAGTTCGATCATTTTACCTATTGTCATACGACTAGCGAGCAAAATAAAAGTAAGGCAGCCTTGAAATAAGCATAAATACAGAAATATAATAGTACCAGCAAAAGCAATTTAGCCATATAAAGCCTTGTAGCATTGATTATTTTGTGTGCCCATAATCAATGGATCCTATAGAACAAATATACATCTTGAGGATCGCCTTGTTTATCATATTGTTACCGGTTGTGGTATTGTTTTTTGCAGTCCACATGTTGAGTCCATTTGTCAGTGCTCCTACTTATGTCTATTTTGGGCATTGCTTCATGTGCTACGGATCATATCAGTGCTTGCTCTATGCTCATGTCAGTCTGATTCACCTTCATGCTTACTCAACAGGTCAACATTTGTTACAAATTATTGTAAAGTCCAACAAGCATCAACTTCAAGCACTACCACTTCATTGACTGTATTGCTTTCGTTAGTTGTTAAACTGAATTTTGGCATTTCCTACCTCTTAATGTGATAATTCTAGAGTCATACGGATTGCTAATGATCTCATGAACATGAAGTTACAAAACACATTAGTGCCTGCCACTTTTACCCAGTCTCATTTTCATCAGAAAGCAATGGCTGTCTAGTATGTGCCCTCAAAATTGCAAGTGGCGATCTTATTCAATTATAAGGACAAACTTGAGGATAACATTGGCTTCACTTGCTCAAACTCAGTGCTTCAGATGCTCCACTTCCACCTTGAGTTTGAAGGGAGTGTTAAGTCTATCAAGGTCCATTACTATAGGCCCATATGGCTCATGAGGTTCTCTATATAATGTCATCTCCACTACTGCAAACATCAACACCTCTAACACCCCCATAGTTAGTGACAACAGAGAATGAACTAAAGAACCCTCAAATGGTATACAGTTACAAAATAGAACTACACTTACAATATTCATATTAATTGATAGATATTACTAGGAAAGCACAACCAGCAGGAGACTTGACTGCTGGTCTCCTCGCTGTAAATTGCGTGGAAACAACCAGCAGGAGACTTCAAGGTCTCCTCTCTGTAAATTACTAGGAAAGCCACTAATTGTGGCCCTATAAATTTATCCAGCAACCCCCCACTTATAGGTGTGGTGTTTCCCTCTATTATTCTACATTAATGATCATGAAAGAAAAACTTCCTCAAATAAAATAAGATAGGTGAGGAAAATAACAAAAAAATAAAACAAATAACAAGCAAAATAAAACCTTGGGAAACCATGTGGATTCATGATTAAATCAGGACAGATTCCTCTCTCAGAAAAGGGAAGTCTTCTTGCTGAATAATCGCATTACCACAAACACCTTTCTGCCCATGTCTGCTACTGAATTTGTCACCAACCTGAAATATAAACATGAAAGGAAAACTTTATATCCATCCGTTCAAAAAATAAAAATAAAAAGAATCAAGTGTATGGAGCATACAAACCATACCTCTGGCCTTCTTGTGTGACGAATAATACACTTAATGGACAACTTATCATTTGTATCTGAGCACAGCATTACACGATCTCACGACAGTAGTCTCACCATCAACACCTTTGTAAATGGCAGGGGAGTCCTTGTAGCATCTAGATGGTAAAATTACACGAAAGGGAAATATATAGCATTCATCAAGACTAAAACTTCATAACCCTAAAATTGAAGTGGACACATAAACAACAAAAAGTACAAGGGAAAAGAATACTTACCTGTCTGTCAATGGCCTGCCAATACCTTTTGAAGTGTTCATGGAGTTTGCTTGTTCACATAGATATCATGATTGCGAATAATTTGACCAGGTGCGACAATTCCATCTTCATCCAATGCCTATTAATAAGTAATCATATTGTTAGTGTTAACTAGAACATGCTCAGGTGAGAAATATTTTTTTTCTCGAACACGCAGGAGAGCTGCGTATCATTATATTAAAAGTAGAAGAAAGAGTCTTACAGAGACCGAACCCACACACAAACTCTCAGAGACTCACTCACTCACTCACGCTCACAAACTCAGTACAAGGAATCACCGGTTAAAGAAAAGAAAAACGACGACGACCACACAAGTAGCAGCCCGTCAGCTTGCTCCTCTGGCAGTAAGCAGGGAAAACCCTTTAGCTCCTGCCAAGCTCCAGCAATGCGCCGCGTCTCTTGCCAAAGCCATGACTGTATTGACATTTGGGGCTGCACCATTGAATACACAATCATTTCTGTGCCGCCAAATGCACCAGGCCCCCAAAATTACAAGAGAGTTCAGCCCCTTCCTTAAATCTCCGCTTGCAGCAAATTCAACTTTTCTCCACCAATCATCAAAGAATTGGTCTGATGGCTGTGGAGCAAGTGATGCGACTCCAAAATGTGACATGAGATAGAACCAGAATTGCCTTGAGAAGACACATCCCACAAGAAGATGATGAATATTTTCCTCATGTTGGTCACAAAAAAGACATTTTTCGGGATGAGGAAGCCCCCTCCTTGCCAATCTGTCTGCTGTCCAGCATCTGTTGTGAGCAACAAGCCACATGAAAAATCTGCATTTGGGGGGTGTCCATGTTTTCCAGATTCTCTCAAAAGGTTCAAAGGGTATTGCTCCCTGAAATAGCACATCATAAGCGCTCTTTGCTGTATATTGTCCTGAGGGAGAGAACCTCCATATATGCTTATCAGGGATATTCTCATTCAGCTCCACCGCACTCAAGGTGTCCGAAAGGTCAAGGAACTGAAACATGGCTGCCATTCCAATTTCACCTTGTATGTCTTCTATCCATTTATCCTCAGTGAGGGCCTCCAGGACCGTACGCTTATTTTTTATCCTATTGGATACCAATGCAAGTATAAGAGGTGCAATGTCCTGAACCCCCTTGCCATCCAGCCATTTGTCCTTCCAGAAATATGTATTAGTTCCATTCCCAACCTCTGTTACCATTGCCACGGAGATGTCAGGTGAGAAATATGAAACAATTCTAAAAAAAATAGTTGCAGAATACGGGTAGTACGGGTAGTGATAACTCCATATCCTTACTCTCATATTCTGCTTCATCAAAACACCATTTTCATCTCTTTGGGGTTTAGCAATCCTATCCGATATGCCATCTGCATAGTTGTCCTTTAAAAACTGTGTACCTGTAAGTGGAAAATAACATATATGTACAAAAAAATCAATAATATAGGAGACCATGACGAACAGAACTAGAGACCTGAAAGCAAAGCACTTCAATCAATCAAAACAAACTAAATGACACTGATTGGAAGTACAATATTACTTTTTCAATGCTATGCAACGGCCAAACCCTCGATCAAGGGATGACTTATTCATCACAATTGCATCTTCAATATCATAGCCACTATATCCCATGACAGCAACAGTGGCGTTCTGCCCAGCACCAAGTTTATCGTACCCCACCTGAAAACAAATTGCAGTAAAATATCCACCATACTGAATCAAAGAATGAATGTGGGTGAGATTTTTAGACACAAACCAACTCAATAGTTTTTTTTCGCCGTTAGCAGTGGACGTTGTGCATACACTAGTAAGTACAGTAGTGAATCTGCTCTGAACAACTGCAGTGCATTACAAAAGAAAATAAAACATTACTTTTTTGCCACAAAAGGTAAAGAACCTGAGAAACAAGATAGAAGCAGATATCACAGTATCAGAAAATCAAACAAGCCATTAAATACAATATGAAAATTAATAAGTTTCTGAATATTCTGAAATTGAATACATGCAATAGTTATAACCAAACCAATCAACGTGGCATTTAAATCGAGAGATTTTTTGAACAAAAAAAGACAATGCAATAATTAACTGTTATAAAAATTATTAGGTTCCTTGCCTGATTATATGCAATATTTCCCATCGCTTGCTTACCCATTGCACACTGAAATAAGAGAAATGTGAATATTAAAATAAACAAAGAAACAATGAGATATATAATGATAATCTACATCCTTGCCTGATAAGTATTACGTGGAGATTGGTTATGGTGTGGATAATGAATAAGTCCAGATACAACCCCTAAGATACTCAATGGCTCTATTTCAATGTGTGTGATGCTGCTTCTTTCAACATCATCTTGATCCATGTGCTCATACAATGCAATCTGTTTCAATCATATTAGTACACGCCACCACAATTTTTTATAACAAACCATAAAGAAGGCAAACAAATCATGATGTACCAGTGCATTGTTCTCTTCATTGACATCAAGATATTCAATCAACCCAGCAGACACAAGATTATCAAAACTAAAAACTCCATCCTGAGGGCAAACCAACTTATGAGAAAGAAAATAAAGGATAACAAGTCAAGAAATTATGGAACTCAAAATGCCAACCCTCAGTTTTGTCATGTGAGTCTCATTGATCCTTGATATCCCCATATCAGCAATTATAAGTGGGCGACAAACACGGCCGCCGTCAGAGGCGATGTGAACACAACACTATAAAAAACAGGTCCAAGGTTAGCATCTTGCAACAAATTTGTTGATATAAAAACAAATACATAGCACTGGATTACAGATAAAAAAAATACATGTTTGACATGGAAAAAACACATTCAAGGAGTGCCCCCCCTAGACCTCCTTCCTTGGGATAAAGATTGGTTCAGGTAAAGATGTTATGACCTCAACAGTGATCTATCTAGCTATCACCCTATACGTCCCTCCTTGGGCCATCAAGGTCAAGGCTTATCACCCTAGACAAAATCTGCTGAAGTTTTCTTTGGAGGGGAAGAAAAGAGACAAATGTTGGACATTGTTTGATAGCTTAGACAAAAGTTTGTCGCCTCAAAGAGCTTGGAGGACTTCGTATTTCATGATCTTAAATCCTTTAGATAGGTATTGCGGATGTAATGGCTTTGGCTTACCAACACGCAACCTAACAAACAGTGGGCTGCTTTTCTTATCCAAGTTCATGCCTGAGCAGGGCCTTTTTCCCAATCGGCATGGTTACTAATGTGGGTAATGGAAACACCACCTTATTTTGGACCGATAATTGGCTCGAAGGAATATCAATTGCTGGATTGGCCCCTATCTTCTTGCTTTAATCCTAAAGTGAAGAGAGAACCAGCTTACTGTGAGAGAGCCCCTAATGGATCATCGATGGGTCCAGGATATTAGTGGTGGTAGTGGTGCTGCCGTCTATGATTTTCTTGATGTCTGGGACTGGGACACAATCGTGCTGCTGCAAAAGGTTTTGTGCAGCTTTGGGCTGCAACCATTTTTGTTCACTTTTGTTGAAAAAATATGATATGACGCCGCTGGCCGCTAAATCATATTTTATTCGAGTACCCGCGTATACTAGCTAGTGTAGCCATGGTTTAGCTGCATGCATGCAGCATGTGTGGCTTGGAGCAGTCCGGAGTAATGACTAATATGCCTTGGTACTGCAACCCGCTTCCTATTTTGGGTGATTTGAAAACGCGTGTACGGTAAATCGGGCCAGAGGGAGTATATTACAATCTCATTCACTCATGAACTCATGACCAAATGGTATCCAACAAGAGTTTTAGGAGTCAACAGATCCAATGTTCAGTTACAAGTTACTTTTCAGGTAGTGTTTTTTTCCGTTTGGATAATTGAACATGAAATGATGAGTTTGTCTTAAAAATCTTGAAAAAGTAATTTCATATTAGTATAGTTTTGCTATATTTTAAAAGGCTTGTAGTCAGAATTGTGTTTTAGGGATGACGGAACAACTGAAAATTAATTTCCAAGTTTTTAGGATAATATCAGCTAACAGGTAGCTTCTTTTGCATGATGGTTAGATTCGTTATAACCTAATAGTTACAAAGAGAAAGGACATACCTGTTTCTCATTAATAAAAATGCTTACAAACTCGCTAATTACGTTAGATCGACGTAAATTCCTCAAACCAATAACAAGCCTCTGAAAGCATGAGACACAATTTTATAATGGAAGAAAAATCAAATAATATAAGCACATATGTACAATCTGTAATGAAAAAGACCTGAGGATCTTTGTGTTTCCCCAATATTAATCCATTGAGCATGACCAAAAATGAACCCGGCGCATGAATTTCTTCAGATGATAGAAACGATAAATCCTCCACGCCTAGACTATAACACTACAGTAAAAAAAAATGAACACAAATAAGAATGATAGATATAATATTATAGAATATAGATAAACTGATGCACTTGATTATAGTAAAAGTAGAGAAACCAAGTGAAAAGAGAGTAAGAAAATTTTGAATCAGCATACCAAGTTAGTACTAAAGCAAACAAACGAGTATATTATGTAACTAAGGATAAGTTTATGGTTGCTTTGCTGCTCTGTAAGGTCCGCTAGTTGCAGGAACTTTATATTCAAGTACAATTTTGCTGTTGTGGTGTCCAAAAGGTTGTTTTTTTGTAGTTATTACTACATTCAATATCAATCATACTTGTATGCATTTTAAGTACTTCCAAAAAGAATTTTAAGGGCAAACCCAAAAAGATTGAGAAAGTATTTAGCTGAAAACAATTAGAAAATACAGTGCAGTTTAAAATCTAATGCAACTCTACAAGATGAAAATATTAGTTGATATACTTCTGCAATCAAGGTATTGCAGGATCTACTGTTGTATGCAACAGGTTCGAGATGGTGAACAACAGAGCGCTTGATAGCAATTTGGGTAATTAAGATTTTGATGCTAGAGTTGTTGCAGGGTATGAAACTACTATAGAAAGTTAGCTATCTAATCATGGTCTTAAGGGCCTACCGGATCACTCATATAGGCACAAAACATCAACACCAAAAAGTACAGTTAAATGAACCAAAATATAACAAACCAGATCCATCAGTGGGCCCTCCTCTTGGTCTGTTGTGATATGAGAAAGCAAAGCTAAATTTTTTGTCAAACCACAAGCTTCTCCTTCAGGAGTATCACATGGGCAAAGCATACCCCACTGTTACAGATAAAATTATTACATTATTACACAAGTATAGGAAGAATAGATGGGTATTAACATTCTTGGTTTCCACAAAAAATTTTGTCTCTGTATGATGTAGCAACATTGTAAGATTTCTCTTCACCTGACTAGGCTGCAAAGCACGTGGACCACTTGTTTTACGAGTCTTCTCAAATTGGGGTGTTATCCGTGTCATGTAGCCTAAAAGATGCCATGTAGGATAGCCTTGAAAGAACCTTTAATCGCAAGGAAAAGTGGTTACATTGAAATAACTTGGGAAGGGGGTGTAAATAAAAATCAAAAAGGTACGGAGAATTTGGTACCTGAGATACACCTTTCCTATGCATCCTAAAAACGTTTAATATCCCAATTTCCTGTGGAAATAGCTCTCTCCAAACCTAAGGTAATAGTGTCTTGCATTTGCATTATCAACTGCAAAAGGAACAGATTTATATAAACAAGGCACCGTGTCTGAGGCATCCTAAGAGGTTAACAAATATGGTTAATGAGACAACATCATCAGATATATTTTGGAAGGGGGGCTAATTTGATGATAAATTTGAGAGGGATTTGAAGAAAGAAGAGAAGGAAAAGGAGTGGCTGCACCTAGGCTAGCCATCTCTAACTATGAAAAGGAGGGGATGGCACACACGGCAAGGACGCTACCAGCGTAGTAGTGGTCAAGGGCAGTAGCATGAAAGCGAGGACATGGGTTGTCTTAATTCTTACTCTATCCAAAAAAGGTATGGCTCCCCAAATATTTAGAGGATCCTCCATACTTCAAAAGAGGATCCCATGATTTGGCGACCCCTGTATCTAAAATATCTCAAACAAAATTAATGTGTAGGCAGCCACGCTTTAGAGGAGTGGGTCATCGCTAGTTGCTACTGTCCACACATGCTACCGACCTACCGTGCACATTGCAATCAACAGTCAGCTTTTTTAACTTCAAATAATCAAGAAATTGTTTTAAAATCTCTGATATCTACTGGTCAAATATGGTGTCAGTTTGGAAAAGAGCAACCAGTAATAAAAACAGATTAAGCTCTGGCTTTGAAGTCAATAAACAGATCTTCCAAGAAGTATGTGTCACCCAAACAAGCATATAATGATAGAAATATATCAAAGCCCCAGCAAGGTCCTTAGATCTTCCATACAAATTTCCAACCAAAGAAAACAAGGTTATGCCACTAAGATGATAAAACTGAAGATATTACAGCTAGAAATGTAACTGTCACATTGGGTTTTTGCAACAATATTAGGTATTCAGAACTCAGGTGAACCTTTTAGGCGATTACAACATTGCAAGATAACAGGAGGCAAAATGGGAACAAATGATTATCCATAAATGTGCACTTGCATACTATTATACCTGGCTAAAATCCAAAAGGGCTAGAATGAGTCTTGTCACTGTTTTTATTCATGCGCTCCACAGCTTGGGAATTCATTGTTTTGAATAAATCCTTCAAAAGAAACACCATAAGAAACAAAAAATGTAACATCTAATAAAAAGTATGAGAAAAATATGAACCTCGAAAAGAAGGGATATTAGCTGGCCAGATAGCTCAAATCTCTTATTTCCAACATAATCCTGGAAAATGGAAGAAAATGTGTCAACTAGATGATATAAGCTTGTGGTCAAAAAAACTTCACCCTTCTTTTCTTTTCTTTTCATTTCTAATAAGTAATATTCAAGGACAAATGTTGTACTAAATCACCATCCCATCACTCCATGTGTCCATCACTCACATTCAAGTTATATTTTATTTCATTGAGTCAATATAAACATAAGGCACATTTTGTTCCTTTGCAAGAAAGAGTAAACCACAAAAAAAGTACAAGACAACCCATTTTTTTTTGAAAGCCAACAGGAGGGACGAAGAGTCCCTAACTGATATATTTCCAAAGATTCCGGTGTGTTTCCGATGGTGGAGGGCATGGAGCCCCGAAGGCTAGGCATTGTAGTAGCCTTGAGTCATACAGATCTCAGCGAAGAGGGGCAGTAAGATTACATCCGAAACATGAGCCTCCAATATGAAACTTAACAGGATTTTTGTGTGGGTAGGCAGCACAACCATAGCTTCGCTGTCTCTCTGCAGGCTGGCTGCAAGTGCTCAACATTTGGTGCTTGGGACCTGAACACCGCGTCACTGTGTTTCCACAGTTGCCAGCAGCAGAGCAGCAGGGCTTCCTTTGGGCCCTTGGGTACCCCTGGCGGGGCTGTGGAGGTCCACAGATCTTGCACACGCCGGGCGATCATGTCCGGGTTGTATCCGGTTCTCATCCATAAGGCGCGAGCAAATGGACACTGAGCTAATGGGGTCTGCGTCCTCACCAGCGAGCCCGCAAATGTCACAGGTGTCTATGTCAAGGACATTCTTCTTTCTCAGGTTGATCTTGCACAGGATGCGATTCTGAATCAGAAGCCAAGGAAAAAATTTGACCTTCGGTGGGGCATAGTTGCACCAGACGGTTATACGACAGGTGCATATAGTTTCAATCTGGACAGAGGGCTTGTAGATGAGATTGGTGGCAAATCCACGGTCTTCGTCTTCAAAAAAGAAGCACAAGCGCATGCATGGGCGGACCCAGCACTAGGGCCAACTGCCCAAGTAGCCCAGGAGCAATTCTTTAGTTATTGGCCCATTAGCCAAACACCACAGGCAATCCAAGCCACAGAGTAGGGCAGACCGACTAGTAGAGCATTCTCTTGACAGCCAAAGCCGCCTTTGCTCGCAAAAGTCGCGCTCCTCCGCTTTCGCGACACCTCGCGCAGCAGCACCCCTCTGTTCTGTGCTCCGCCCTCAGTCAGCCAGCCGGTCGGCCCTCTAGACTCCGGTGCATCCTGCTCGACGCTTGCGCTCAGCCTCACCGGCCGCCGGTGGCCGTCTCACGGTCTTGCCACCACCAGCCCCTGGCCACTTCCCAACGGTTGCAGCCCCGCTCGGCTGCTGCAAGGTGCATGCAGCGAGGCAGGCACAAGTAGCACAGCAGCAAGGCGAGAAAAGCAGCAAGCCGGGAGCAGACGAGCAGATCCCCCACACATCCACATCCAGCCAATATTTTTTACTTCTGTCGATCTAAAGTTCTATTTTTATATACTCCAAATTTGAAACCTTTAGGAACTAGGACTATGTTTTAGTTGAGGCGGTTAGATGTTGTATGCATAATACATTCAACGATTCAATTGGATTGAAAACTAAAATTAGAGTCTAAATTTACAGAAGCTCAGTTGGTATACAAACCAAGACATCTTCTCCATATGATGACATCTTACATCATTTTTCAAGAATTCAAAGTCCGATCCACTGGTATCCTTATGTTTCAATGGTTTGAACTACTGTAAAACACCATTAAACATGTTAGTTTAAGCAGTCTTTTTAAATTGAAAACTTTTACAGTTTTACGTCATATCACACTTCTTCATATGTGATCTATATGTATCACTAAAATGTCTCCCTAGTCTTCAACAAATCCTGGGTCCACCACTGAGCGCATGTCCAGGTTGTCACTCAGGTTCACACCTAACAGCATGGACTCCAGTTGACGCAGCTCGATTGCCGCCTGCCAGCTCAAGCATGGTTGGAATTGTGTTGCAAGTCCGGAAGACAACTTCCTCAACTGAAGCTCCTTCTCTCAGGAGGTGGCTGTGTAGGGCTGGCAGTTGCAAGGACAGTGGCTAGTCGCCAATCCACTGATCTTTCCAGAATGAGGTGTCTTGCCCATTGCCCAACTGAACTTGTGAGATCTGACAGTAGGCCGGGGAGGCCCCGAAGGGCATCCCAATGGCTTCCAGTGAGCACTCCATGCAGGTCAGCAATGACAACTTGCTCTTTTGTCCAAGCCACCCACGATGATTCTCCAGGGTGGTACAGCCAGCGCAGCAGTTTCATCAGTAGACATGTGTTTTGCGTGTCTAAGAGCATCTGATGCCAAGCCCGCCATCTTCCTTCAGAGTACACACTTTCTCTCGCGCCATTAAGCAATTGGTGTCGGGGTAAAAGACAAATTTAGAACTCCATATTAAGTCAATGATTGTTACGAATGTAATTTTCCTTTTCTTTGAGTCACTACTTCAACCCAAAACACAAAAACGAACTAGTCAGTGACCAGAACCACCCATCGCATACCACTTGCATCACAACTAACCTAATTCCCTATAAGAAAACTAACCTAATTCTACAATGTGGCCACACAGATTCTGCATGTTTTTTTTTCAATAAGAGTTGGTAAAAAAAAAAAATAGCTTTAGTTGACAGAAAAAAATATTTTGAGTCCTTCACTCAAGTGATATATGGGTCATCTTTGAACTTTTTTTAATTTGGGTCATCTTTGAACTTGCCTTATCATCAAAGGTGTCAGAATTTAAGATTGCGTCCATCATGCGCCTTAGCATTACAGCAGTGTATATACACTTCGGTCGTAGGTTCCCATTTTTAACCTAAAATAGAGATTTGCAAGTGTATGAGCTACGACATTAATTTCAATTTTGGCTGCAATAAGTAAAAACATTTATCTCACCGGCACATGGGCAATAAACACATCACGGAGGATTGAGTTTGATCGACCTTCCTGAAAGTGAGAAATCAATAAAACAAATGTAGATGATTTCACGACAAAAAAATGATTTTGGATGCATACTTTTAGACAGGTACAAGCAACAGTAACTTTATTGATAAATAAGAAGCTGAGCTCTCAGCATGAGCTCCTCATCCTTAGCAATCAATTTCAGAATGGAAGAGCCAAGAAGAGAGGTGTGGTCAACAATTACCTTATTATTTGTGGCACCAGGATACATCACCTGCACAAATTGTATACAATAAACCAGTCTGTTTGGCATAATTCAAAACGAGACGAATGGCTAAACAGCATAACCGATCAATGATATTAAGTTAATGATTTTTATTTTAGTGTTTCACCTTCTCATCCATGTACTGCAGGGCTTGCTGGCGTGTATATATTCCCTCAGAAGCACATTCCTATAACCAGAGATATAAAAGATATAAACTATATAGAAAAATGAAAACAAAAATGGATGAAGAAAAATATTAAAAACTTAGCACAGCTTTAAAATCAAATTAACAATTATTGATTTTGGTTATTTAAAAAATGATTACCTGAATAGATGGAAATAGGAGATCACCGTATCTTGGGTCCCTGCCAACCATTTGTACAGCCTCCTGATCACTTTCCATTCCCATCGCTTTCATCACCACTATAATAGGAATCTGCAAAATTCAAAAGCTCAGACATAGTGATAGGATGATAGCTCACCAACTTAGGCACTCAATATTATATTAGGATCCAAAGAACTCAAAGACATTTATTACTGAGGCATTAAGTGTTAATCAAAAGAAAGATAGGGCAACTAGGGTCAACTTGCTATATGAAATAAGATGACCAATCATTTAAATTTAAGGTCTGCTCAATACAGTACAAGCATTTATAAATTGTAAAACTAAACTGAAACTCATGACTAACAAGTGGGCACGTGGCCATTGAACAGTGACACATTGATGCCATTGTCCAACTCAGGCAGCGCATGTAATATCATTGAGATCTGTGACCCCTTCAATTTCTCTCAGATTTAGGAGGGTCAAATGTATATAGTAACCAGATTTAATGTAGGAATGGAATAGGTTGAACCATTGAAGGATGACATCCTGATTACATAAGGCTAAAGAGCGAACTTTAAAACTTAAGGTAAGGCAATCAGCTAGTTGTTGGTTTATAGCTTAGTCATGGAGGCTCTCTGTATGACTCCTTTCTCTACTATTAATACAATGATACGCAGTTCTCCTGTGCATTCGAGAGAGAAAAAAAAGTATAATACATGAAGTGGAAAAAATATTAACAGGACAATGGAGTACATAAACCATACTGGCTTCGTGAACTGATTCAGCTGTAGATAAATCTTCCCCTTATCCATAAGAATCACCGTCTTGCTTTTTATTGCATGTGTGCTACTGGTAACGGATGCGATCACCCTAATTTGATGTGTGTGACAGTAAAAAAACAATAAATGTCTAAGGTCACAGATACCAAACAAAAATAGTATATACTGAAGTAATCAAATAGCTAAATCAAACCTTCCTTTGCTATCAGTGTCAACAATAATACGATTCTTTGATAGCTGCTCTTGAATTAGAATGACCTGAAAATTATTGTCACAAGATCATTAATACACACAAGAAGCAGCTACAAGAGCATTGAGCAGTTAATGGACATAATTATGGTTTATCAATCGTAGCACACGGAACACAGACCACATCAAACCAGCAAGAAAAGAAGAAAATTACAGCACTGTTTTCTGTTACCTTCTCCGTTCCTTTGACAACAAAGTAGCCACCAGGATCAAGAGGGCACTCACCTGCCATAGCATATTGATGAGACCATTAAAACAGCAAGTAAGACAAAAGGTTACAAAGTTTTAGTAATGAAAATATTTTTTTAGGGACAAGAATTTAATATACCATGTTTTGCTAGTTCAGCTTCATTCATTTCATTCAGATTACAGGCACAGCTTCTTAGCATAATAGGCATGTAGCCAATGATAAACCTATTCTGAAAAAAAAAAAAAAAAAAAAAAAAAAGAGAAGGCCAACTCAGTTACCATTACCAAATCAAACAAACAAAAGGGTTTTTAGTCAGATGGATAGGTACCCTTGTTTTCGGTTCAGGCTGCTTTCAACAGTGTATTGAATAACAACTTCTATAGGAGCAGAATAACTGAAACAATAAAAGAAATTTGAGCAAGCACGACAACTTGATAGGTCAAATAGAATTTGAACATGCAGAAGCATGTGCTAGAAACATAAACCACCACTGTACCACCAAGATAGTCAAGCTATTGGTGTTCAGCAGATATACAAATGCCACCTTTGATCAGCATATCAAGCTTTCAGGTTGCAAACCAAGAGCAATCCTCCCTTGGTGCGTCATGAAACATCTCCCGCCACTATGTCTATCATGCATGATGAAAAAAATAACTGCCTACCTCTCTACCCAAAAGAAAATTCCATCAAGTCAGATTGACTGAGTTTTCCACATCAGTCTATCTACAACCATCCTAGCATTCCACATAAATTATTGTCCAATATGCCCTTAAGGCTAATATACAACTACAAGAAGAACAGCTCGTCTCTGTACAATTTGCCCTTAAGGCTAATATACAACTACAAGAGCGGTATGCATACACACATACAAAGAAACATATATACATAGAAGGAAATGTAAACAAGCATATATTTACATCTAACATCATTAACATCTAAAATAGGAAATTTGATGTGGACAGCCTGAATTATGTTAGGCAGAAAAACAATACCAGAGCCATAACAGTCCCACATAAATCTTTTGCTTATTCCATCTAGCTCAAATGATGTGCAACATATTTTCTGTTTTATTCTTTCAGTCTTGTAAGCACAAACTACAATACGATGCAAATGAGGAAATGAATTTACGTTCAAAAAAAAAAAGGAACGAAAAGGCGTGCGTGCGGTCAGTAAGGCGACATTGATGTGGTGTGATAGGTTCAGCATTACAATTTTCAATTATCGAAGGCATGCCAACGCGCACACATCAAGATACCTGAAATGTGGCCAACAAAATACATATTTAACAATAGTAAAAAAATATAGTCAGATACATATTGCACAAATTGACGAGCATACCTAAGGTAAATGGATGGATCATTGCGGCGCTTCAATTCGATTGTTTGCCTCAACAATCTTCTTGATTCCTTTTCGACAAAGTAGTTAAATGAGTTGATGTGCTCCTTCACAAGCCCTCTACCCTGGTGTTTCCATCAGAGAGAGAAAAAAACTAAATCAAATCCACAAGGGCTTCAAACTGAAAATAGTCGTTGGCACATAAAAAAAACTGTGCATGAGTTGATATTTGAGTCATGAACTAGACATGGATACAAGATAACCCCAAGTATGTTACAGAGCAAGGAGCTAATTCAATCTGGCAAACAGAGCAAGGAGCTGAGATGTGCATACACTGTAACAAACAATATGCATGGTAGTAATAATTGGGTTAACACACGCCTACTGCTTGGTCGCCCCGTGAATGCAGGGAGCATTAAAAACTGAGTGTGCCAAAATTGTTGGGCAATAGATGAACAGGCAGCAGCATCAATCTGTTGAATGAGAAGGTCATGCTGACCTTGAGGAAGGCCGGGAGGAGCGCGAACTTGTCGACAGGCTTCTTCACCGGCGCTGCCAACGAACTGTAGGTCGGTAATGGCACTGTATCGGCCATTTTGCCGCTGCACGAAGCCAAAATAAATAAATAAATAGAAGATGTGAGGGTTTGGAAATGCAGTTTGTGGTGGAGGAGGCGAGCTACCCTTGGCTGTGGCCTTCGGCGCGAGCACGGTCATGACAGAGGAGCTTGAAAGCAGAGTGCGCAAGAGGAGCCAGGTGACACGGAAATTAACAGAAAGAGAGGCGACGCTTTCACAGGTGAGCCGCCTCCCTCCTGCTGTTGTCCGAGGCGGCCGATGCCAAAGAAAAGAGGCGGCGCCGGCTGGCAAGACGAGAGCGGAGTACAGTAGAGGAGCCGGAGGAGGTGAGCCACGGCGGCGCTGAAGGGCGGATGGGCGTGTCGCAACCCAGCACCTGCGCCGTCACAGGAGCGCAGCCCCTGAGATGACCGGTGGTAGAGAAGAGAGGAGGCGCCGGCTGCGCTGCCTAGATGAGAGGGGTAGAGTAGAGGGGCTGGTGGTGACGGGGGGTGGCGATGTGGCCGGGCGGAGCATCAGGGGGAGGGTGGCGGCGGCGGGAGGCCACGCGGAGGCGGAGGAACGAGATCCTTTGAAGTGGATCCAACTTGACTGGCCGATATGCATCTAGCCGCTCGTTCCCATCCGACGGTGGAGTGGAGCCAGAAATATGAGCTGCCCCACTTGGCTAGCTGGGCCGGCCCAACATAGGCAGTACATCCAAGACGCCCCGCATTTTTGCTACGATATATATTCCTCTGTTCCAAACAAGAGTCATTTTAGGTTTTTTAAACATAACCATTTGTTTTGTTTAAAAGGTTTTATAAATATTTTTAATTTTATTATAACTTTTTATCATTATAGATCTTTATTAATGCTGATTTATTTATTTTATAGTTTATATAAAAAAATTTAATAATAAGGCAAAGCGGTCAAACATGATCTCTAAGGGCCCTGTTTAGATCCTTGAAATTTAATTCATTGTAGTGCAATGGAGTTAGAGTTGGAGAGAGTGCAATGCAATGGAATGGAGTTGGAGAGTGCAATGCAATGGATCAATGTAGAATTCAATTCCTATCTCCCACCCTATGAATTTGAGATAGGCTTATTTGTAAACTTTGGAAAGTTAGGGAATCTCAAATTCCAAACTAAATAGCTTAATTTATTAAGTAGATTCCAATTCCCCAAATTCAAAGGGATCCAAACGGGCCCTAAAAAAAAAAAAAAAATGACACTTTTTTTTTTTAGTACGGAGGAGTACGTGACATTAGTGTGTGCCATATTTAGTAAAAAAATCAAGCATAGTGCTATCCTGTACAATGGAACCGAGAATGTGCCATATTTGGTAAAAAAAATTAAAAAAATCAAGCATAGTGCTACCCTATACAATGGAACCGAGAGGGAGAGAAAGGGAAGGAGAGAGATTTAGTATTCCTTAGGGTCAGCCAAGGGTGCTATGGGTATCTATAGTTGTAACTACTATATAGAGTGCTCCTACATAGTTGACCTATAGACTACTCTACGGACAACATTGTGGTTGTTCTTATACGACGCGAAGATCTGATGCTATGACGCGGAGCCGAGCCGTTCTCTACTTTCGAGCCGGACGAAATCTAGAAGAAACGAGCTGGAGCGAATTAGTGTGAGCCCACTCAGGCAGCAGTTCGTCCGATGGACACCTCGGACAAGTGGCACAAATCAATAGGAGGGGCGCACCCAGGGTGTCGTGAACATAGGGTTCACGCAATTGTTTTTCCCAAAATCCATAGCTATGGACAGTTGTCACCAGGCCCACCCTTATGGACTACTTAGTCCATATATATTATCCTTGCTCTAAACGTTTTGCCTTGCTTGTTGTTGTGTCGTCCCTCGCGTTGTAGCATCATGTTCTTCATGTCTAGCTTCTCACTGTTGCGTGCCTACGGGGACACTCCATGCTTTCCTCAACGATCCCGCCTCCCCACACCTCTCACCTACTTGCCCCACGCAGGACAACGTGCCAGTAGCAAGGCCAGCCCTGCACAGGCCTCAGATCGCCTGTTTGGTTCCTTGGAGCTGAAAAGCTAGCGGGAGCCGGCATGAAGCCCCCTTGTGCGGTAGCGGCAAGGGCGGCATGATTGACCCCTTTTGTGTCGCGTTTCAGGTGCCAGGAGTGCTGCCATGACCTCATCGTCATCGAGGTTGAGTCCTACACCGACAAGTTGCCGCACATGCCACGCCCCCTAAGCCCACATGCTACGGACGCGGCCGAGGCGTTCTCTGCTTTCGAGCTCGACGAAATCGAGGAAGAAATGAGACAGCAAATCAATACCGTTGAGCTGGGATGAGTTGAAGGAGATGTTCACCAACAATTAAGTCTCCACCTGCGAAAGATTGGCCACGAAGCACGACCTCGGCTGCATCCATTAAGGGTCGAGTGAGGCCCTACGAGACTATATCAAGCGCTTCTCAAAGGTCCGTAACAGGATCCCAAACATCACCGATGAGCAGGTCATCACGTACTTCACCATGGGGTTGCGGCCGGGCAAACTCTGTGAAAAGCTCAACAAAAAAACATCGGATGACATTGCAGCAATGCTGAAAACAGCGAACGTGTTGCACGCGATGCTCCTCGACCTCTGCAATCTGAAGACACCGATCGTCGGAAGGACAATCGAGGTGACGATCGACGCCACTTTGACCGCCGCAACGATCGGCGCGACAGAGCAGAAGGCTCACGACCTGTACTACACACCTTTGTAACTAACCACACGTCTGTAATAGTTCTCATATGTACAGACACTTGTTAATACATAATGTTTCTAACTAAACGCGCGATTGTAATAGTGACAAGCGTGCACGTGTCTGAAATACTTTAAAATAGCACAAACGTTTGTCGACTACACACGTCTGTAAATTAACTCGTGTCGGCAACAGTTCTGACATGTACAGACACCTGTTAACTTAATCCAAACTGATGACGACATTCTTTTTGAAATGGAATACGTGCTGGTGAAGAAAAAAAAGCAAAACATAACACATGTAACATTTAATGATAGTTTAAAATATTTCACATCAAATTGGAGAGTTTATAAATATGTAACATTGCACAATGTCACGCTGCATAAAAGTACATGTGCACATGACTAAATAATATTTGCACATGTGGCATGTGAGCAAACTCATCATCTTGACCGTCTGTGGGGGCATAGACCCATATACCCCCATAGCCCAACATGGGTTGGGTTGTACCATCGGAGGTAACCCAACCCACAAGACAAAGATGTGCGGCGCACGGCGCCGCTATAAGGTTGTGGTAATAGCATCGAATAGGCTTTACTTGTAACCCAGTCCCTTCGGAGTATATAAGGACAGGCAGGGTCTCCTAGAGGAAAACTCATCTTAGATCACCACGATCTATACAACTGAATTAGTCAATACATCGTGTCTTATGCACCTCAACCGATTCATATACAATCATGGGCATACCCCTCGATGGATTGCCGACGATATTTTGTCGACACTATCATCGACAATGTCACAGCCAGCAACCCTCTTTGGCATCTCTGGATCCTTCTCGCCCTCTCATTCCAACAAAAATCTATGATCATACACAATCTTGTTCTTAATCTTCAACCTTGTCTTCTTGGGCATCCTCTTCAAAGTCATCGAATGCAGATGGTATTGGCGGTTCATGGAGCCGAACATCATCTTGGTAGTTTACCTCTTCCTCATTAAGAGCGTTGATTCTCTCTATCATATAGAGCACACATGAGTTAAGGTCTTCATAGTTGATAAGATAAAGAACACAAAAAACTCGACTAGTGAAAAATTTGACTATTGTTGCGATATCAACATAGTAACAGATCATGAGTGACTGGAGATTAGTCTCGTGTGCAGCAAACTCATTTGTTGATTTTTTATTTTTCTCCAAATGTTTTCGCCAGTTGTGCTGCTTGTAGCAAATGCTTATAGTTGCCTATCCAATACCAGTTCGGCTCTTCCAATGCTATCCTGATCTTATCCAACACATCCAAAGTATGTCTAAATCGAAAGGATACAATAATATACTTTGAATTCTGAGCATAATTGAGTGGGGTGTGATCTGATGTAAGAAAGATCGTTCAAACCTCTTATGGCAACCGGTGCTCTGGCAATTGCTCTTTCATCAAAATCCTCCTCCTCATCATCAATTAGTGGGGGTTCTACCTCTTCACTTGGCTATATCAAAAAAGGTGAGGTCATATTGGGAATGAACACGTTCTCGCCGCCCTCTTCCTCATCCTCCGGGTGGTGCACAATGAGCGAGCTCTCCCATTCCCGCCCCTCTGCGACAACAACAATGACATAAGTGTCTGCGGGGAACAATCACGAGGGATCTGTGGGCTCCGTGCAGCGGAAGCCCAACCCTAATGAGTCGCGGCGTCGTGATGGCGCGCCGCGGTCCAACTTGCCGTCATCTGCTGGGTCGAGGTGCTAGGTACCCCCACCTTGGGGACGGTGGCAACACGGGGAAGGTGTCAAAAGTCAGGAAGACGCAGCGGGGGCATGTCGATGCCATCATCGGCGGCCTCCTTCTCGCCATCGACGTGGCACGGCGGTGTGATCCCATCGTCTCCATCATCTCCGGGCAACAAGGGGAGGCGAGGAGCCATGTGGCCGAGCAGCGTAGGATTTCACTTTCGGATTGTATTTTAGAATATTGGTTGTTTGGATAAAGGGGATGGGGAGTGGAGGCAGTAGGGGGTGGGGAGGCAAATTCTAGGGTGACACGTGGAATGCATCAATCTGAAAGCAAATCATCCTCCGCTCACATCTTGGCTACCATCTCAATTACTAACGTCAATTCGTGCACGCCATTACATGTCACCTTGTCTTCCATTAGAAGCTACCGAGAATGTCGGGTCGCTCTGTATATGGACGGATAGGAGGAGGCGCTCTACCCGATCTGGATCCCATGGAGTCAAGGAAAAATAAGTTTAATTGCCTTTTCTATTGCAGCACATGGATATGTGAAAATGGTGATCGGTTGCTTCGCAAACATTGCTTTCAAAAAAGTTACTAAACACCCAAACAAATGACTCGGCACTTTCATCGAATAATAGTGTAGATTCAAAAATAATTGGATTTTCTAGTTTATGATTTTTCAAAGATCCAGCCAAATAAATAAAAAAGAAAAAGACAAAACCTTCATAACAAAAACTTTATACTAAAACATATCATATTATATATTCACTATGTAGATCTACTCACGTAGAGTCCCACAAAAAATGATTTTCCATTTTATGTTTTTTTTTTGGTAGTTTACTATGATTTTTTAGATTCACCGAAAAATAAATAAAAAAATGTAAAGACAAAACCATCCTTCACTGAAGCAAAACCGCTTCAGGGAGGTAAAATGCCACGGTTTGAAAAGTTGAGGGATATGGTTTGCTCGGTGTTTTGAAGTTGAGGGAGGAAAAGAGACTTTTCGTGAAAATTTGAGAAGAAAAAATTGGACCTTTTCCTTTTCTTTATTCACGGGAGCTCTCAGCACCCGCTGGTCCTATGTGGGCTGTGATGTGCTTTGCCATTGTGCAGCCCATGTCACTTTGGTGGATCCGTCGTCAATCAGCAAGGAATGGCACTTATATTGGATTTCACCTGATTGGTTGACTGCACTAGAAAAGTGCGCGGCTTTGCCGCTCATAGCCATTGTTATATATTTTTTTCCTTTTGTAGTTATTATAGGTACATAAGTATGAATAATGGTAGCTAAATTGTTCTTTATGCAATGTATTAGTGTTTTATTTGTGTTATTTGGAAATTATCATTTGTGTATGGTTGTATATGTTAACCATTTGAATTTTTATTTTGTTGTATATATATTTAGTCATATTAAGATTGACCGTGAACCGCTTTTTTTAATTAAATTACTAATTGAGCTTGGAATAATAATTTGTTGAAACATTTCAAATTTATCTACAATTTTTTCTACAGAGGTTTTCAACATCACAAAGCATCCACAAAATAAATTTTATATTTTTGTATTAATATTTTAATGTGTAGAAATCATGAAAGTTTTATTTATTAACTAAAAGAGGTTTTATTATTTTTTAAGTTTCATATATATATTGTTTTACATAGAGTACATAATGGAGAGGCTACACAAAAATCTCATGATTTTAGGAGTTCTATTTATTTTTTTGTATGAAATAAATAAAATCAGCATATCATAGGATTTAATAAAAAGACACAAAAAGAGAAGACCATTTGGGCCGAATCTGGCCCCATTCGGCCCATGTACAGCATAGACGCGGTTGTGGGCTGGCTCATAGAATGGTTTGGACGTGGATACTATTTCGCAAAAGCTCGAGGTGTTTATTGAAAAAAAATCTGAGAGAGGAGGGTGGACGGCGGGTTATAATTCTCTAGAGATCGAGGGCCTTTTTGAAAAATGACCGGGACTGGACCGATCTCGCCCGTTCGTCCGGCCGATCGGACGGCCGGGAACGGTTAGCGACGTGGCACTCTCGATGGGCCTCTTTTGGTGCTGAATTCGTAGGGTAAAAAGATTAGTAGTAGTACTACTACTATACTCAACCACCTTGGATTATGCATTTCCCTAACGAACTTCTGCATTAGGCTCAAAGAGAATCCATGGATTACGTTGTCAGAAAAAAAAATCAATGTGGCGCGAAAGCACTCACCTATTCAGTTCTACAGCACCACCAAGCCTGCATGATTGCTCCATTTATTTATTTGTTTGTTTTTTGCGAAACCATGATTGCTCCATGTTAATGTTAAAGGAATAAGAAGAATAATGAAAAAAAATGATAATCCATCCATATCAGCATGTATCTCTTCTCATGGTCCCTATGAGAGGTAACAGAGATTTCACTAATGGGATATTTCAAATAATACCCATGATCACCTTCCTTGTTTCTTTCTGGTGATTACAGGATCCTGAGAACTGCTTACTTGATGGTGATTACAGGATCCTGAGAACTGCTTAATTGATGGTGATTACAGGATCCTGAGAACTTCAAATGGAGGATCAGAAATCTATTCCCTGGCACTAATTGATTTGATTCAATGGAACCAGTTTTAGGAATTATTTAGGAATTCTTCAAATTCAAATAAAGGCACCGAACAGCATTATTTAGCAAGTACTAGCACCTTTGACATTTGACCTTGTCATGCATCACAACACTGTTAAGAGTGCGATTTTCACATATATCAGTAAAGATTGAAAAGAACAGCAAAGAAATGGCTTGGACGTCCTTGCTAAATGGAGGATCAGAAATGAACGTCCTTGCTAAATCATCTTCCTTGTTTTTTTCTGCTTACCTGATGGTGATTACAGGATCCTGAGAACTGCTTACTTGATGATGATTACTGGAACCTGAGAACTTCAATTGGAGGATCAGAAATCCATTCCCCGGCACTAATTGATTTGATTCAATGGAACCAGTTATAGCTATCCCTCTTTATGGTTACCCCATTTCAAACGATTTGGGAATTCTTCAAATTCAAATACAGACACCGAACAACATTATTTAGCTAGTACTGGCACCTTTGACAGTTGACCTTGTCGTGCATCACAACACTGTTAAGAGTGCGATTTTCACATATATCAGTAAAGATTGAAAAGAACAGCAAAGAAATGGCTTGGCCATCCTTGAACGAATTGTATAAAGTACAAAAAGAACAAATGCAAACCATAATATCTGTGTTATTTCATCATCTGGAGCATCATATTTAAATGGTTGTAATGTGCTTGTACAATACAACATTCTTTTGAGTTACAACATACAAGAGCACATGTTGATCACTGGCACCCCGAAGGACCTTCAAAATAAGATCAAAATTTAAGGGACTGCCAACACCGACCTAGCCAAAGCCTCAATCAACATGATCATCTACTACAGCCTGATTGTTCGAGAACAATGGTTCTCTTTTCTTGGGGAAACCAGGGGGCTCCATACCTGGGCCCCGGTACTTGATCTCTGGAGTACCCCTAAGACCAGGCTCAGCAGAAGGAGGTCGGTATTGGATTCCAGATGTTCCTGCATATCTAGTAGGGGACACATACCTTCTTGGAGCACTCCTCAACGCCCCACCCCGCAGATCCACAGCCCTAGTTGCATCAGAATAACCTCGGTCGGTAGTTCTTGTAGTGGCATCAACATAGCTTCTATCACTGGCCCTTGATGTTCCATCAACATAGCCCCGATCACTACTTCTTGCTGCGCTGTCTGCAAAGGCTCTGTCACTACTTGGATGATTCAGAAGGCTCCCTGTTGGTGCTGTTACAGAGGTGTTAAATGTCTCCTCTGGTGTCCATCCCAGAGAATCCTTCTTCTTCACATACACTTGCCAAATGCCAATCAAGAATAGGAGGAAAAGCAGCGCTGGTCCACTCCATACCACAGCATTGCTCTCTGGCTTGTACACCGGGAAGTTGGACCTATAGATGGCAATGTGGCCATCACCAAGACCCAAGATCACCAGCTTCTCCCGGTCTGCCGCAATAACAGGCTTCCCAGCTGGTTCGGTGGGCAGCACACCACCAGAACCCGCAAACACAGATTTGATATCCTTGATGGATGTAGCAAACAGAGGCCGAGGCGCACCGACCCTTCCATAATACTGAGACGAGGTGTTGAAGACATGGATTTTATCATGGCTCGCCACCAAGAGGTACCCCTTGATCGTCTGTATGGCAACAGGGTTGTCAATCTCATACTTCTTGACGGCACGTACCCGGCATTTGAGGCTGGAAACGTCACCAAGCAGCAGGACATGCACGAGATCACCAGCTTCAGTGAAGCCATAGGCCTTGAATCGCTCAGAGGGGTCGAAAGAGTATGCCCTGACGCTGGTGCCATTGAGCGCCTCAGCAAGGCCCTCACATGGCGTCTCGCGGATGGACATGGAGCGGAGGTCGAGGGAGGCAGCTCCGGCCTCGGTGAGGAAGAGGAGGCGCTGCTTGACAAAGGCGAGAGGCGTGGACGAGGCGATGGCAGTGCCGTAGAGCGTGCCGTTCTCGGTGAACACGCGGATGCGGCCGCCGGCGTCGCAGGAGAGCACGTAGCGCGCGCGGCCGGCGTGGTGGGCCTCGAGGTGGACGACGGGGGCGGCGTCGAGTCCGCGGACGAGGAGGCGTGAGGAGGCCGCGGCGAGGGTGAGCCAGTCGTCGCCGTGCGGGGACGACTCAATGAGGCGGTGCGCGGCGATGGAGCCGTCGGCGTGGCCCGTGAAGAGGAGGCAGTCGGTGCGGCGCGGCGAGAGGTAGGCGAGGAGCGCGGTGACGCGGGACTCGCCGCCTCCTCCTCCGGCGGCCTCGAGCTCGAGCAGCGCGTCGCCCGCGGCCGAGAAGACGAAGACGCGGCCGCGGGAGTCCCCCGACGGCGAAGTACTTGGTGAGCCCCTCGGCGTCCTCGTACGGCAGCGCGGCCGCCGCCGCGGCGTACGCGCCCTCCCCGAGCCGCGCGGCCGCCGCGAAGTGGAATCGCTCGGACCAGACGGGGCGGCGCTTGGTGACCGCCACGCCCTGCGGGGAGCGCCGGTCGCCGACGGCCGCCGCCGGGGCGTGCGGCGGCGGGGATCCGGGTCCGCGGATCTGGCGAGCGCGGACTCGAGCGCGTGGACGGACCTCGCGAGCGACTCCGCCAGCTCCTCCAGCCTCGCGAGCTGCGCCGCGTGCCGCTCCAGCAGCGCGGCCTCGGCCGCCGCCGCCGCCGCCGCCGCCTCCGACGGCACCAGCGCTTCCTCCGACGCGGCGGCGAGCGGGAGCAGGAGGAGGAGGGCGGCGACGCGGTGGGGCATGGCTGTCAGTGGCGTTGAGAGCGGGAGGCCGTGTAGGGTTTAGAGTAGCTTTTTGCTGGAGCTGGATTGAGGGATCTGGGCTGGGGAAAGTGGGCATGGAATGCGTGTGCGGCAGGGACCCACTTGTCAGCGAGGTGGTACGCACCGGCGGCGGCTATGCATCGTGCTGGTGCTGGAACTGGAAGAAGGGCGTTGACTGTCAGCTCATGTGGGGCTAGCATGTCAGTGGGGCGAGTGATTGCTACTAACACGAATATTTTTTTGAAATAATATTATGCCACGTAGGCTGGATAGCCGACAGGAGGCTAGTTTTGCAAGGTACAAACATCTAGGAGTACATGTGTACTAACACTTGGCGTCAATTAGTTTTTTTTTCAGATAATCGGTCAGAGACCCACTTGTCAGCGAGCACCGGCAGCTATGCATCGCGTCGCGCGTGCGGCGTGCTTGTGCTGGTACCGGAAGAAGGGCGTTGACTATCAGCTCGTGTGGGCTAGAATGTCAGTGTGGCGACTCAACGAGTGCATAACTGATATACCATTTATTAAAAAAAAAAAAAAGTTGGTGAAAATTATTAAGCCGTGGATGTTGGTGAAAATTACATGGATGTTCGGATGTTTTTTGAATGTTAGAAGAGTTTTTTAAGACTAAATAATAAATAAAAAACTAACTTCATAACTCACATGGAGACCACAAGACAAATTTTTTCACTATAATTAATACATCATAAGCACATGTGGTACTGTAGCAACGTGGAGTAATTATGCTCAAAAGATTCATTTCGTCGTGTACAGCTAAACTGTGCAAATTAGTTTTTTATTTCATTCATATTTAATACTCCATGCATGTGTCAGAGTCATTCGAAGTGATAGGTTAATGGGGTGAAAATGTTTCACCAACTAAACAGGGCCTAATTTACGCTCACTTAGGCCTCTTGCAATTGCCATTAAGAGAACACCAAGTATCAAGCACTATCAAGCCATCTAAGTGATGTTGATCATGAAGAGTAATATCAAAGCATAAAGTCTTAATTGACCCAACTAAGCCTAATGAGAAGATTGGATACGCAATAGCTATTCTCCCCAAATTAATAGAGTCCTTAATCTTCAGTTAGATTTTCAAATCACTCCAGTATGCCAAATCACTCTTTTGACCAAAATTATGTGTGTCTCACTCGTTTTTGGCTTAGAGTTTTCAAATGCATGACTAGATATGGGAGAATGCCATCACCCTTCCTACGACTTAAATGTCCAACTAATATTTACTGCATAGATTCTCTAGTGCAACTTCTTGAGTACCGGAGAATTCCGATGAGTATAGTCTCAAACATGCCTACAAACATGTTCACAGTTTTTAATCTACTTCTTGTGTTCATGACCAACAAAGAATTCTAGTGCCATCAACATCTCTAAATGCTCCAAGCTAGGAGTTGTTTCAATTCCCCAGTACTTACATCCCTTTACTAGACGTACTTAGGTTAAACTGATCCTTCACACCCCCTTTATTTATAGTATATTCCTTCACACCCCCTTTATTTATAGAACTAGCGAATTCGCATTCTTAACCTTCATGCATATCTTACAACTACCTAAAAAGAGTGAAAAACACACTAAACTCCGGGACGGAAAACACAGAAAAAACGTCTGGCAAGAACTATTGAAAGAAGGAAAACCAAATTTGAGTGTTAAAAAAGCTTCAAAGAAATAAGAGAATCTCCAACAGTTTACCAAATTTTATTTGACAAATTTTGACTTTTAGCAACTTCTAAAAAGATATACCGAGTAAAAAAAAGAGAGCTCATCTCCAAGCGGTTTGGATAATTCACTTACCAAATTCAAATTTGACTTATATCAGGAACCTTGACACAGAAACAAATTCCACCTTTTCAAAAACTTACATTAGTAATCCTAAGACAAAAACAAAATTATATTTATGCACTTCCATCTCTTCTAATATGCATGAATGCATTATGCGGCCGATCTGGCGCATGTATATATGCACGCACGTAGGGAAAAAAAATAGCAAGTTGAGAAATATGACAACCTCATTTAGCAAACTATTGGAGAGTAAATTTTTATGTTTTACCAAATTTTCAAGAAAACATAGGAAAAAGTTGAAGTCCTAGGAAACCGGAAACGTGACCGGAAAGAAATTGAAACGTGTCACGAAAAAAAAAAAAACTTCACCCGTCGGATCATGATCCAAGGTCAGTAATCTACGACGCAGAGGTTGCTGCCCTACACCGCGTCGCCTCCCGCCGCCGCCACCTCCCCACCTTCACCACCACCCTCCGCCTTGAGCACCCTGTACCCAGCACCTGCGGCCGGCGCCGCCTCTCTTCTCTACCATCGCATCAGCCACCTCGGACCCCAACGACAACGTACAGCAGGGGGCAGCGCACCTGTGAAGGCGGCGCCGCTCCTCTCTTGCTGTTAATTTCCGCGGCGTCACCTCGCTCCTCTTCCGCGCTCTCCTTTCAAGCCCCTCGGCCATGGCCGTGCTCGCCCAAGACGACAGCCAAGGGTAGCGCTCGCCTCCTCCACCACGAAACGCCCCGGCATTTGCAAACCCTCACCTTTTTTATTTTATTATTTTTTTTTTTTTTTTTTTTGGCTTCGTGCAGCGGCAAGGTGGCCGATGATACAGTGCCATTACCGACCTACCGTTCGTTGGCAGCGCCGGTGAAGAAGCCTGTCGACAAGTTTGCGCTCCTCCCGGCCTTCCTCAAGGTCAGCATGACGTTCGCATTCAACAGATGATGCTGCCTGTTGATTTATTTATTAATTGTCCAACAATTTTGTCGCACTCAGTTTCTAGTGCTCCCTGCATTCACGAGGCGATCAAGCAGTAGCCTTGTGTTAACCCGATTATTATATTATTTACCATTACCATGCATGTTATTTGTTACAGTCGTATGCACATCTCAGCTCTGTTTGCCGCAGATTAGCTCCTTGCTCTGTTCCATACTTGGGGTTATCCTGTATCTCTGTCTAATTCATGACTCAAATATCAACTCATGCACATGTTCTTTTATGTGCCAACGACTATTCAGTTTGAAGCTCTTGTTGCTTTGATTTAGTTCTCTCTCTGGTGGAAATACCAGGTTAGAGGGCTTGTGAAGGAGCACATTAACTCATTCAACTACTTTGTCGAGAAAGGAATCAAGAATATCATTGACGCAAACAATCAAATTGAAGCGCACAATGATCCATCCATTTACCTTAAGTATGCTCGTCAATTTGTGTAATATGTGTTCTAACTATATTTTTTAACTATTGTTAAATATGTATTTTGTTGGCCACATTGTATATTGTAGGTATCTTGGTGTGCGTGTTGGCATGCCCTCGATATATGAAAATTTTAACTTTACATCTATCACACCACATCTTTGTCGCCTTACTGACCGCACGTAAGCCTTTTGTTCCGTCATTTTTTTTAATGTAAATTCATTTCCTTATTTGCATCGTTTTGTAGTTTACTAGTTTGTGCATGCAAGACTAAAAAGGGCGTACCCATTGCCGTAGGCTCCCACACTGCGCGGGGTCTAGGGAAGGGTATTTTAGCGCCAAGCCTTACCCGCACCATGTGCAATATGCGGAGGCTGGGGCTTTAGAGCACTTCCACTTGCACCAGGCCCGCCCTTCTTGTGCTTGCAAGACTAAGAAAGAATAAAACAGAATTTATGTTACACATCATTTTAGCTAAGATGGAATAAGCAAAAGATTTATGTGGGACTGTTGTGGCTCTGGTATTGTTTTCTGGCCTAGCATAATTCATTTGCATCTGACTTGATAGAATTTTTTAATGACTTCATTTTTTTTTAAAAAATTATTTTTTTTTTTTTTGGGGGGGTGGGGGGCTGTAGAGAGGTACAAAGTTAATTTTTCATTAATAACACATAGTGGTGGGAGATGTTTCATGAAGCACCAAGGGAGGCCGGATTACTCTTGGTTTGAAATGTGAAAGCTTGACATGCTGATCAATGGTGCCATTTGTAGATCTGGTGAACACCAATAAGCTTGACAATCTTTGGTGGTACAGTGGTGTTTTTTTTTTTGTTTCCAGCGCATGCTTCTGCACTTTCAAATTCTAACCTATCAGTTGTCGTGCTTGCTTAAATTTCCTTTATTGTTTCAGTTATTCTGCTCCTATATTTGTTGATATCCAATACACCGTTGGAAAGCAGCGTGAAGTGAAAAAAGAGATGTACCTATCCATCTGTCTGAAAAATCTTTTTTGTTTGCTTGTTTTGATAACTAAGTTGACCTTCTATTTCTTTTTTTTTTTAGAAAAAGTTTATCATTGGCTACATGCCTATTATGCTAAGAAGCTGTGCCTGTATTCTGAATGAAATGGATGAAGCTGAACTAGCAAAATATGGTATATTAAATTCTTGTCCCTAAAAAATATTTTCATTGCTAAAACTTTGTAACCTTTTGTCTTACTTGTTGTTTTAATGGTCTCATCAATATGCTATGGCAGGTGAGTGCCCTCTTGATCCTGGTGGCTACTTTGTTGTCAAAGGAACGGAGAAGGTAACAGAAAACAGTGCTGTAATTTTCTTCTTTTCTTGCTGGTTTGATGTGGTTCGTGTTCCGTGTGCTACGATTGATTGCAAACCATAATTATGGCCATTAACTGCTCAATGCTCTTGTAGTTGCTTCTTGTGTGTATTAATGATCTTGTGACATAATAATTTTCAGGTCATTCTAATTCAAGAACAGCTATCAAAGAATCGTATTATTGTTGACACTGATAGCAAAGGAAGGTTTGATTTAGTTATTTGATTACTTCATAATATACTATTTTTGTTTTGTAACTGTGACATTAGACATTTATTGTTTTTCTTACTGTCACACACATCAAATTAGGGTGATCGCATCTGTTACGAGTAGCACACATGCAATAAAAAGCAAGACAGTGATTCTTATGGATAAGGGGAAGATTTATCTACAGCTGAATCAGTTCACCAAGCCAGTATGGTTTATGTACTTCATTGTCCTGTTAATATGTTTTTCCACTTTATGTATTTTTTTTCCTCGATTACACAGGAGAACTGCATATCATTGTATTAATAGTAGAGAAAGGAGTCATACAGGGAGCCTCCATGATTAAGCTATAAACCCTATCTTAGCAACTAGCTGATTGTCTTACTTAAATTTCTAAAGTTCGCTCTCGTAATGTAATCAGGATGTGATGCTTCAACGGTTCAACCTGTTCCGTTCTACATTAAATCTGGTTATTAATATATATATATTTGACCCTCCTAAATCTGAGGAAATTTAAGGGGTCATAGATCTCAATGATATTACATGCACTGCCTGAGTTGGACAGTGGCATCAGTGTCTGTTCAATGGCCACAGGCCCACTTGTTCATGAGTTTGGGTTTATTTTTACAATCTATAAATTTTTATTACAATTTATAAATGCTTGTAATGTATTGAGCAGACCTTCTTAAATTAAAATGATTGTCCATCTCATTTCATATAGCAAGCTGACCTTAGTTGCCCAATCTTTCTTTTGATTAACACTTGATGCCTCAGTAATAAATGTCTGCGAGTTCTTTGGATCCTAATATAATATCGAGTGCCTAAGTTGGTGAGCTATTACTCAATTTCTGAGCTTTTGAATTTTGCAGATCCCTATTATAGTGGTGATGAAAGCGATGGGAATGGAAAGTGATCAGGAGGCTGTACAAATGGTTGGCAGGGACCCAAGATACGGAGATCTCCTATTTCCATCTATTCAGGTAATCATTTTTAAATAGCCATGATAAAATGGATATTACCTCAATAATTGTGAATTTGATTTAAAACAGTGCTAAGTTTTTAATATTTTTTTCTTCATTCACTTTTATTTTCTTTTTTTTCCTCTACAGTTTATATATTTTATGTCTCTGGCTATAGGAATGTGCTTCAGAGGGAATATATACACGTCAGCAAGCCCTGCAGTACATGGACGAGAAGGTGTAACACCAATCATTAACTTAACATCATTGATCTGTTTAGCCATTCATCTCGTTTCGAATTATGCCAAATAGACTGGTTTACTGTATACAATCTGTGCAGGTGACGTATCCTGGTGCCACAAATCAGAAGGTAATTGTTGAACACACCTCTCTGTTTGTCTCTTCCATTCTGAAATTGATTGCTAAGGATGAGGGGCTGATGCTGAGAGCTCAGCTTCTTATTGATCAATAAAGTTTCTGTTGCTTGTACCTGTCTAAAAGTATGCATCCAAAATGCACATCATTTTTTTTTTTTCGTCATGAAATCATCTATGTTTTTCTTGATTCCTCACTTTCAGGAAGGTCGGTCAAACTCAATCCTCCATGATGTGTTTATTGCCCATGTGCCGGTGAGATAAATGTTTTTATTATTGCAGCCAAAATTGAAATTACTGTCTTAGTTCATTCACTTGCAAATCTCTAATTTAGGTTAAAAGTGGGAACCTACGACCAAAGTGTATATACACTGCTGTAATGTTAAGGCGTATGATGGACACGATCTTAAATTCTGACACCTTCGATGATAAGGCAAGTTCAAACATGACCCATATATCACTTCAGTGAAGGACTCAAGATATTTTTCGTCGACTAAAGCTATTTTTTCTTTTACCAACTCTTGGGCATACCCAGTGTCGTAGGCTCCCACACTGTGCGGGGTTTGGGGAGGGGTGATTAGCGCCAGGCCTTACCCGCACACTGTGCAATGTGCGGAGGGCTGGGGCTCGAACCCTAGACCTTCCGGTCACAGGTGGTAAACTGAAAAAATCTTGCAGAAGCTTGTGTGTCCATATGGTAGAATTAGGTTAGTTCTTATATAACACCATGAATAATGTAAGTGGGTACGTGATGGTTCTCGGTCACTGACTAGTTCGTTTGTGTGTTTTGGGTTGACCAAGTGACCCAAAGAAAGGGAAAATTACATTCCTGACAATCATTGACTTAATTTGGAGTTCTAAATTTGTCCTGTAGTTTTTTATGCCCTACTCTTTCTTGCAAAGAAACAAAAATGTGCCTTATGTTTATTGGCTTATTTTGACAGTTGGACCCTCTGTGCCCCTTTTGCTCTGGCAGGCTGGGGGAGCCTGTCATGTGCCCTTTTAACACTCCTGTAATTAACTCTATTTGCTCTCTTCTTAATCGAAAGGCAAATCTCCTGCCATTGCATTCAAAAAATGTGATGGAGTGGATGGGATGGTGATTTACACATTTGTCCTTGAATATTACTTAGAAAAATGGTGAAGGTTTTTTTGACCACATGCTTATCATCTAGTTGACATATTTTCTTGAACATTTTCCAGGATTATGTTGGAAATAAGAGATTTGAGCTGTCTGGCCAACTCATATCCCTTCTTTTTGAGGTGTTTATTTTTCTCATATTGTTTTTATTAGATGTTACATTTTTTTGTTTCTTATAGTGTTTCTTTTGAAGGATTTATTCAAAACAATGAATTCCCAAGCTGTGGAGCGCATGAATAAAAATAGTGACAAAACTCACTCTAGTCCTTTGGATTTTAGCCAGGTAATAGTATGCAAGTGCACATTTATGGATATTTTGCCTCTTGTTACTCTTGCAATGTTGTAATCACCTAAAAGGTTCCTGTTGGTCCCCGTATTCATTCATTTTCATTCAATGAAACGTAGCTCTCCTGCATATGAGTGAGGGTCCTGTTGGGGACCCCCCTATTTTTTCGTCTCTATTATAATACAATGAAACACAGCTCTCCTGCGTTTCAAAAAAAAAAAAAAAAAAAACTAAAAGGTTCTCCTGAAAGTTCTGAATACCTAATATTGCTGTAATAACCAAATGTTGCAGTTTATATTTCTAGCTGTAATATCTTCAGTGTTACATTTTAATGGCATAATCTTATCTTTGGTTGGCAATTTGTATGGAAGATCTAACGACCTTGCTGCGGCTTTAATATATTTCTAATATCGTATGCTTGTTTGGGTAACATATGCTTCTTGGAAGATCTATTTGTTGACTCCAAAACCAGAGCTTAATCTGTTTTATTACTGGTTGCTCTTTTTCAAACTGACACCATGTTTGAGAAGAAGATATCAGAGCTTTTAAAACTATTTCTTGATTATTTAAAGTTGAAAAAAGCTGACTGTTGATCCCAGTGTGCACGGTAGATTGGTAGCACATGTGGATAGTAGCAACTAACAATGACCCACTCTTCCAAAGTGTGGTCACTTGCAGATTAATTTTGTAGTGTTTTTTTTTTTTGGAACAGGAAACACCCAGCAGGGGAAGCCGCCACTGTAGGATTTTATTTATTTATTTTAAAACTATAAGCAGAAACCTGTACAAGGAGAGAGAATATACAACAAACGAACCAGCTGGAGGGCTGAGATAGCCACAGCAGGAAGGGAACTGCAGGCCCAAAGCCAGGGAGGAACATAGAAGATCTAAACAGAGGAGAAAAGCTGCACGTTTGTAGAGTTATTTAAGATACTAGGGGTTTCCAAATCGTGGGATCCTCTATAGATATACGGGGAGCCATACCTTTTTTGTATAGAGTAAGAATTAAGCCAATCCCTGTCCCCGCTTCCACGCTCTTGCCCTTCACCACCAATACACTGGAAGCGGCCTTGCCGCGTGTGCCATCCCCTCCTTTTCATAGTTAGAGATGGCTAGCAGTGGCGGAGCCTGACATAAACTATAGGGGCAATTTATCAATTGAATCTATATGCACATAAGTGGTGGAAAAAATTAATGTTAGTACGTATAATTATGTCAGTGTACAAATACATTTGATGACAAAATAGCTGAGCATAAAAATTCTCCAAAAACGCAACATAAGATCTGATTGACGCCAAAATATTACACAATTAGCCACTCTAGTACGCATACTATGTAGATTTTATGGATTGAAAAGTCAGAAATGAAAAAAAAAGATAGAAGAAACAACAAGACTCAAAATGACGCATAGCAACAGAAGTAAAGAAAACAGGCTAATGGAGTCACGGATGAACCGAGCAGTGGGAGCCCTACTACACAATTGCTTTTTTTTTTTTGGATTCAGTACACGATTGCTATGCCATGCATGGCTGACCCCAGCCAGTGGCCATTAGCTAACAGAGCGAGTGCTCTGCCTTTTCAGCTCCTGGACTCTTGTACACTATATTACTAAAATGACATCACACCGACTTGTTTTACCATTCGGAGGGAGTACTATTTTACTATCACTTGAGATGGTGATGGGCTGTGTTGTGTACGTCTGTACGCTGCAGGCAGCAAGCTATGTTACGAGTAGTGCCTGGCAGAGTAATGGGTGTTGGACAGATTTACAGCGCATGGAGCCACGTAGGTACAGGGGGCTTGAGCAAATGACTGAGGCAAGGCAGTGGCCCCCCACGTAGCTCGGCCGGTGATGGCTAGCCTAGGTGCAGCCACTCCTTTTTCTTTTCTTTCTCAAATCTCTCTCAAATTTATCATCGAATTGCCCCCTTTCGATGATAAATCTGATGATGTTGTCTCATTCATTAAACATATTTGTTAACCACTTAGGATGCTCAGACATGGTGTCTTGTCTATATAAATCTGTTCCCTTTTTTTGCAGTTGATAATGCAAGACACCATTACCTTTGGTTTGGAGAGGGCTATTTCCACAGGAAATTGGGATATTAAACGTTTTAGGATGCATCGGAAAGGTGTATCTCAGGTACCAAGTTCTCCGTTACCTTCGAATTTTGGTACCCCCCCCCCAAAAAAAAAAAAAAAAGAGTTTTTTAATGTAACCTCTTTTCTTCTGATGAAGGTTCTTTCGAGGCTATCCTACATGGCATCTTTAGGCTACATGACGCGGATAACACCACAATTTGAGAAGACTCGTAAAACAAGTGGTCCACGTGCTTTTGCAGCCTAGTCAGGTGACAAGAAATCTTACAATATTGCTTTTGATGCATCATAATGTTAAAACACATCTATTCTTCCTATACTGTGTAATAATGTAGTAATTTTATCTGTAACAGTGGGGTATGCTTTGCCCATGTGATACTCCTGAAGGAGAAGCTTGTGGATTGACAAAAAATTTAGCTTTGTTGTCTCATGTCACAACAGACCAAGAGGAGGGCCCACTGATGGATCTGGTTTGTTATATTTTGGTTCATTTAATTGTACTTTTTGGTGTTGATGTTTTGTGTCTATATGAGTGCACCGATAGGCCCTTAAGACCATGATTACATAGCTAACTTTCTACAGAAGTTTCTTACTCTGTAACAACTCCAGCATTGAAATCTTTAATACCCAAATTGTTATCGAGCGCCGCTTTGTTGTTTACCATCTCCAATCTGTTGCATACAACATTAGATCCTGCAATACCTTGAGTGCAGAAGTATATCAACTAATATTATCATCTTCAGGTTCTTCTAGGAGTTGCACTTGATTTTGAACTGCACTGTACTTATCTAAATGTTTTCAGCTACAAGCTTTCTTAATCTTTTTGGATGTGCCCTTGATTTTCTTTTATAAGTGCTTAAAATGCATACAAGTACATTGGTATTGAATATAGTAATAACTAGTTAACTACACAAAAGCAACCTTTTGGACGCCACAACAGAAAAATTGTACTTGGATACAAAGTTCCTGTAACTAGCCAAGACCTTACAGAACAGCAAAGTAACCACAAATTGATCCTTAGTTAGATAAGGTACTTGTCTGTTTGCTTTAGTACCTATAACTTGTTATGCTTCATCAATTTTCCTTCCTCTCTTTTCTTTGGTTTCTTCTCTACTTCTACAATCAAATACGTCAGTTTATCTATAATATTATATCTATTATTATTCTTATTTGTGTTCATTCTTTACTGTAGTGTCATAGTCTAGGCGTGGAGGATTTGTTGTTTTCTCGTCTGAAGAAATTCATGCGCCGGGTTCGTTTTTGGTCATGTTCAATGGATTAATACTGGGGAAACACAAAGATCCTCAGGTCTTATTCATTACAGATCGTATATATGTGTTTATTTATTTGACTTTTCTTGCATTATTAAGTTTTGTCTCATGCTTTCAGACGTTTGCTACTGATTTGAGGAAGTTACGTCGATCTAATGTAGTTGGAATGTTTGTAAGCATTTTTATTAATGAGAAACAGGTATGGCCTTTCTCTTTGTAACTATTAGGTTATAACGAATCTGGTCATCATGCAAAAGAAGCTGTGTACCTAAGCTGATGTTATTCTAAAAAGGGACTTGGAAATTAATTTTCAGTTGTTCTCCCTTTGTCCCCAAAAAACGCAACTCTGACCACAAACTTTTTTGTTGTAGAAAAATTTTTAAAAATTGCAAAAATATACTATATGAAATTACTTTTTCAAGATTTTCAAGACAAACCTATCACTTCATGTTCAATTAACCAAACTGAAAATCAATACATGAAAAGTAACTTGTAACTGAACTTTGAATCTGTTGACTCCTGAAAGCCATTACATCCGTAATGCCTAACCAAAGGATTTAAGATAATAAAATACCAAGTCCTCCAAGCTCTTTGAGGCGGCAAGCTTTAGGTTAAGCAATCAAAAAATGTCCAGCATTTCTCTTTTCTTCCCCTCCAAAGAAAACTTCGGCAGCTTTTGTCTATATAGCCTTGACTTTGATGGCCCAAGGAGGGAGGTCTAGGTTGAATGGGCAATAGCTAGATAGATCACTGCTGAGGTCATAACAACTTAACCTGAACCAATATTTGTCCCAAGGAAGGAGGTCTATGGGGACACTTCTTGAATGTGTTTTTTCCATGTTAAACATCTAATTTTTTTACTTGTTATCTGTAATCCAATGTTTTGTATGTTTTTATCAACAAATATGTTGTCAGATACTAACCTTGGACCTGATTTTATAGCATTGCGTTCACATTGCCTCTGATGGTGGCCGTGTTTGTCGCCCACTTATAATTGTTGATAATGGGGTATCAAAGATCAAGGAGAATGACATGACAGCTCTGAGGGTCAGCATTTTGAGTTCCATAATTTATTGACTTGTTATTATCCTTCATTATTTTCTCTTTCTCATTATTTTCTGAGGGTTTGCCCTCAGGATGGAGCTTTTTGATTTTGATGAGATTGTTGGTGCTGGGTTGATTGAATATCTTGACGTCAATGAAGAGAACAATGCACTGGTACATCATGATTCGTTTGCCTTCTTTATGGTTTGTTATCCAAATTGTGGTGGTGTGTACTAATATGATTGAAACAGATTGCATTGTATGAGCACATGGATCAAGATGATGTTGAAAGAAGCAGCATCACACACATTGAAATAGAGCCATTGAGTATCTTAGGGGTTGTATCTGGACTTATTCCATATCCACACCATAACCAATCTCCACGTAATACTTATCAGGCAAGGATGTAGATTATCATTATATATCTCATTGTTTCTTGGTTTATTTAATATTGACATTTCTCTTATTTCAGTGTGCAATGGGTAAGCAAGCGATGGGAAATATTGCATATAATCAGGCAAGGAAACCAATAATTTTTATACCAGTTAATTGCTGCAATTTTTTTTTTAAAAAAATCTCTCGAATAAATGCTACATGGCCACATAATTTTTATACCAGTTAATTGCTGCAATTTTTTTTTTTAAAAAAAATTCTCTTGAATAAATGCTACATGGGTTGGTTTTGGTTGTAACTATTGCATGTATTCAGATTATTCATAAACATAAATGACTTGTTTGATCTTCTGATGCCGCGTGATATCTGGTTCTATCTTGTTTCTCAGGTTCTTTACCTTTTCTGGCAAAATAATGTTTATTTTCTTTTTGTAATGCAACTGCAGTTGTTCAGAGCCGATTCACTACTTTACTTACTAGTGTATGCACAACGTCCACTGCTAACGACGAAAACTATTGAGTTGGTTTGTCTCTAAAGTCTGAGCCACACTCGTTCTTTGATTCAGTATGGTGGATATTTTACTGCAATTTGTTTTCAGGTGGGGTATGATAAACTTGGCGCTGGGCAGAATGCCACTGTTGCTGTCATGGGATATAGTGGTTATGATATTGAAGATGCAATTGTGATGAACAAGTCATCCCTTGATCGAGGTTTTGGCCGTTGCATAGCATTGAAAAAGTAATATTGTACTTCCTATCAGTACCATTTAGTTTGTTTTGATTGATTAATTGAAGTGCCTTCAATCATGTCTCTAGTTTGTTGGTCTCCTATATTATTGGTTTCTTATACATCTGTATTTTCACTTACAGGTACTCAGTTTTAACGGAGAAGTATGGAGATGGCGCATCAGATAGGATTGTTAAGCCCCAAAGAAATAAGGATGGTGTTTTGATGAAGCATAATATGCGAGTACGGATATGGAGTCATCATTGCCCATTTCTGCGACTTTTTTAGAACTGTTTCTTTTTTCTCACTTTAGCATGTTCCAGTTGACACTAACAATATGATTACTTATTGAAAGGTATTGGATGAAGATGGAATTGTTGCACCTGGTCAAATTATTCACAATCATGATATCTATGTGAACAAGCAGACTCCCGTGAACACTTCAATAGATATTGGTAGGCCATTGACAGACAGGTAAGGATTCTTTTCCCTTGTACTTTTCCTGTTTATGTGTCCACTCTTCAATTTTAGGGTTGTTAAGTTTTGGTCTTGATGAATGCTATATATGTTTCCCATTCCTGTAATTTTACCATCTAGGTGCTACAAGGACTCCCCTGCCATTTACAAAGGTGTTGATGGTGAGACTACTGTCGTAGATCGTGTAATGCTGTACTCAGATAAAAATGATAAGTTGTCCATTAAGTGTATTATTCGTCACACTAGAAGGCCAGAGGTATGGTTTGTATGCTCCATGCACTTGATTCTTTTTATTTTTATTTTTTTGCACGGATGGATATAAAGTTTTTTTCTGTCATATTTGTATTTCAGGTTGGTGACAAATTCAGTAGCAGACATGGGCAGAAAGGTGTTTGTGGTACAATTATTCAGCAAGAAGACTTCCCCTTCTCTGAGAGAGGAATCTGTCCTGATTTAATCATGAATCCACATGGCTTCCCAAGGTTTTACTTTGCTTGTTATTTGTTTTCTTTTTGTTATTTTCCTCACTTATCTCGTTTTGTCTGAGGAAAATATTGTAGTTCATTTTGTAACCGTATACCATCTAAGGTATTTAGCTTAGCTTCAAATTAATATAGAATTTGGCTTCTTTAGTTCATTCTTTACTGTCACTAACTACCGGGGTGTTAGAAGATGGTGTCTCTGTCTCCTGTAGTGGAGATGACATTATATAGAGAAGCTCATGAGCCATATGAGCCTATAGTAATGGACCTTGATAGACTTAACACTCCCTTCAAACTCAAGGTGGAAGTGGAGCATCTGAAGCACTGAGTTTGAGCAAGTGAAGCCAATATTGCTCTCAAGTTTGTCCTTATAATTGAATAAGATTGCCACTTGCAATTTTGAGGGCACATACTAGAGAGCCATTGCTTTCTGATGAAAATGAGACTGGGTAAAAGTGGCAGGCACTAATGTTTTTTATAAGTTCATGCTTCATGGGATCATTTGCAATCCATATAACTCTAGAATTATCACATTAAGAGGTAGGAAATGCCAAAATCAGTTTAACAACTAACGAAGCAATACAATCAATGAAGTGTAGTGCCTGAAGTTCGTGCTTGTTAGACTTCCATACAATAGGTCAAGAACCCAGAAAAAGTGCAATAATTTGTAACAAAATGATGATCTTTTGAGTAAGCATGAAGGCGAAGCAGACTGACATGAGAATAGAACAAGCACTGATATGGTCATAGCACATGAAACAATGCCCAAATTGGAATGAAGTAGGGCACTAACAAATGGACTCAACATATGGACTGCAAAAACAATATCAGGTCTGGTAACAGTATGATAAATAAGGCTGTCCACAATATGCCGCTATAATTGTTTCAAAAAAAAAAAAAAATATTCCACTATAGAGTGGGATCCTCAAGCTGTATATTTGACCTAAAGGATCCATTAATTATGGTCTACAAGGCTTGATTATGTAGCTAAACTGGTTTTGCTGGGATGATTATATTTTTTGTGTTTGCTCTTATTTGAAGGCTGTCTTACTATTTTATTTTGCTCGCTAGTCGTATGACAATAGGTAAAATGATCGAACTTCTTGGTGGAAAGGCTGGTGTTTCTTGTGGTCGATTTCACTATGGCAGTGCATTTGGTGAGCCAAGTGGTAATGCTCACAAGGTTGCAGACATAAGGTATACTTTGGTGTTCGGTCATCTTAGCACTGTAGGTTTGTTTATTTTTATGAATTTTAACACCCTTTTCTTGCATACCAGCTCTACTCTAATCAAGCACGGCTTCAGCTATAGTGGAAAAGATTTCTTGTACTCAGGTCACACTTAATATCAAATTACTTTATACTTGAGCTTTTTTTTCCTTGAATACGTAAAAGATTTGCGCATCTTTGTATTTAAGAAGAAGAGTTTTTACATCGTGCACGGGCGCGTTTTGGGATGATAAAATTTACAATAGGCATTGCCTCCCTTGTCGTTTTACACATGGCGATTACCGCAGCGTGCTAATTCACCTAGGTGGCACGCCCCCCACCTCTATCCTAGGTCGGTGATCTGTTTGATTTTGGCGAGGAATTGTGCTAGTGGGCCGCTTCGGAAGAATCGAGTCACACATCTCATTATTATCGAAAAACCTTTCACTCAGGATTGATCACAATTTTTATAGTATATATACTTAGTACTGAACATTGTACATGTTAATATGTTTATCTATAAATTAGATCTTGATTATATAAATTTGAGTAAAGATAAAAACTCGACATGTATGTGCATGCATACGACTGGAATGAATATAAACGGTTATAAAAGTTTTACTGACTGAGTGTGCGTGGGGTAAAACACCACAAAGTGTTGTAGATTCGCTGCAGGCCTGCTGCAGCAACATGCCAACATTCAGCTGCTCGCTTTGCAGGATCGATGCCATGGCCTTGTTTAGTTGGTGGTGGGAAGTTAGAAAGTTAGAATTTGAACTCCCTGTAGTACTCTGTAGCACTTTCGTTTGTATTTGGTAAATATTGGCCTTGGGGATTTTTTCTTCTTCCTTAGGAGTACGGCATACTTGAGCTTTAGCTATCATAGAAACTATTCAACTCAATAGTCCTCATGCGGGCTTGTGGATTGAATGAGTTATTGATGCACCAATTTGCAATAAGCTAATGTTAAAATATTATGAATTACAATTGAACTTGGTGCTTATGGAAACACATAATATATAAAAGCTACATTGGGAAAAGGGGACAATCTTGTGTACTTCCTTCATCCCAAAATACATGATATTTTTTTACTTTTGTGTATACATCTTGTCATCTAATTCAAATTTTTGTATAGATATTATTTATTTTGTTGACATATTTTATCATTAGGTATGCTTTAATAATGATTATTTAGTTTACTACTTGCACACAAAAAAAACTGAAAAAGACAAAAGGTCAATCATGATATCTAAAAGTCAGAAACGCCATATATTTTTGGATGGAAGGAGTAGTTATAATGGCTTAAACTAGTTATGTAAATTTCTGGTTTTACATATCTTTGTAAATTCTGAAAGCACAAATTTGATATTATTGGTTCTTGATATGTGTTCTCGAATATTCCTACCATAATTTTCTAGTCTTTATGTTTCTCCTCTCGCAGGCATTCTTGGTCAACCTCTTGATGCATACATCTTCATGGGGCCAATCTACTACCAGAAACTGAAACACATGGTAATGATGGTTCCATTCTTTTGTTCCTTTTAACTTGGTTAGGCTTTGTTTTCTATTGTATCATGAACAAGCTTTTCTCACCAACATTTGGTAGAAGGACAAATTATGGAAGAATAGTGGTTTTCACTTGAATTGACTATATTCATCGATGCAGAAAAAAAATTTACCAGTCAAACCTCCTAAGTGTTTTTTAGAACATGCGAAGCACGTTTTTCATTAAGAAATAGTGTTGAAAATGAGAATAAAGTGTATAATGAGCAACTTCAGTGTGATAGGAGCTGACATGTTTAGGAATCTGAATCCACATATAGCAAGATCTTACAAAACTCTAGGATAAGATCTAATCCACGATCCAGAAAGCATTGTGATCAAGGACAGATTCGACAACGCCAACATTAATGTTCTGGTCCACCAACTAATTTGCTAAAATTAGGAAGTTACATAATGGATAGTGTTAATCAAATTGCACAGCTTACAAAAAAAAAAATTGAACGAGAGGCAAGCAGGTAAAAAGAAAGGATAAGGTGAGGGGTAGATAAAATTCATTAACATGTGTGGCCACTGTTCTTACCTAAATGGTTGTTTATCCTGTTTACACACTGTTTAAATGCTACATTGTAGCATGCCGTTTCTGTTTGATTGTCCATTTATCCTGTTTAATCGTCCCCTTGTCCCGTTTAAATGGGTATTTTGCCCGTTTAAGTGGCCATTTAGCCTTTAGTAATGGCTAAACTGTAAGTGACCTGTTTGCCTTTTAGCATTGGAAGGCAAATAGTCCACAACGGATCACAGGAACACACACGCTTACACTGGATTCAGTGGCTGGAATGTCTTAGTCTTTTCTTATTTTTCTCCTAGCTTTATAAAGTACTGAGAGCTACAATTGTCCCTGTGATAACCTCATAATTAATGCATAATATTACCCACTTGATCAGCCTATTACTCCACTCTATGCTGAAATTTAGCTAAAGAAAAGACTGAACCAGACACTAGCATGCACGCACAGGTTTATTTCTAAGTTCTAACAATCTCGTCGTACATGTGTGTTGATTTGGAGGGATGTTTTTTTTAAAAAAATCCTATCACGAAGCTGAAACTCTGACTTGCTCAAGTGCCTTCGTTTGAGTGTCAATGAGCTGGTCCTTGGTGTTGATGAAATCAACACTAATCTTTCTATCATCCACTCCCTAATGAAGTGGTAGCAGCACACATCGATGTGTTTACTACGTTCATGGAACACAAATCCACCCAACAACGCCCAGCCAAGCAGCATGGCAGTCTTTGCAAAACCAGTCTCAGACTTCGGCAAGATTTGGATGTCTAAAAATGAATTTATTTATTTATTTTTGGTGCCATTCTAATTTTCTTAAAACATGGATTTTCTAGGTTCTTGATAAGATGCATGCTCGAGCTAGTGGACCACGGGTGAAACTGACCAGGCAACCAACTGAGGGGCGAAGCCATGATGGAGGTTGGCAATATCTTCATGTGCTGTAGTCATACGACTATATTTACTAGTACTAGTACTTGTTGATTATATTATTCTCATTATATAATATTGTTTACAGGCTTGCGTCTTGGTGAAATGGAACGTGATTGTTTAATTGCATATGGTGCTAGCATGCTAATATTTGAACGCGTCTACTGTTATCAAGTGATCCTTATCAAGTCCAGGTGATATCAGTAGTAGTTTGTGACTTAGGTTTTTTAGAGGTTGGAATGATGCAGGGTGGCCTAAATGCTAATAGTACTATAGAGTGAAATGTACTGGATCCCTGAGCATTTCCTGATTGTGACTTTGTGCATAATAAACTTGTAAAAGCAAGGTTCTGAATCCTTCAACCTTTGAAGTGGTTCACTTAAAGAGAAATATCACATGTAGTTAACCCATTTAAAACGAATGATGAATTGATCCTCACTTTGAGGTGAGAAGCCAGGAGAAAATTTATGACTAGGGAATATCACTCTATCATACATATGTTTTCAAAGAATAAATTTGCCTCTTGACCATTGGGCCTCCTGCCTTGAAAGTAACCTTTTTCAGGACAAATAATGTAGTTTGATCCCTACTCCCTAGGACATCCCACTAGTTGATTTTGTTTCAGGCACATTGTGGTTTTGTTCAGCACCTAGTAAAATCTATGGGTGGGTGTTAGAGACCAACTGTTGCAGCAGGTGTTATCTAATTTATATTCTAGTACTGGAATAATGGAGCTAACTTAGCCCAATGTCCAGTTGCTGATTTATGATATTATGACATTAGTTATTTCAACCAGTCTAATGAAGCGCTCTCCTTTTCCCTCCAATGAGTATTGTTGTGGCCTCACCTCGTCTGTGGGTGTGAATATTTTTCAGGTTTGCAGAAAATGTGGCTTGTTAGGCTACTACAATCATAAACTGAAGACTTCATACTGTTCAATGTGCAAAAATGGGGAAAATATGGCCAAGATGAGGCTGCCATATGCTTGCAAGCTTTTGTTCCAGGTACTGCATAAGAGTGAAATGTATTGTTGCTTTAATCATAGAACCTGGTTTATTCTGTCCCTGTAATTTAATTGTTTTTTAAGACTTGAATTGCCACAAAATTTAGGAGCGTTTTTTTCAGGTACAGTACCCATCTGGTATTATGCGTATCATTTGTGTTTGAATTTTTGTTAAGATTAATTTCTCTTATACAGAATACTCTGTTTAGTTCCCAAAATGTAGGTTGTTTTAGCCTTTTCTCTAAATGAAACCATCCTAGAAATTTCTTTGAGCCTTTGCTTCGTTGCCACCTTGATATTATGCTACTACTCACAGATGAAGTGTAGCAATGCCATTTGATCTACCATTTTTAAGCCTTGTGCACTAGTCTAAAGTGGTATATTTGGAACTGGCCTGATTGCACAGCATAGTTTTTCTTTTTGGCAGATTTTTTAGACAAATACATGTTAGATCTATTGTAATTTCGTTAATGGATATTCTGGAGCACTTTATCACCCCACCTATTTCTCTTTATAAATCTGCCTGGCAGAAAATTGCACAATCTACTTAGCCCAAATGAACTTTCCTGGTATCGGTCCCATTCCCTAAATGATAAATCTCATTTCTTGGTAGGGGAGTAAAGTCATACTATGAGGTATTTTTTCAGCATTACCTTAACTAATTCTGCTAGTAGATGTAGGGTTCCTTTATAACATTATAGTTATGCCATGCTTGATTGTTCATAAACCATGCATTTGATTTCATTATGTTCACTTGTTTTGATTTTTTCTATTTCAGGAATTGCATGCAATGAATGTTGTTCCACGCTTGAAGTTAACTGAAGTATAATACATGATAGATGCTGCTGCCAAACTGGACCAGAAGAACATTGCTATCCACAACAAAATGCCAGGCACGTGGCCAATTTGAACTGTGTTTCAGAGCTAAACGTCCCTTGTAAATTATAGTCCTCCCAACTAGCGGGCCACGGCCATACGGCTGCAAAATTCATTAGCCCATCAATGCCCACCACTCATTAGCCCATCAATGCATATATCACCGTGGTGGATGGCTCTGCGCGCCGACTCTTCCTTTTCCTCCGCTATGGCCTTCCTCGTCGTCTCGGTGATCGACCGGTTCACAAATACTCCTCGAACTCCTTGCAATGCAGTTAGAGTAGATGCAACAACTTTCAGGTAAGGAGTATTGCAAACTTGCACGCCAAGCGTACTGTACTGTGGTATAGATTAAGCACATATAGCTGATTTATTAGACAGGAAGAATGTTCCGGTTCTGCTGCAAGCCTGCAAATGGCTCCGAAACTTCAACCACATGATTGGTAAATAATTCAGTGCCGTCACCTGTTGAGCTAGCCTACACTGAACTTGTCAAAAGCAACAAATATTAGATAACAAGCACATCCCCCGGCATCTGAAATAGAACACTGCAGATATCTCCCCACACTAAAATGCCGCCTAATTGGAAGATTTTTTTCAACAGGTACGTGTAAAACTGAATTATTACTTGTAAAGAAATGTACAGAGTTTGTTTGCAAATGGCTCCGAAACTTCAACCACATGATTGGTAAATAATTCAGTGCCGTCACCTGTTGAACTAGCCTACACTGTGAACTTGTCACAAAGCAACAAATGGTAGATAAGAAGCACACCCCCGGCATCTGAAATAGAACACTGCAGATATCTCCCCACACTAAAATGCCGCCTTCTTGGAAGATATAGCATAAGCTGCACAAATCATGGCCAGGATTCAGGAACATGGATCCAACAACTTTTCAGCAATTAATGGTAATTTGACAGAGATAACCAATATTTTTCACAAGAGTTTACAGCCTTAAACGATTAAGAGTATCCATGGAGACGGAACAGTTACATGTATGGCACAGAAGTCGTCTGAAACATAACAGTGACAAGATTTATTGATGACATATAGCATGACTATATTCGCAACTACGGATCATGGTGTTTTCATGTCCTAGGAAGTGGATGCTGCGGCCTCCTCCAGCAGCTGCTTCACTTTGGTGATGTAGTCAGTCATTGCTTCGTCCTTGGATTTCCCTGTTCAGAAACATTTGCAAGGATGCATAATGGTGAATATGGAGTATGGTCAGTTATAGATTGCACATTTGGAACGGGTCTGAACAAACCTTCAACAGCCTTCCAAGCATCCCATTTGGCTCTGTCTTTCATGTTGAAAAAGCCAGGACGCCCTAAGAGACAAAACTGGAATGTTCAGTATGGAACTGTCACTAGCCAAAAAGCAAATTCAGCTAGAAAGGTTTGTAATACAGATGTGTGCTTTGATGTTCATAACACTAATAGAAGTAGTACCCTTTTTTCCCTCAGAAAAAAAAAAGGCTACCCGAATCTGACCACCTGATCTTTTCGAAAAAGGTAATCTGAAGAACAAGGTATTTGAGGAAGATTGTAGGGAAAGAGAGATGCACAACAGCTTTCAAACTAAGTCCCCATACATTTGGGAATTGTAAATTTATAGAATCTCGCTTTGTATCTAATAATAAGGAATCCAAGCATTGCACATTAACAATTAATCAAAAGGGTTACTTGGAATGCTAGTTACTCCTGTATATTAAAAAAATCAAAATGTTTTCCTGCAATTTCCACAAAATCAAGCACATGACAACCAAGGCAAACAGGCCTTGTGCATGTTATTGAATCGGTAATTCAGTATTCTTCTGTCTTGATTCAACACGGAAAACCATGAACACCTACCTACTGCCAGCGTAGGCAGGACAATGTTGCGATCGAGCAGATGAAATAAGTAAGCTTGATTGGATCGACAAGATGGATAAACACGCACGAAACGTACCGGTGTTGACATCGCCGACAGTGGCCTGCTTGTAGAGCCCATAGAGGATGAGCTTGTTCTCGTTGGTGGTCGTGTCAGGCAAAGTCTTGGCCTTCTCGGCGTGCTGCTCAAACTCCTCCTACCAAAATCAAACAGAAGGTTAACCAAACAAACCCATCCACCAATAAGCTACGTACTTCGGCACAATCAGGAAGAAAATAATAATAATTCGCAACAATTTCAGAGGTACAGAGTGTTGCTAACTTGCACGCCATAATAGTAGAGACGATAGTCACAATTCAGAACACACTTTATTTGTATAATATAGGTAAAACAAAAATAGATTTAGTACGTATAATAACCAGTCTAGGAAAACAGTAGCATCTCGTTGGCTCTGAAACCTGAACCACAGAATCCGTAGAGACGACGCTAAGAGTCCACCTAATCCAGACTCTGAACTTGTTGCCAGGGCCACCAAGCAACAACTGAACCGGCCGGCAAGATCAAGATGACAACCACACAGCAGCAGCTGACAGCACAAGCACACATACAACTACTTCACCAGCGAAGCCGCCGGCGGTCCCAAATCGACCTCTGAACGCTGCAGGTTCGGTGCCACAGCCCAAACACGACGATCTCTTTCTTGTTGGAATCGAAGATTGCAGATACAATACAGAGCGGCGATCGAGGATCCATACCTGCAGACCCATGGCGACGAGATGGAGGCGCTGCTCTCGGATCGTTCTTGGCGGTCGATTCTAGGGGACGGGGCGGGGGTGTCCAAGCTCGAGGCGCCTCTTGTTTATATCTACTGGCGATGACGAAGGGAAGGAGGAAGAGAACGGAAACCGGTTGGCTTTTTTTTTTTTGGTCAAAAAAGAGCCTCCCGCTTGGACTTATTTACAAACTGGTACCAGGACTCGTGTTCGTTCGTGTCGTGTGTAGCGACTGTCCTCTACGTATTCCTCTTGGATTCTTAAAATAATTAATAATACAGACGTTTATATGGTCGTATTTTAATAAACAATTATGCATAGTATCTTCAAAAATTCAAATCAGCACATATCTCAAAATTGACGAAATCAACATTAACATCCAGGTATAATAAATACAATATTATACGCATTTTAAATAATATAATTTTGCATTAAAAATAAACACAGCATTATTAATTTCAAGATAAATAAAATCTTTTCTGATCTGATCAGGTTCATCCGATCTCTTTTAAGAATAAACGAGATTATTACGAACTAAAACGAATAAGGGTAATGCTCAGGTACAAGTTAGAGCTCTATTTGGTTTATTGCCCCGTGACCCTGAACTGACGACCACGATGAATTAGAGAGATCGTCCCCAACGATGCCGCAAAGAGAATTAGTTCAAGGGTTCTTTTTGTGTTATGTACGTTCCTTAGCTTAGTCCGGAACTCCGGATATTCCGTGCATGTCCGAGTATACACAAACTACAAAACACAGAAAGCATGACTTCCATTCTCACATCCAAGCAAAAGAAAAGATTTCTGGTAGTCTGGCAAGTTTCTGTCAATTCTACATTTTACCTCTACCCTAATCCTAATTACCAAAACTTACCCCAACCCCTTCACAGTGCTGAGGGCGTATGCGATGCAGCCTCAACAGACTAATATGCCCATGCAAGCTCTGAAGACTGTCATTAGGAAAGGTTGGTCGCCTTTTTTCCCTGGTGCTTGTGTTGCAGTGCAGGTCCATGTCCATCCCCATCTTTGGGGCACCATTCATCAGCTACATAAGGGGCCTGATGCACCTCATGTCACCAGCTGCGTTGTCATGCCTCCACAGGACTGCTCCTGGCGACTTCTTGGTCTCCTTGCCTCCCTGTTGGTCTGCCTTGCCGAGTGCGAGGCCTAGCTCTACTCTGCCCATTCGCCTGAGCTAAATGCTGCTTCCTTAGAATTCTTCTTCTGCGGAGATGCTCGTCTCTTTCTACTGCCCGTAAAACCGCTTTTTGTGAGCCTCGACTCAACTATTTCCCACGACACAAGATTCTCTAGAATCGCAGAAACATAATCGGCCCTTCGATCCTGTAAGAATGAAATGGAAGCTAAATATGTCAGAAAATGTTCTATTTAACTGCTGGCAAACTTCAAGCAACATTTTCCATCTAACCTCGTAATCCAGGTAGTACGCATGCTGTTCCCAGAGGTGAAGAGAATTTTGTTAGTAAAAGATGTATTTTTAGGCAAAACAAAAGGAAAGAAAAATACATTTCGAAAAACTGTACCTCCCAAACATCAATCGCAAGGAGTGGCTGCGAAAGAAATTGATTCATGAGACTCTTGTGGATAAATGAACTCATGATGATATAAGAAGGGGGAATGTTGTGGAGTTGACACTCACAGAGTGGCCCCAGACGAGAGGGTTGATGGCATTTGGAGTCTTTGAGATGACCAGCCTACCATAATTGTCCGATGGGATTGGGCTTCTTGATTTCACATAAGGCAAACCGCTTCCTTTATCTACAAGCAGTTAAAGAAAAGATTATGTTCATCTGACCAACATGTGCAAGTTACATATTAGAACAGTGGAGGTCAGAGGCATGGTCATCAGCATCACTTACAGGAAAGCCAAACCCATCCAGAACCAAACTGAGTTAGTGCAGCATCCATGATGAATTGTTGGATCATACCATCATAGGAGCCAAAGTCTCTATTAATAAACTTGAGAAGCGTTCCGGTGGCTTTCCCCACCGCCAGGTTTCATGGATCGCCAATAGAAATCATGGTTCCATACCTACAAGCATGGCCAAGAATTAGCCACTTGAAGCATACGCTAGTAAGCAAAGATGCATTGAACGCAATGGCCAATGGTACCTGTGCAGCATGGAAGAAGGGGGGATGGGGCTGCTCCCTGCCCTCATTGAAGCAGGCGAGCATCATCTGCCCCAGCGACATGCCTTCCCACTCGCTACCACCTATCATGCCATTGAGCCGGTCCACGTGAATCTGCTGATGAACTCCCCAGTGCTGCTCCACCGTCTCCCTTGCTTATGTACGGTTCCAGAGCATCCTACATTACCATCCTGGGTATCTGTCATTCCACTCACTACTAACCTTAGCAGATCGACACTGAGTACGTACCAAAGGATAAGGAAGTGGCTGCTGCTTTATCCACTCAACATCCTCAGGCAGTGAAGACTCCAGTTCATCTTCAGAATCGGCATCAGTGTCATCATCAACTGCAGCCTCAAGGTCTGCTTGCTCGTCAGTAGCATCACCATCCACACTGTCATCCTCGGTCAACACATCCACCTCATTGGCACAACGAAATATCGGGCAATTGCGTGCCCTCCTCCTCTCTCCCTGACCAAAAGCATTCACTCTATCGAATTAAACCAACCATGTAATCAGGTCAGAGAGGCGTCCCTGACCCAAAACTGATGCTATTTTTTTCGTGATGACGCCGTTGGCGCATTTTTCATTAAGCAGAAGGGAGTTTTGATACATCAAGTGGGGAGACGGTAGTCGCAAGATTACCGAACCCCCGAAACCCACCACAAGCATAAACGATTACATGAGGGAAAAAAATGATGGTATTGACATGAAGAAAATGCTTCAGACACTTGTTCTTGCAGTGAAAGATGGTAGTAGGCTTCTAGGATGAGGAAAAAATTATCTACATAATCCTATTGCCTGTTATTGGAGAGGAACTCACGAAGAGGTGAAAACATGACCTGTTATACCACCAGAAAATAACAATAACAATAAAAAAAAAACAAGTAAATTTGCACACAAGAACACATGATACTTCCCAGTACCAACCGGACCAGTCACCAACTATAGTACTACACTACGCAGGTCATAATAGCCCACAGATAACCAAGCACAGGACTACCTCCCAATTCGAGCTACCAGCTAATGAAGGGCAAGGGGAGGGACGAGGGAAACACTGACCTCGTCTGCGCCTACTCTCCGCAGGAGGACGAGGCGGCGGCCAAGCCTTGGGGAGTCGCCACCGGCGCGCAGGGAGCAGGATGCGACGCCGGAGGAGGCGACGAGACCGACAGAGAGGCCGCCCCCCCACTGCCACTGCCACCAGCGCGGTGGACGCCATGGACGCGCTCTGCTTGTGGACGGACGGATGTGGCGGACGGAAGGGATAAGCGCAGGTGATTGCCTCGTGGGCTCAAACGGACCCAGGCTTTGGGGCTCACTTTAGTTTGTCGGCCCATATTTTATCAGGCCCATTTGAATGCTCGTAAGCCTCCGTGAGCTGGTTGCAAGGCCCAGAAGTGCAAGCGTGGGGTGAAGGCGTAGTTTTGTAAACTACGCTTTCTTCCATCCATAAACTGAACGTCGGAACCTGAACGACTCTTGAAGCATGCGTGAGGACAGCAAAAACTTTCACTGCATAAACTAAATTTGTAAGAAGCATCTCCAGATCCTTCCGTGGAATATTCATATGATAAAAATGATACGAAGACCCAATCATGAATTAGAAACGTACCAGAATATCATTTAAATTTGTCCGGAATAATGCAGGCAGGCAGGCACGCGCAGTGGTGACGATCAGCCCTGAACTATTGAAATAATGCAGCTCTTGTTGTGGGATCGACACCTCAGTGTCAGCCGTGTCAAAGATCTGAAAGCAAGTTGCAGGTTTTGGCGCTCCGGCGACGCCCGCCTGCCCGCCATGAGTGGGATTAACAAATGCAGGCGGGCCATCTGATCTGAGGTCAGACGACGGGTGCGGTCGCCATCCATGGCCGTCACCATCGCCGGGGGAGGGGAGATGGCGCGTTCCGGCCGCGTGCGTGCCGGCGGCAGAATCCGTCCGTCCTGTGCCGCCGGGGTGAGTGAGGCTTGACGCAATGGACAACAGCTATGCTGCTAGCTGCTCCGTCCGTCCCTGCAAGATGAGTACACTTCGGTGTAGAATACTTGCGCTGTGATCGTAGCTGATGCTGACAGACAACCTAATCCGTGGTAGTCAGGGATGGATGGATGTATCTGGACAGTCGTGGGTGGCAGATTTTGGCTGGTGATTGTCCTGGTCAAACCCTCATCGAGTCTTTTGTTTCTGTAAATGGAAGTTGAGTAGGAAAGACAAAGGTCAGTGTCAGTGAAAATCGTATGTGAATCCAGGCATCAATAGATAGGCCGGCCCCTTCAGTTGAGTTGATTCAGGAAAGGTGGAAAACAACAGTTTTAATTTGCTCAGTTACCTAAACCAGTAAATCTGTCTTTGACTGCTTGCTGCAGATAGAGAAAAAGAAAGTTTGTTATTTCAATGAAAAAACCATTTGGAGATTTGCAGCTTTGTGTTTCAGTTACAGAAGAAACTCCAACAGGGGCTGTTGTGTTGTCAGAATCAGCAGAAGCTTCCAAACCAAAGCTTTTTTTGCCATCAAACTATAATATCAACAATTAAACATGACGAGAGGAGGCGGTTTACCTTACTTACCAGTAATAGAAGAAATGATCTGGTGACAAGTAAATGTCAGGCAGGCGCCAAACTGGCGCTTTTGAGCCTTGCGTCAGTATTGTATATGATTCAAACATGTCACTGTAATGCCGAGTAAGCCTATGGGCACTTAGACTGGCCATCCACTTCCTCCAATTGCTGCATTATGTTATCTTAATAACCATATCATAGATGCTGTCAGTTTCAACACCTAGGACTTCTGAAGCATATAGAACAAAACAGATGCAAATGGTTCAACATCTGGTGTTTCTGAATAAACATAGAGGTAACATAGCAGGAGAATCCAGAGCAGCAGCCAGAAGATTTGTCCAATCTCTGTGTTGCATTCTTTCCACACCATGTACAGAAGATGTCAGTATAAGATGTGCAATTCAAGCAGTGTACTGCTTTTCTGTTCATACGTATATGTATACGTAATATAGACCGCGTTTGCGTGTTAGCTCATTGGCGCGAAAGTGGCCAAATTCTTCATTGGCTGATTTTTCCACTGATGAGACAAAATGACGAGAACGGAATCTTTGCCTCCAGTGGACGGGAAGATACCTGCCATCACTTTGTTTAGTCCCAGCTAGGCTAGTGCCACACTCAACTAGTACATGTCTTCTGTGCTTGAACTCTTCTGCCAAGCACCATTTTTATAAGATTAATCGGTGTTTTAGGTGGGATTCTATTTTATATTATCTCATTTGTTACGTTGCTTCTGTTGATTGAATTTCAAGTGATTTGCCCTTAGTGACCCTACTACTGCAATACTACTAAAGACAGTTTTCGCGACTCCTGTTATCAATCTGGTCAATTGTTGCACCAGGAGAGGGGGGGTTGAGCTCAGAGGGGTTCATGGAGATGGAGGGAGGGGCCTGTCTGATTTGTTCAGGAACACCAGCGAGGAGATCTTCCTCAAGGCAGTGATGGAGAACTCCATGGGAGTATGGCGGCGCCAAGCATGGAGATGCTGGGGTTCAAGAACATGTCGCAAGGTCTCAGAGAAGATAGTGAGGAGTTGTTCAACAACTGGCTCATGAATGGAGAGGCAAGAATTCTTAAATTTTCTTGTTGTTTATTTTCTCTCATGAAGATGATATAGTTTGTGGTTCAGAACATATGGTCCCTTTTGCTAGGGATCACTCACTTGTTCTATCATTTCAGAAAAGTACATAGTGGATGTTTTGTAAGCTATATGAACATGAATACTAAAGTGACACTTAATATGTTGGCTAATGTCTTCTCGGAATATATCACCTAAATGTATGGCCGCTTATTTGCAGATCCCAGGATTTGGTGCAGTGAACAATCGCCCTCGACAGCCATCTAGGTAAGATACTGGTAAATGATGCAGAGATAACTAAATTTGCTAGGTCTGTAAATATACACCAATGAGAGAAATTATGCACTTAATTGAAGCGAACACCTCAAAAAAAATATCAGTAATTTAATTGAACTCATATGCCTCAGATACTAAATAGATCGTGTTACCAATTTGTTTCTAAAGAGACAACCTCAGACTATAAGAAAGCATATAAAGGTGCGATATTACCCAGTTAAAGGTTGGAAAAGCATGAAAAGTCTACTCCTATGATTTAGTTAACTGTAACTCCCTAACTCACAAGGTGTTGTCTGAAACTATGCAGGTTGTCATCAGAAGCTGCAGGCCTTCCGAATCAACAGCGTGACATTGCTCAGCAAAATTTTATCACTGACAACTTGGTTCCACAGAATTTAGCAATTCCTTCAGTCGAATATCCAAATAATAACCACAACCAGCAATCACTCAAGTACTGTATTTATACCCCAACATCACCTTCCACAGTTTCTTAAATAAAATCACATTCTACTTTATGATCTATGTATTATAAGTTTTATTGATCTTGCTTTTTTTTTGCCATAACAGAAATGCAGCAGAGAAGGGAATGCAAGCCAGTGACATACTTCTAGCAAAAGTTAGTCATCTTTATAATCCAGTTGTTACTATATTCACAAATTTGTATATGAGTATTTTTTTCTTATTTTATCCATTTCTAGGCCTGGTTCCACAGCACTCAACCAATGACTAGAAGTCGTTCATCAGAGTTAAGGCAGGACCTTCTGATTCCATGTGCACTATTACCTTCCCAAATGAAATATATGGTTCTTGCCTCAATTTTCTTGGTCATATTTACAGGAGGAGGTATGCTGCAATGCAAACTAATTTGGCACCAATAACTATAGGAAGTATTGAAGCAACTAACCAATTAAAACAAGATTTTACAAACACAACAAACAGCACACCAGTGAGCAACACACCTGTTCATACACCAAAGTTTGTATCTCCTTCAAATTCATCAACATCCCTCTGGATAATCCCACATATGGCAGCACAAGATACTGTTACCTCAGTGGTGAGCATGCTCAAGGACACGCTTGAGCGCAAGAAGCTTGGTAGCCATGCTAACAAAGACACCTCAGTAGGCAATTCTTTTGGATTTTATGACACTCAGCAGTTTCAACAGAACATTCTTGGAGGAACAGATTTCTTTCCCATAGTAACGACTGCCCAAGTTCAAGATTCTCTGATGCTTCCCAAGGTCGAGAGGCCCATGGAACCAAACAATGGGTAACTTTGTTGCTCCTGCAAACCAGGTTTGGTTTGGTGCAGCGCCTCGAGAGCCTTCACACAGTGGATCCTCTACTGCTATGACCACTCATTCAGCTGGATTTGAAATGTGTGATGAGCTACCTCCTACAGGGCAAGTGATGTCTGTTTGTGAGAGCACTAGAAAAAATGCTGCAAATGGAACAACCGACTGCAAATCAAAAGGCAAAGGTACTACTTCTATCAATACAGATATCCTTGAGTTTAGCAGAACTTTACTATGAGTCACAACATGGATTTGAGAATGCTTGATCTTTTCTCCTATAACGATGTCATTGTTATCATGCCATGGGAGAATAAAATTGTGTTTATATTTGTTCAAAAATGTACAGAATACAGAGAGAGGGTACAAAAGGATACTTTGAAAGATGAGAGAAAGGTAAGTTCAACTCATACTTCTGGAGCATCAAAAGTTTGTTCTTTTGAATTATATCAATATGGATCATCTTTCTCATTTGCAGAAAGCAGCCCTAACACGAATGGGATCCATTTCATCAGAACAAGCAGGTATATCCAACAGATAACTTATTTCTAGGCACCAAATAATTGGCACATGCTCATTTCTCAAAGTAATCACTCACCCTAAACACGTGTTCATAAAATATTTGGGGAACTTGAAATATGAAATTTTCATGTACATATGTACTTGTGTCAAATGAGCATAGTCGCTTAAAATATCATATATTATTGTGCAGTTTCTTCTTAATCACCAAACAATCTAATTAGTTAACTCTGCAGCTGATAATGGAGATCCTACGAAGAAGCGCAGGGGTTGAACGCTCACGCAAGTATGTGATGGTCCTCCCTTCTTCACCCCCACACCCCCCAAAAAAAAAAAAAAAAAAAAAAAAAGGTCCTTGAACAATGAGTTATAATTATCATACAGTATGTGATGTTCCATTACATTCTTATTATGGTTCAGAATGGCAGAAGCAAAGGAAAGAAGTTCTACACCAGTAATACCATCTGACATGCAAGTTTACTTAAACGCTGTGAAACCCTAGAGAAGGAGGTCCGATCACTAAAACTTAACCTGTCTTTCATGAACAGGTGGGTACACTGCTGCAAGGGCACAAGTTTCTAAGGAAAAAAATTCTTGTCAAGTAATCATACGCCACCTTTGTAAACCCATTTAATTAAATGTTTATAAACACGATTACAGGAAAGATTCAGAGCAGACCAAGCAGATCGAGGAGCTTCAGAAGCAAAACGAGGACTTAAGCGAAGAGAATGAGCGGCTGCTGGAAGAGATTGAAAGAATTGTCTCCGACCCCAACACATGAGCGCCCAATCATTTTTTGACCCTTTTCTCTATACTAATAGAATTAGAATTGAAATGGACCTAGATACCAATACACAATCCAGCAGGGCAGCAAGAATTAAGTGCTAGCCTAAATGTACCATTCTTTTCCTTGATGTTATTATCACAAGTTTAACATATACCAATACTAAGAAGCAAAGGGATCCGAGATTACAGTTTACTTCCTATGACTTAAATTGATTGCAGCATGAAATGGAGCCCCAAAAAAGGTGGCAGCCTCTTGGCCTCTTGGGTATCAAAACAGGAACTACACTATTTCAAGGTTGATTCAGAGACAGAGTCCCTGTATGATATCTTCGCCAGATCAAATGATATAATCACTAGAGTATACAAAAGACAGCACCACATATAACAAAGAGCAGGATCAACTTTCATTTCAGGGCTATTTCAGAGATAGTTGTGCCACTGTAGCAAACTAGCACTTCAGATATTTGAGCATCTGAACATATGCTCATAAATGTAATTTCGTTTAAAGCTTCGATAAATTAAAAGATGCTAAGCTTATTCAAAATAAAAGAAGTTAGATTTCCAATTTCTCAAGCATGAGAGTTTCAGTTACATTACTTATTAATGGATCAAACATGAGAAATAAGACAGGCCCAACATGTTCATAAAATTCAAAGGATTAATACAAAGACGACCATCCATTCGATTCCATTTCAGATCTAACATCAATTCGATTCTATTTCAGTTTTCGATTCCATTTCATCACAATTCCAATTCAGCAGTTGCGACACAAACACACCATACATTTCCAAGACCAACACCCCACGATCGCCAAGAAACAGATATAGAGAACTAGAGCAGCACATACAGCGGCCCCCGCTCAGTGCTTGTTCCTCGGCGAGGTCCTCCTTTCCCCGGCCGCCGATGCAGCAGCCTTCCTCTTTGGAGACACCCTCGCCGGCGCCCCAGCAGCTGACGCAGCAGCCTTCCCTCTTCGGCGACGCCCTCGCCGGCGCTGCAGCCGGTGCGGCAGCCTTCTCTTTGGTGACGCCCTCGCCGGGGGCCGCAGCCGGTGCGGCAGCCTTCCTCTTTGGTGACGCCCTCGCCGGGGCCGCAGCCGGTGCGGCAGCCTTCCTCTTTGGTGACGCCCTCGCCGGGGCCGCAGCCGGTGCGGCAGCCTTCCTCTTCGGCGCCGCAGCACCCGCCTTCTCCTTCTCCAGCTGCTGCTCCACAGCGATGCGGTCGAACTCGTCGCTAAGCTTCCTCGCGCGCCTGGTCTTGGCGGCGGTGACGATGGCCGCGAGTGGCTCGTCCTCCTCTTCCTCCTTCTCAGACTCATCAGACCCGTCGGAGTCCTCGTCGTCATCAACGAGCTCCCGCTTCATGGCCCGCTCCCGCGCCGCCACCTCCTCCTCGTCCTCAGAGTCGTCGTCGTCATCGTCATCGGATCCAAGCGCGGCGAGCGACGCGGGCATGTGGCCAGCGGATCGGACCTTGGCCTTGGTGGCCTTAGCCTTAGCCTTGGCCAGTCTGGCGTCACGACGCGCGGTGCGGCGGAGCTTGTCGATGGAGCCCCTCGATGCGTCCCTGCAGACGGAGGCGCTTCACGCTGAACCCGCCCATGGACCAGTGCGCCTCGCTCGCCCACTCGAGGAGCGGGTCGGTGACGGACGCCGGCGGGTCGACGCGGTCGCCGGGGAAGAAGCGCGGCCTCGGCAGACCGCTGCCGTAGAACCGGCCGGGTCCGAGCGCCACCACCATGGTGATTGGTGATCTCCTCCTTCCTTCTCTCTCTCTCTCGGTTGATGTGGATCTGTCGCTCTCGGGTAGATCTGTAACTGCTTGCTGGCGGCGGCGGCGGCGGCGGGTGGGGGGGAGGAGAGAGGGATCGTGGGGAGGGTTTATAGGAAGAGGCGGCGCGTGGCGGGAAGGGTAGGCGAGTTTGGCGCCAAGAAAAATGGCGGTAAAAGACTCGAGTGGATCGAAATGGAATGGGGAGGGAGGGAAAACCGCCGCGTCGTGTGAATCGGAGGGAAATGGCGGGAGCCCACTGCTTCCCCCGCGCGGCGCTGACACCAGGGCCCCACAGGTCCAGATTTGTTTTTTGTGGGACCCACTGGTCGGACTTGGAGACGCGGCGTCAAACGTGGCTGTTTTACTGGACCGGCCCAGTGGCCCAGTGGAACCGACGTCGAGGGCTGAAAACCGAAAGAAGCTGGGCTTGACCTTAGGGTTGATCTGATTCTATAATGCGGGCTGAAAATGATTCTCTAAGATAAACTCTTTAAATATCCACTTCTCAAAATTGGGAGGAGTTTTTTCATCTTGCAACCTCTTGTTTGTTTTAAAGAATCACTCTACAGAATCAATGTAGAATCACTTCAATCAGAAAAAAAAAAATGTGTGATGGATCGAGCTCGTCCTCGATTGAGCCGAGAATCAACTCGGAGAGCTTTGCCAAACCGGCTCTTAATATTTTTCTTGGATTCATTGGTGTTTTGCAAACAAAAAACGTTTGCAAGCACCAGGCCTGACCAGTTCAGATATGAGTAACCCGCTCGATCATCTCCCTCCGTGTATAGCGTTGCATATATATGGTATAATTGCACGAAAGGTATTAAGAAAAATTGAAGGATGGAGTTTTGGTATGTTTTTGTGGAGTGAGCTTTTTTGGTGTGACACTCCTACCAATTATTTTAGATGAATAAGTGTGAATTGTAGTCTTTTTATTTAAAAAAATCAGCACACCAAATATGGATATGAATTCCCTCTTAAACTCCCCTTCATAATTTGTTTTTGCTACCGTCGAAAAAAAAAATCGCTACAACTTAAATCTCTATCTTAACTAATCTCTCACAAGTAGTCCCTCCGTATTTTTTTTTTGGGTATATATAGAGCATTTCATCAGTATCAAGGGTAACAATTACAAGTTGTACTTTCGTTCAAAAAAAAAGTTACGAGTTGTACTGCTCATGTATATTCCCACTCGCTAGTGAACGTAGCTAGTACACGGCAAATCAACACATGTGGATGCACCGGCCCATGCACGGCTGTTGGGATGGTGATTAGACCATGGCCAATAATAGTACATGGCCAAGATAGTACAACGGACAATGGTAATTCACCGTAATAGCATTTTGGTATCTAAGTTAACCAATTCACGAAAACGCGTCATTTCTCACTTACACACCTTCGACGCTTTTTGTGGATGATGACACACGTCCTTCATTTCTCTCCCTTGTCGATCCGTTTGTCACTTGTATTTTGATCCGAATAGCAAACATCCTTCACTCTCTCTCCCACCAACATCATCTCTCATTCTTACTGTTGTGTATTGGATTAATACAGCAGTGTATTATGAGTAAAAAGCTTGGTTAGAAAGCAACCATTCAACACGTGGGGGTATTTATATGGGTTCTTTGACTTCGTAGTACATGTGAAATGTAAACTTTTACATTTGAGACTTTCTATTACTTCTCAAAACTTCTATTCTAGCTAAGTTGTTTTCACCATCTCCGCTTGAATCTCTATTCCATCATTCTTCAAGACTTCTATGAAGTTGTCTTCGCCATTCCTGAACATTAAGCCGTAGTAAAGTCTAGAGCTTTTTGTAGTCTTTATCACCCAGAAGTTATCTTCTAAGTTCTTTCTTTTTTTCCCTTCTACGTCTTTGAGAAGTTTCATCTGCAACTTTTAAAATTTATGATAAAAAGTTTTTGGAACGAAGTTAGATCCAACACTTACCCATCGTATTTTGATAATAGTATACTCACTATAGGACTTTAGAGATACTTTTTCTTAGCACATGAGTTTTTTCTTCTTTCTTTTTATTTTTTTGAAAGCTCTGAGCTTTTTTATAAGAAAACTTTGAGCAAACACCATCGGGTCCAGTGGCCATCCGTAAATGGACCGATGGCCATCAGTCCGTAGGCCCAATCATAAAGACACGGCCCATCTTTGGGGTCCTCAAGGACAGAAATTGGGCCGGCCTTGATAATTTGGAGGAATATAAAGTGCACATCACTTTTTTTTTTGTTCACAAAGTGCAAATTTATGCCGTCATAAAAAATATACATTTATTTAATTTACTATTATTTCATCCTACAACCCATTTTCTACCAGATTCCAAACTCCCAAGAAGGCATAGAAATTGTCAAAAAAAAAAAAAAAAGCACGTGAACTCATAAAAAAACGTCTGTCAATTCAGACATGCCCGTTGCAGGTAGGATAATAATAAAATAACATGAGAAAGAATGCAAAAAAAGATGACACATTGCTGACTGTAAAGCCTATATAATAACAAGGTAATCATGGCACCTAAACAAATCATTCGTATCCACACCAGCATTAATAATTAATGTTGCAATGCACAGCCCATCACCTCGCATTCATCGACTATATATAGCGCTGTAATGAAATTATTAAAAAGCTAACCGAGGCTGACCAGCACCAAACGCGGTGTAATTAGCAGTTTCTAATCTAATCTAATCTATCTAGTCTACAAATTATAAATAAACTACACCGTATCAATTATTTGCATATTCAGCCCTCTAGAGTTAGGTTATTGACCGAAGAACTCATAAACCACCATGACAATGTGCCTTCTTCTTTTTTTTTTTTTTTTAAGAATGACACAAGCATAATTAAACAACACGCACGCCTTCTCACCCCTATGAAGCCGTTTCAAACTCTAACCCTTAAAGGATGAGCACTATAGATCATTCTCGGTCACCATTTTTTTTCGACGGAACGCCGCTACCACTGCTAATCGAAAATCCTAGGAAAATTAGGAAAAGGTGGAGCACCGGGATTTGAACCCCGGGTGGGTAGCGCCCCTGGACCGTTTTACCATTGGACTACAAGCCAATTCATAACTGACATGCCTTCTTCGCGAGCCGTTTCATTTTAAAAAGGGTGCTCACATAAGAGTAGTTTTTTTTCGCTTTTCGTCTTAGAGAAGTTTAAATTCCTTTTTTGTAAATAAAGTACAGTCTATTATATATGGGTGCATTTGTTGCAGCTAACGCTGCCAATTGCTAGCACAATAATATATGAGATGCAGATGCAACATCCGCGCTGAAAATGGCTTCCAAATAGAACCTATATCTTTGAGCCTCAATAATTTTATAAATTTAATTAGTGAATTCTTTTTTTTACTAAAATTAGTGAAATCATATACAATTCTTTTAAATGATGCAATATTGCCGTGATCTTCCTTTTTAAAATGAAACATGCCACTGATTTAGAAAAAAAAAAAAATAATAATATAACTATTCTCCTATACACAATGGAAGTATTACCCTACCTAGTGAAATCACAATAAGCAAAGTGGATCGTCCTTTTCCTACAAAGTATGGCAAAAAAATTAAAGATATTACCCATAAAAATACTCCTTCCCAGTTTTCAGTTTTCATGTTTGATGAACAACACGATCTTATATTAAGTTAAGTGAATAATTTAACTGAATATATAAGAATAATGTAGGACATGAATAATGGTATGGTTCAAAAATATATATTTTCAGAGTAAATATACTAGTATAGAGACATAACTAACTATATATCGTGAAAATTAACCTAATTGAGGAAAATTTGACTCCATGCAAAAAATCTCGAGTATCTTTCTTCATATATACAGTATATTATTATTATATATAAAAAAAAAAAAACTCGCAAGAACGTGCACAAATTGGAGCGTTGAACACGAGGGGTGGTCCGTGCGTGCGTGGTCGGTGCGGAAACCGCGGCGAAGAGGAGCCCGGTTCTGGGAAACTGGAGTCGTACAGGGACCTAGTCGCAAAAATACGCTCCACATCACGGACAGGGGCAGATAAATTAAGGAAGGCGAGGAAAGGGTCGGCAGAAAAATCCTCGAAGCAACCACCACCTCTGCAAATCCACCTCCTCCTCGTCGCCGTCCTCCTCCTCCCACACCGCGCGCGCGGCGGTGTTGACCCACCCACCCGTTGCTCCCCCCCCCCCCATCAGCGCTGGAGGCGGCGGTGCGAAAGTCCCCTGGACCCTTCGGCGGCGGCGGCGGCGCGCGGTTATGCCGAGAGGCTCCCAGGTGCGTGCCTGCCCGAGCGAGCGAGCGAGCGAGATAGATTCCGGTCCCTTGGGTGCGGAATTGGTGGCGGGAGCGCGTCGAGGGATCGGCTTGGGGCTGTAGCCGGGTGTGAATTCGGCGTGGTTGGTCGGGGGTACGGGGATCGGTGCGGCGGGTTGGAATTCGGCCCGTGAGATCCGTGGTCGGATCCGTCTGTTATCATTCATTAATTGAAATTGTCAAGTTGGGGATCGATGGGTAATTTGTGTGCTTGGAGGTCGCGTGGGTGCTTGATCTGTGAAATTAGGCTGGGGTAGCTGTGTGTCTGCGCCGCCTTGGTTTGATTAGGGTTGCCCCATGGTTCCAGGGCGTCATCGTGCTGGTTCATGCTGAATTATGCAGCTGTGAAGTATCATGTAGGTTTATGCTCAAATTGTGTATGCTGCTGCTGTGAACTCTAGATGCCTAATTGGTTTGTTTTAGGGGCAGCATAATCTGTAAACTGTAATAGATGTGGCTGTGGGTGTATTTTTTTAAAAAAATCCAGCTCTTGTGCCTTTGCTGTATCCAAACTTTGTGCTAATTTGGGAGAGGAGATAGGAAAACACCAATTAATTCGAACTTGTTGGGACCTTTGAGCTTAGATCCAATTGATGTATACATTATTGTCCACTGTAGAAGAATCCATTGGGATTTTCAACACATCAATATATGCTTGTTTTATTTTATTCTGATTCCGATGCGCTTATGCGTTGTGCCTTGTGCGTGATCTACTTAGCTAGGGTCCAACTACTTAGGAACCTAGTTAGGTAGATCACACGTTCAGATTCTGCGTGACCTCGTGTTAATTCATTTTTGCACATTCATGGACTGCCAATTTATTGCCTAATTACCATTTTCTGTACTTATGCAGGCTTCATCACCGTGCTCTGCTGGAGTTATAGCATTTTCACCAAGGATATGGAGTACACCCCCTACACAGCAAGTTCCTCTGTATCCCACATCTCGCTGCTCGAGGAAGTTCTTGGCTGGAGGTTTTGTCTTTACGGAGACTTCTTGGTCATCTCTTTTGTCAACTGCACCTGAGGATCACCCCGAGCTTAGCAACTGCCTTGCCTGGTCCCATGCTGTCAGACATTAGAGTTGCCTAGTGATTACAGTGCAGCTGTAGCACACCTATTTGAGCATGGTGGATCTGTTTCTCTGGCAACATTTCGGTAATCTTTGTCTTGGTGCTAATCAGCCAGCGAAAGTTACCATCAAGACATCTGTGGACACTTGAATCAACACTTAGAGCTTTGCCGTCGCATATAGGCTCTAGGTATCTGTCCACCAATCGCTAAGCTACTAGCATTACATATTCTGTATCCTGCCTATTCCAGTTCTCACACATATTTTTCCCTGTACAGGTTCCGGTTTTTGTTCTCTGCTAGCTTTCTTCTACCCTACCGCTGTAAGTTTTCAGTCTGGTTACGCTATCTTTCACCATCCTTCACTGTGGATGGCGTGACATTAGGTACGTGTGCACTCTCTAATGGAGACTTGGTCCAATCATGATTCATCAGTATGTAGCATTAGAAAATGTAGTTTTACTTAACTAATACCAGAATCCATTATGTGCTAATTTCAGAGCAGAGGTGTTCAAGATTTTGTTGCGCAAAGCATGGGAATAGCATACGTAGCTTTGAGAGGAGTCTCCAGTGACTTTGGTGTTGTAACATCCAAAGGCGCTCTTGTGATACATATATGAGTCCTGTTTGTTACTATATAACTGTTCTGAAATAAGGGCAGTTCTGTGCACCACCAGCTAATAAAATGGAGAGGTGAAGATCCTCTATAACCAGATGACTATAAGAACCTAGAATCCTGTCTAAGCTGTTTTGGATGTATCCTTACCTCGTTTTGGCATTGTGTTCCAGGTACACGATCATCAAGGAAGTTGGTGATGGAACATTTGGGAGTGTTTGGCGTGCAACCAATAAGGAAAGTGGTGAAGTGGTATGTCATTAGGCTTGCCCATTTGTTGCTTCTGTTACACCTCAACTTTTTTTTCAGCAGCTACACAGTTTAGTTGCCCATTGTTAGCCTTTTCACCTCATTAAGATCCTGGGCTGATAGGTTGCGATCAAGAAGATGAAGAAAAATATTATTCTTGGGAAGAGTGCATAAACCTCCGTGAAGTGAAGGTGACTATTTCTTCGACCTGTCTAATCTTTACAATGTTCTGTGGCATTCTTTTGAGTTACTTGTTTTGTTATTCAGTCCCTGCGAAGGATGAACCATCAAACATTGTGAAGCTCAAAGAAGTCATAAGGGAGAATGACACGTTGTTCTTTTGTTTTTGAGTACATGGTATGGACATAGCATAGCCCTTATTCATGTGTCGTTTCTCCGCTTTGTTTTCTGTAAGGTTTTTAAAGCTCATGTTCTTTCTTGTTATTTTAGGAATGTAGTCTTTATCAGCTGATGAAGAGCAGAGGGAAGCCCTTCTCAGAGACTGAAACCAAACTGGTGCTTTCAAATATTTCAAGCTCTGAGTCACATGCATCAACGTGGATATTTTCACCGTGACCTTAAGCCTGGTATGTGATTTTGCATTTATTTTTTTTACATTTAATGTTGCAACGGTTGGTCTATGGTTCCTGTTTGTTGCAAAACAAGTTACTTGATCCAGTCATTTTTCACATGACAATACTTCTACATGCAGTTCAATCTTGATGTCTTAAACACCATGTATATTTTGACTGGAGTGGCTATCACTTATAGCCTTTGATTTTTCTATATGAATTGCGTCTTCTGAGGCTACATAAAGTTCAGAAACATTTTTATTAGTTATAAATTGCTGTAGGTGAATGAGTATTATGATGTGGTTGCCTTCTTTTTTTTTTCAAATTTGTTGAGTAGTTTATCTATCATTATACATGATGAAACTTGCAAACATTAGTAAATGTTGTCTGTCTATTCCTGTGTGATGTAGTTGCAGAGTGATTCACCTTAGAACCAGGAAAATGAATACATGATAGTGGGTAATGGAAGAGTTCTTTTCATATTAAATCATAATTGATCTTGTTATAACTTGTGCAATTTCAGAAAAATTTGCTTGTTACAAAAGGAGCTCATCAAGATAGCGGATTTTGACTTGCTCGTGAAATTTCTTCGACCCACCATATACAGAATATGTGTCCACTCGTTGGTAGGTTATGTTTGAAGTCTTATAAGTGTACAAAATAATAGTATATATTCTAATGCTTACTATTGGCTAGGTATCGTGTCCTGAAGTTCTTCTACAGGCTACTGTTTACAATGCAGCAGTCGGTAAGTGCAAAATATCTGTGGCTTTACCTGAAAGCCGTAGAGTAAATTGGTGCCATTTTGTTAATATGTTTATTTCCTATCATATTTTCAGACATGTGGGCAATGGGTGCCATTATCGCTGAGCTTTTTCACTGCGACCACTTTTTCCTGGTTCAAGGTAAGCATGGTTGGCGTGTGTCAATCATTTGAACATATATAGTTTCACTCCCTATTTGAACTGAGGTTGAACTGAGAAAAGCATGCCACATAGGTGAAAGATTTTTAGTGTTGACCATTTTAATAAAATATGGTAGGATATAGTATTTCCTTTTTATTATTTAATTTAATTTTATATACAATGGAAAGTTAAAAAATAGTCAGCTTCTATCAAAAATAGCAATCAAGTTACTTTACCGAAAGGCAATTTTGAACACGTGATCCTAGGAAGCAACTGCCTTTCTTAGAATTTATTTTTGTATAGATAGGCTATCTGTAACTCCATGTTTTATCTTTTCAGTGAACCAGATGAACTCTACAAAATCTGTAGCATTATTGGCACTCGAATCAGCGCACTTGGCCTGAAGGTCTGCAGCTAGCAGCATCTATAGGTTTTCAGTTCCCTCAGGTATAGAGATTTATCTCTTTTATTTAAGATATTATAGATATTTATCTTTTTAAGATATTTTCATATTAGTGACTGCTAGTGGTATAACTGTGCTATGTCATTTTTTAGTGTGAAAGGGTACATCTTTCGAAGTGGTTCCCTTTAGCAAGCTTAAGATGCAATCAGCCTTGTTTCGGTAAGTGTCAAAGTTCAACACTCCTTTTTTTCTGGTTTTGTTTGTAAGCGTGTACCATTAAGTGATGGATAACAAATTACTATCTGCCACAGTGGCTTTGCTCATGGGACCCACGAAGAAGGCCAACAGCAGTGGAGGTTTTGCAGCATCCCTTCTTTCAGGTCATTCTTCTGACAGAGTTACATACTGGTTGATGAATTAACCTGCTTCACGACCTTACCATCATTGTGTTTTGCAGCCATGCTTCTATGTCCCTCCTTCACTTCGCTTCAAATCCTCCGGATATGCATCAACGCCGCCATCAGGTACCTCAATATCCTTGAGATATGCATACTCAAGTTTTTTTTTCATTAGCACATTACATCCTTGTTGAACAAGTTCACATAGTGGATCTCTACTTCTGTAGCTGGGGCTAAAGGAGCTGTGGATCAGAAGAACACTAGGAGATACTCCATGGGGACTGTACCCAATGCGAGGCCAACACTTAATTACTCGTACTTGAGCAATAACCCTCCAGCAAGAGCAGGTATGTGTTTGGGCTGGCATGGCCTACTCGGTCCTTGTTACGGGATTTGTGGCTTTGCTTCTGGACTTCTAGAGGTTCTTACTTTTCTGCCTTGCCTACATTGCAGCTGGTGTGCAAAGGAAATTGGAGTTGGATCATCAGGTGAATATAAATCTCTTAGCTGTTCATATAGCCAGTTGCTTTGCATCTTCAGCGACTCAATACTTGTTATCTTTTGCAGCTCCCAGAGACTAACCATAAGGTGACAAAGGCGAATGTTATGGATCAGTCTTGGTCCAGACCAGCAGCAGTAAGGAGCAATGGTGAGTACTGTTCCTGAACATTCTCTAGATGTGTAACTGTAAGGATCTGTCTAGTTATTACTTGAACTAACATTGCATACTTTGGTCTCTGGACAGGTAATTACCTTGCCAAGGATGAGAACCCCCGTGCACCTGACCTTGCCGAAGCTGTCTCAGCTGTCAATGGGCCCCAACAGGGTTTCGGGTTTGGGTTCCGAGAGGTTCGCTACAGACCTGAAGTATCGAACCCATGGGAACAACGTCAAAGCGCCCCTTGCCCGTGGGATCCAGGCCCTGGCATGGCCCAGCTGACCCCTTCGGCGCTCATACGAGATGCCAGGTGATAGGGCTCTCCTTCCAAGGAAGCTCGTAAGCTGAAGCGAAGCTCCAAGGAACAGATTCAATGGTCGCCCAGTCAAGTGTCACCGTTACTCTTTCCCGGCTACTTTACCTCAGAATAAACCACCAATCTCTGTTGCAGCAGTGGATGTTGCCCTGCATCGTCTATTACCGTGCTTGTGCGTGATCAGAATAAGAGGCGTCCTGGTTCATGCACCCGATCGCCCTGGTACCCCGCGTCCAGGGCTCCAGGATGGGTTGGGCGCATGGACGAGTGTGTCTCCATGTGACATTGTGTTTTATATGCTTTGTGATGACTGGTTTCAGTTGTTAATTGTGTTTTATATATGCTTTGTGATGTGACTGGTTTGTATGGAACGTGACATGCTCGGCTAAACATAAATATAAATTTTACTTGTTCATCTATTTACGAGATATGTTTCTTTTCTTGTTTTGTTGGCCTAGCAAACTTAGGGGCTGTTTGGTTTAGAAAAGCTCCTAGGACTTATTAGTCCCAGGGGCTAATAAAAAAAAGTCCCTCTAAAGAGAATTTTTTTTAGGGACAGGGAATAGGAAAAAGTTATCTAAAAGTCTCTGCCTGGTTTCTAAGGGACTTTTTAAGTCCTTAAACCAAACATGGAGGCGAAATAAATAAATTTTTATTAGTATCCCACCGCTCACGCAATGTCGCCAGATGGGCCGCACAAGCTCAATTAATATGCGCACTGGCGAGGAATTTTATTTTCAAATCTAGAAGAGAGCAGGGACTCGGAAGTAGGTGATTTCCATGGTCACGTCATCGTAGTGGATCATCGTAAGTGGATTCAAATTAATTTACATATCATGACGAATAATTTATAAACCTTGGCTCAACCGGACAAGAAATCCAAAACCTGAACAATAGGAGCAGGAACAATTATTCTTTTTGTTACGTAATACTGCAAACTAATCTGAAACCTTGACAAACTAATACAAACGCAAAGCATGTTTTTAACCAGATTGCCCTGTAATTGTACGTTTATTTGATGTCTATCCCTAACTCTCTTGTTAACTTCTGGCAGCTTTTGTGTACATTCTGAGGGAACTATAACTTTGCTATCTTTCGACCAAAAACTAATAAGCTTCGACGGAAAACTAATAAACACAACTAAAAATACAGGACAAACGAAAGCTGTGGACACCCCTATGTACGGAAAAAATGTCGCCGACTAGATATTGACACGAAGGGCCGTCAAGAAAGCTAGCGTGTGAGGAGAAGTGGACTTGCCAAAGGGCGTGCACCACCGTGGCAGCTTCTCGACAACCCTTGCGACCTGTGGTGTGACTCTATTCACATCAGTTCTTAGTTTTATCAGGAAAGGAACATCTGCCGCTTCTTTAGCTTCTGTTTGAGATGTTTCGGTACCCTTGTTCGACCAATATAGGGTTAGCTGATATTTTGTCGGTGAGTTTTTGCCCCTGCAAACTGGATTGTATGCCACCCATCTATCTCGCTCTTATCGCCAAGTGAGACTATTTTCTCTGAATCCACTGAACAGAATACATGAAAAAAAAATATGTCAAATGATGTAGAAAGGGAAATCAGCTACAGTCATATTTTCTAGCATGCTCAAAGCCTTAATGGTACTCATTTGTAATGATATTTATCAGCTGACAAGCTAAAAGCAATGATCTTGCCAGAAATTTTTTTTTTTAAGTTATATATCTATTATTTTTTAATTTAATGGTTCAACTCACCTTGCACTGTGAAGTCATCGATTTTTCTTTGTTAATTCCAAGTGTCCAACGTGTCGATGACTTGGTATCAACTGATACTACTGTCTGTCGAGCACCACCTGTAACTGAATCACTTTCTACAAAGGAGCACAGGAACTTCAGACTTGCTCCATCCAGTATTGCTCTCTTTGTAACTCCAACAACCATACTTCATTTTAAATGTAACAAAGTCAGTAGTCATATTCCTTCCACAAGAAAATTCTTCATCTCCAAGGTCCACTAGTTCATTTGTCAACTTTCCAGGTGTATTGGAAAACAAAGAAATATAGGACAGTGGCTCTCTATTTCTGTCATCTATTCCTGTGGTATCAACGACATGTACAACCTGAAAGGAACAGATCATCAAGTTAATATATTCTGTTGATTCGCAAAAAGGAGTTACTACCACCGATTAATCCAAGCAAGCAGGAATCATCATGTGCCTTACACAAATAAAAAGAACAAGATGGCATCCAAGCCATTGATAACTAGTTTTGAGATGCAGTGAGGATATGGTGCAAGTAGCATTGTTCCCAAATACCAAAACATACTGATGAGACAGATGAGTACTTGGTTTGGTTTGGGTTCCAAGGGAGAAATTTGTTATCGAAATTTCACAGGTATGCATAAACACATACTGTGATAAACCCAGCTCGAGGCACTGCAGTATAACAGTAGCATAAGAGGTGCTTACATTTACAGATCGGCGGCGTCCTCCGTAAATGCTGGCACAATGCCAGTTGGACGCCAAAGCAAGTGAAAGACAAAAGGATATGAATAATAGTAAACCCAGAATTCGTTTATCACCTAAGAAAAGAACAACATTATACAAAGCTTTGGGAAGGTAACTAAAAAAACCAATGCATAAACATAAAGCTACAAAATGTAATTAGTTTATTTAAGAATTAAAAGCATGGTCAAATGATAGTACATATAAAAGGTAGGAAGCCTTTTCCGACAGGTGAAGAAATACCAGGAAATGCAACACTATGATTATTTAACATACATTAGTTACATAACTGCAGTATACATCAACAGGTTGATGTCAACACAGAAGTGTCTGTTGGCAGTGCAAATAGTTATAGATTATTAAATTACTGATTATGCAGTGAACAAAACTGAAAATGCTGTACAGTGCAAGAGTAGCAGATAAAGTGGAAAGTAAAAAAAAAAAATGCAAAATAAGAATACAAATATTAATGAGAACATAACTTTAGCGTTAAAAAGAGATGTAACTATATCTAGGATGTCATGATTTACCTGAGATATGAATGTATGAAAGAAGATACACAAACGTGGAACAGACAACAACAGCAATGGCAACTGAAACTATTACATTTCAAGCCAGTCTGGTAGTCCTCCAGGATTCCTGCATATTAATGCAAACTGAGGTTGAGAAAAAAAAAAAAAGCTTAGATGCTTTAGGTTGGCTTTAAGTTTCAAAGAACGTCAAACATTAGCCGAAGAGATGATAAAGTGCAAGGTGTCTACATATTACCTGTCAATGCGTACAATACTTCCAACAATTACATCAGCCATGCGAACAGCCAAACCAGCAGAGGACACAACTGGTACAGCCAAACCCAGAACCAATGTGACAACCTTAAGCTGTTTAGGTAGCGAACAGGGGAGAGAGTAGCTTCCAAAAACCATCTAGAAATAAACAACAGCCATAAACACTCAAGACAATATCAAGCTATTAACAGAGACAGTATCAGCAACTTACATGCAAAAGCAGGCGAAACAAGCCAGATGAGTGCTATATATGATGATCCAACCTTGAAATAAGTTCCTAGTATCAAAGCTACTAGCCACTGGATAAACCCAGATTTAAAAATCCACCTCTCAGCTTCCAGGTCAATAATATTTTCCATCGTTCGAAGAGTTATGCCTGTTTTTGTTTTGGAATACACATGTCGAAGATGCTTCTTCAGGAGAATAAATCCAATATGCTGACCAATATATGCTCCAAGCAGTGCAGGTGAACCAAATAAGCCAATAATTAACCAGGGGTTTGCAACATATGGAACAGGAAACGGACATATATAGGGCAGAGCAAATGCTACCACAACTGGTAAGCAGATAGAAAATATGAACATTAGAACGATGCTCAAACATGATATTGCAAAGGACACCAGCGCAGGGTGTCCACCCATAATCAATGATGTTCCCCATATTAGAAGTGACTGCAATATGATTGAGTTGTGAAACATGGTAGCTAGTCGCTGTGGATACACCACCATGTACTTTCCCTGCAAGAGTGAACACATAGACAGGAAAGGGGAAAAAATAAGTTGACTGCAATATGAACTTCACAAAATCTGAAATTAAATAGTTTAACAATGTCCTGTTTCAGCTAATATTGGTGAATTTTTTTTTCCAGTAACCAACATGACCAAGGACAGATTTCATGACACATAATCAAGATCATTGGCAACACATAATGGGAAAAGAATTTACTGCAATACCAGGATATCCAAGTAAACAGCTTTATCCTGCTCTGTGTTTCCTTGCTTCCGTTCTCGTGCATCTTTCAAAAATTTTGGAGATGCTGCAGAATGGAGTAGGAAAAGCAAGCATGTTATCTCCAATATGCTGAAGAGACCCCGGTTTCAGAAGCGTCATCTTGTCATTCTACAAAGTAGATAACAGAAACAATCACAAACCAGCAGTTAACATGTTTAGGATTCAACAAAGTGGATTATCAAATATTCTTTTGACCCTGTAATATTTTTACCATATTAATCGAGGCCATGTTCCATTCCAGATTTATGGGTACATGACCTTTGTGCTACAGCATCACATAAAATTCTAATCTCACAGCATTCAAATAATTAGATATCACTAAGAACCAAACAATTGCATATTGTTATTAGCCACCTTGCGAGGTTGCAGCAAAAACAGAAGTAGGCATTTACATCTGCTGGCAGCATATTGACTAATATTATCAATTATTGGGAGTCTGGGACCTTTCCCTCTCCATCTCTGAGTATAACACATTACATAATAGATGCAAACACAAATATACACAAGATTGAGAGGCTCTTTTTTTTCTTTATTGTTTAATGATCTGTACAATGAAATCTCTCTCCTCTCCTCTTCATAAAAGATTTTCCAGGAAATTTGAGAAACTATTAAATTTTTTTGAGAAACTATTACTGCCTGACTGCCTGTTCATCAAGCAACATTATTAAAGAAGCTTAGTCATTCTTTTGCAAAAAAATAGCTTAGTCATTGAGTGAGGTTTCGTAAAAAAAAAAATACTTTCAATTTTAAAAAGAGAAATAAACAAAGAATTATCAATGGACAATAAAGAACTTTTTTATCCACAACCTTATATCTGTACAAGTCATAAACATGTGGGAAGAAAAGTTTGGCATTAATAATGATAAGCCATGAGAACAAACCTTTGTATGATACACAGATGTTGTATCGGTATATGCAAAATCAAGTCCAGGAAGACGGCCAACTTCCTCATATATTTGAAAGTCGGTAGCAGATTTTATTGCTCCAGAACGAAAAACATCCTGCAATTACAGAACATCAATCCCCTGGGAAAACGACCAATATTAATCTATCATGCAGCACCAAACTGACAGGTCTGGAACTATCTTCTTTCATCCAAGCAACAAAAAATAACTCCCTTTTTCTTCAAGCTCAGTTTTAGCACCAAATACGCTGGTTTGAGGCTGGCAAACAATTGTATATACCTAATTTACTAATAGTTTGAAGCTGGAGGGAGGGAGATGCTACCTGTGAAGCTATCTGAGCAGATGGGTATTTGGCTACAGCAGCAAAGCTTTCCAACGCCCAATGGGGGGTACCCTGTCATACATTAAAAAATTTAGGCTAAGTATGTAATTCTCCGTTTGATTGTAAGTTGACCAACAGTGAATTGTAATCCACAGCACTCGAAACAACAAATAGTTATTGACAGTATTAAGCCTACCACTTGTATCTTAATTTCCTGCATTTCTATTTCTTCAAAGTAGGAGTGCCTTGGCTCTCAAGTTGATCATGAGATGCCTTGGCTCTCAAGTATATTAGAGCATCTTGCTTTATGCAAGTAATATGCTTATTGGTAGGTAAGAGGCTCTGCCTATATAAGCAGCAGCCACCCCTCTTGTAAGAACAAGCTATTGCATTTCAATTCAACCCAATGGCCTTAGGTCAAGCTGACCTTTGGGCTTTCACCATCTTGATCCATGTTTGGGCAACAGTTATAAAACCAAAAGTAGCCACATACACCTTCATGCTTATATTTTTTCTTATTTTTCTTCCATGTGCAAAATCTTACTAAACATCCCATTTGCCCAATTTCTCAGGAAAACCTTTTATTACGATCAGGCAGTCAGCAACAAAAGAAAATTTAAAACACAAGGAGTCTAAACCTTTGGTACAGATGCAAATACAAATATAATCTCAACATCCAAATGGGGAATATTACAGAACTAAAACAGACCTGGAAGAGTGTGGATTTCCCACCGATACCCATAGCTTCCAGATCAACCGCAAAATTTACTGAATTTCTCCAGTGGTGCTGCATAAAGTTAACATTAGGATTCAGGAAATTACACAGCATGTGCGACATATGACTTTCAATGACTTGTTTAAAGTAATAGAATTACAGTTGGTCAATTTTATTACACTTTAAGAAGTGCCATGAGGGAACTGTTCAGGACACTAATAGAAGGTAAAGGACTCCTTTAGTGAACAAGTTGGGGAGCAGAAACAGAAATGGATTAGGATATGCAGATCTTGAGGCAAGGTAACATCTTGACTTCTTGAGTAGTATGACTAGTATCGTCAATCCCATATGCTCCTACTTCTGCAAGTGCTCAATTATGGGAAACACTAACATAATAACCCTTAACAAGGCAGCTACCAATGTAGACCCCCTGCCAAAATTCTGGCACCCCCAAAACTAGGCATTCACGAATACCAATGCCTACTGAAATGTATTCATTGACACAGCAGGACAATTTAGGAGTGAGGAGTTTGCCAGACACGGAACAGTTCAGTAGTTAACAAAACTCACAACAGTTTTCGCCCATGCATAGTGCAACTTAATGAGGTCCTCTATTGCAACAAGTGTTACAGGAGAATGTCAGGTGCTATTATAGTCTAGTAGCAGCACTTAACTACTTAATACTTCATACAGTAATACTATATACAACCTGGGTACCAGCGCAAGCCACAAGCAGGCAGGACAACTATACTATTCGACTAGCCACTGATTAATCGGACCTAATTGATGACTATCGACTAATCATGATTATTCGGCAGATCGATGCCCATACAACTAGGTGATTTGAAAACACTGACCTGAATTGAACAGGTGGTAGCTAAGGCAATCTTACAGCACATATGTGTAATATGTGTATGAAGTTTAAAGATACTAACCTGAGTTATAAAACTATGGGCACCATCAAGACCCTCTTCTTCTCCAGTATTGAATAAAAACAAGATACCACTCTTAAACCCATGTGCCCACTGAGCCACTCCCGTGCAAGCTCTAACATGACTCCCACACATGAACTGCAATCTCCAGCACCTTCCTGAAAATTCAAAAACACATATATATATCTGAAAAATGGACAAAACTTGTGGATGTCACTACTATTAATTAATGTACAAAGAAAATAAGTAATGATGTTTTACTGTTACCACAATGCCTACATGGATATAGCTATATAAATTATTAGTGAAATCCTGCTCAACAGAACGACCAGGTAAAAAGTATGGCACTATCAATCACAAACCATTATCTGTATGGTTCCATGAAAACATATTGTAAATGTCTTCTCATTAGATATTCTTTGAACTCACACCAATAGTCAAGTCCGTTATTTGTTGTTAATTTCTTTCCTACATATATTAATGAAGAGGGTATTGAGCCTTACGCTGTCTAAACAGTGTCAATATCGCAGCGAAGAAACCAGAATCAAGTTTTTCCTCAGCTTCTGGTAAATATTTGGGGGTAACTCTCAACAGCACATGCTTTAAGTCTGAATACAAGAGAGTTTTTCCCTTGAAAAAGACCATCGGATAAACGATTTGCACCTATATCTGTGTGAAACATCTCCAATTGAACATCAACCTCCCAATGAGCTGTCTTCTTTATTTTTTGCTACTGCATATACATACTATTGCATGGGATGTCAAAATAGGATACAAAGTTCCACAAAAATGCTCAGCTGCAATAATGTTACTGATCATGTTACGCACAGATGACACTACTGTGGGTAAGGAAGAGAATGGCAAATTATGAACATAGGAGGCAGGAAGAATTAAATGGATGAATCCTAACTTCAATTTGCATTTTCTTGTTACCAGTTCGCAGCAGCTTAGCAGCCATTAGTTACTCTAATTTTGTCCAAGTTTATAGAAAAATATATTAACATCTACAAAACCAAACAAAGGCAAGTGTTGATTGAAACTGTGAAAGTAGGCTGCATGAATGAACAACCTGAACGGCACGATCTAGGAATTCGAACCGACCGGGTGACCCAAGCCTGTCAAATACTTGACATGCTTGCCGCAGAAGCTTCAGAGAACCCCTCTGCCAGCCTGCTCCGCATCAAGGGGTAAAGGAAGGGTTTCCAAACTGATCTGATAAACAGACCATGATCCATGAAGGAATATTATCAACAATCCCAGTAACAGGTAAGCACCCCTCCTATGCTTGCGCCTGTCATCATTCGAATCAATTGCCTGATCAACTTTGGGCTTTCACGGGCTGACACACAGAAGAGCCTTGTCCTCGAGGCATTCTGATAATCTGAATGCAAATAACGCAAAACAAGAAAAAAGATAAGCGTTGTCTTCACAGGTACCACTGCCAATAGACAATTGATCAACAACTAGCTCAGTTTTTTCAGAAGTATTTTTTTTCAAAGAAAAGAAGTAAAAAAATGTTTTTCTTATATGTTGACAACAGGATAAGTCCATCCTGCCTAAATAAGTTTATCCATGGATTCAGGCAAAATACAATATGAATAAGGCACAAAATGTAAATTGGTGCGACTTTCCTCACTTCACTCCATAAAATGACTGCAATTTTACTCAGCACAGCTGTAGTGACACACACCACCAAGTCATGATAGGGTAACCAAACTGACCAGGACAAGAAATCAATGAATGAACAAAGGTCCCAACGCTGCCGCAGGTTTTAAAGAAGCTGGTCTAGTCTGGACCAGTATCATACAAGAAAAAAAGGACGGCAGAAAAGCATGTGGCAGGCCACCGCAGGATTTTACAACCCATCATCATCATTATTTTTCACTACTTTCACTTCCACACGCGGAAATCAGGAGGAGAGGAGAAAGGGACGCGGTGGCGTGGCCCCTACCTATCCTACCTACTAACTTGGTCAGTCGTCGTCATGGGTTAATAATAAACAACAATTCATCACATAATAACCGACGAAACTAATGCTGGGCTTATCTCGTGCGCTAGGCGAGACTTAGCACACGCAATCTCGTCCAACCCCGTGCATTGAGGAGCGGGAACAGCGTGTGGTTCCTAGAAATTAGATCTAAAAACAAAAGCAAGCGCCACCGCCAGCAGCAGCGAGGAGGAGAATTGGTGCTCGGGTTGAATTGCACCCGGGAAAATCTTCCCACCCCGCAAAGGGCGGAACAAACCGAAACAAAAACTGAATGGCGGGCGGTCCATCAATCCCCAGCAAGCAGGATTTGGGTTTGGTTGTGGTAGTTGTGGCCTCGTGAGCAAGAGCAAGCAAAGTATACTAATAAGCATACTAGAAAGGGTAACGGAAGTACACCCAATCCGCCATCTGGGAATTGAATTACTTACTTTACCAGCAGACGAAGACACGAAGGAGGAGCGAGGAAGACGACTTGGCAGATGAGATGAGAATTCCCTGTGGTGGAGACCTGCGGCAGGGCAGGGGCAGGGGCAGGGGCAGGGGCAGGGATGGGATGGAGTCTCGGAGACCGTTAGCGAGCGAGGCGAAGGCGAGGGTTCCGTGATGCAGCTGCGCTGACGCGTGTTAGTCGTCTCCGCCGTCCGCGGAGGATTTGCGGGATACGGGTAGAGGAAGAAGAAGACGGAGATGAGAGCGAGAATTTCTCAGTTGGGATTTCCGCCAGCACAGCACCACGATCAGATCAGGGAGCTTCGGTTCGGCTCGGCTTTGACTCGACCCGACTCGGCTCAGATCCTGCGCGCGAGGAGGCGGAGGATTTGGACGGCACATCGTCGCGAGCAGGCGTGCGGCCGGATGGGCCGAGTGGCGGTACCCGATTTTTTTCCCACGGGAATAGGCCTGAGATCGAATTTGGGGCCCAACTAAACTTGGAGTCTCTAGTACGGTCCTGCTAGACATGTTTTTTCCTAACACACTCATATTTAGCTATATAGGGTCAATTTCTCAAAAAAAAAAAAAAAAAAAACTATATAGGGTCAAAGTGGGTGTTTGGTTTTAGAACCTTTTTTTTTTTTTGTGTTGGGAGTTAAAAAAATAGTCCTTAGTAAGTTTAACATGGGAGACTTTTTTCGGGGCTTTTTTGTTAAAAAGTCCCTAGACCTTGTTTGGTTCAAAAGTCTAGAAGTTTTTTTTTCGGTCTTAGGGACTTTTGAAAAAAAAGACTTTCAAGGAGGTGGTTGAATTTTAGTCCCAATACAAAAACAGTCTCTGCGAACTTATCTATACTCTTCTTCCTCATGCTTCAAGTTATATATATTGAATGATTATGTTGTCGCCTTTATTGAGCACGATATATTTCTCTGGCTGTAATCGAGGATGAAATGTTCAGACTTCCATAGCAATGAGAAAAAGCCGCGCAAAGCAAAAAGCCCCAAACTTGAACTAGCATTATATAGGACCATAACTTATGTTTTATGTATGATATATTTGTGTAAGTTTCAAATCTTTTTTAAAATGCAGTTATCACAGCTTGGTTAATTTACAGTAATGTATATCATTCTTCGTACTGCATATGATCATTTCTCAGTGCCATGTTTTTTTTTTTTTCTGAAACTGCCATGTCTTATGATTTTTAAAAAAAGCGCTACTTTGCACGGGGGCACATTGGTTGGTTCCCTAGTTCGGAGCCAGCCAAACCAAACATAGTGTAACGTGCAGGATTTTTAAAAAAACTAAAGAGCATCTCAATACCAAAAATTACTGAAGATCAGCTTTGTCTGAGCATCTAAATACCAAAAAGGAAACCACCGATTCAAATGCTCGTGCCGTGAGGATAAAATGAAGGCACTAAAAACCATGCATACTGATATGATATTGATATGATGCCATCTTGATTGCCAGCATAGCACCAGCGGCAGCAGCATCTCAGCGAAGCGAAAAGATGAACCATGCCCTGCCCCTCACCTGGATACTACAGTGACACTCCTGCAGGTAGGCGACGGAAAAGGGAGCATCAGCCATCTGCATGACCCTCGTTGCGCTGCGCGGACGTGACGTCGTTTTACAGTTATTTGAGTACCATGCACGGCTGCCTGCGGCGGGCTCTGGCAGTCCGGGCATTTCTTCATGGTCGGCCGCTGGGGCTCAGGGCGTCGTCGTCGCCTTTGACCATGCCATGCCATGGCATGGCCCCCTGCCTGGAGCTGGAGGCCGACACCTGCCGGCCATGCCGATGATGCACCTACTGTACGCGGCAACGCCCGTCACCCGCAGCCGCAGGCAGCAAGCGCAGCAGGCAGGCTTTTCTCCCTCCCGACCCAGCTGCGTGCAACGCCGATAGAGTACGATGCCGCCGCCTCGCCGAGTCGCTGTCCCGCCGTCCCGTCTCCCTCCCTACGGCTTCAGCTCAAAAGCTGCATGCTGCCAACTTCGGAGCCATTCCGCCGTCCCTTTTCTCAGGTTCAGGTTCAGGGTCACCTGCGCACGAGACACGAGCCAGGCTCACGTGCAGTGCCACCCCTATCCTTCTTATCTGCATCTTTTTCTTTATTTTTTTCTTTTTTAATTTCCTATTGTACTGTACGTACTACTTTAGATTTAGAGTATTTATATTTGTTTTCAGTCTAAAAAAAAGAGTATTTATATTTGTTTCAGAAAAAAAGGGAGATAATCAGCGCATCAGAACCGTCACATCCGTTGAATTCGTGCCAGCAAAAGGGACATCTTTTCTGTCCTTCTGTTTCAGAAGGGGCCTATCACGAATACTACCATCCCAGCAGCATCAGATTTTGCATCGATCTCGTAGCACAGCCTCGTAGCACAGCAAAAGGTAGCACCCACAGATGCTACACCTGCTATCTACACTCAAGTATCAGGTTCGCCACCAGATTTTGTTTTACACAATCTGGAAAGCACACAAAACACTTGCATCATCTAATGCAACAACAACAACGACTGGGCGGTTTTCATTCTTGGGTCTGGGTACAACAAATACAAAAGCATGGCAGTACAACCTTAGTAACACAGGATGGAGGCGTTCAGTGCCCCCACTGATACATGGGGTAAGTGATCCAGCTCTTACAGAGAGTTCTCTTCTTAATGCGATAAACAAATAGCTACGGCATGGGCGTGGACGAGGGCGGGTGTTGTGGGCTGGCTCATCAATCTCCGCGACGACGGCTCGCTAGCAGCGAGTCATGCGACAACATTCTCACCTAGTGGCTGCCCACCCAAGCTTCATTCTCAATCACCTGCAGAAATAGTTTGGATCGCTGTCAGCGCAATTGGGGAAGCAAACATAAGGATTCCAGTTTCTCAGATGGTTAAAGACTTAGGGTGATCAAAAAGGAAACTCACATCTTGGCATCGGGATGGAGATGGAGAGCTGGTGGTCGAGAAGGAGGTCCTATTGGACCTCGCTTCGTCCATCTCCGACCACGAGTCCCGCGTCCCAGGCCACCGTCAAAAGAAGGGCCTCAGTGGCTGGTTCTCCTGCTTCACGTTCCCCAAGCAGCCCACCACCGGCTCCAGCACCACCGCTGCTGAACGGCTGGCGGTCCCTGCTCCTGGGACAGTGAGGCGATGGTGACCTGGCCCAGCTCCTGCGGCGGCTCAATGTGGGAGTAGGAGTAGCCACCAGGCAGGAGGCCAGAATCTCTGCCCTTCGATAATGTAAACAGGGGCACATTGGATGGCAGTGAGTGCCATGAGTTATCTGATGGAGAATCAATGGTGAAGCCCCTCGAGTTTCCTGATGCTCCTGAGAAGAAGCTTAGCTCGCCAGCATCGGATTTAGCTCCAAGAGGGTACCTGCAAAATCAATTGGTTATGGATATGCGAAGATCACAAGCTGAGCTGACAGAAAACATGCCAGTCCGGCACTATTGCTTGAGTCTACTCTATTAGTATGATATTTCTGCCTACAGCAACCGGCTAGACATGTATGAAGCGAAATAGATGTAGTGGTGATAAATAAATAGCTAATAAGTCAACCCCCGACAGAAAAATCAAGCTCAAGAAGCACCTAAAATCAGTAGATGAACTATCTTGTCTTGAAAAAACAAAACAGTCAAAAGGAGCATAATGAGTTATAAATCTCAAGCTATAGCAATCGCTGATACTCAAATCCTTATACAAACTCATAACTACAAAAAAAACAATGTGCCTGAGAGACAGTGTACAAAATAGAGGGCTAATAAGAAAATCTGTCTGAAAATAATAGTACAGACCTATGTTGCATAGGGCATGGACATGGCAGCTGCGAGCCTAAAGTTGTTCAGAACACACTAATATATAAATTTATTTATTTATAGACATCTAAGATAGCAGAAGCAGCCAGGCCCAGGGCATAGCAGGCACGGCAGTCCACTTCCAATTAAAACTGCAAAATATTTCTATATTGTACATTAATAGTTGGGGGGCTAAAACTGCAAGAAGCGAGTGGCAGAACCGCAGAAGTGCTTTTTGCTGTGGAAGAGTCAATACACCAAAGTGTGACTTGATGTAATTATCCTTTTGCAATAATAGTGTAAACAGAGAAGAAATGAAAACCATAGCATCATCAATAATGGTCCCAGCTCAGATACATGGCAGTACCTCTCAGCCCCCACCTAATCATGCAAGAAAACCTATTGTAGCAGAGCTGCATTCCAGTAGTAATCAGTAAGCAGCCCAAGCAAAACCCAACTAATGGCTATTCGATAGCAACAACAACAAGAACAAAAAAGGGGGGATGTTGATGTAACCATAATTTGCTGCCATAGCGATAGTGAGCATCTGAAGTGTCGACGTTGAGACGGGACGATCCAGCCCCGCCACCAGGGACAGGCCGTGAGCCTTACCCCCCGCCGCAGCAAAAGTGGACCTTGCGGCGGCGGCGGCGGCCTCCCTGGTGTTGTTGTTGCTGACAGTGGACAGCTGGGCCTGCGACGGGTGCGCGGGCGAGGCGGTCTTGGATTCCCACAGGCTTTTTGAACGGTTGCGGCCACGGTGCATGTGGCGCTCGCAGTACTTTGAGTCGGGGTGCGCGCCTCCTTGGAGCACCGCCACTTCTTGCCGTCGGTGCGGCGGCACCGCCACGGCTCCGGGTCCAGCTTCTTCCCATAGTAGGCGTAGTAACTCACTGCCATGAGGGAAACCAAACCAAACCAAACCATACATAGGGTGAGACTAAGATTGAGAGCACATCGAAAAAAATCGAATCCACAACCATCGCCTGCTTCACACCACAGCCGTAGCTAGCTAGTTAGTTAGTGTGTGTGCGTATATATTCTAATGAAATGATGTACTTGCTGCTACTGGGGTAGATCAAAAGCGCATAAACATTTGACCAACCCAATGCAAAGATGCTTTCCTCATGTTTTGTTTAAAAGTTTGAATAATAAAAGAAAGAATCCCCATCCCCCATTGTGTGAGCAAGCAGGAAAGGATGTGACAAAGATCCACCCCACCTCACCCTCAATCAAATAGGCAGATGCCAGATACAGGCGCCGCATGCTTAATGAATCATGCGATGAGATAAATGATTCGCGGCAATACCCAACCAATCAATCAATCCAATCCAGTCCCAGTATCAGTAATATAAGCAGTAGCAAGCAAAAGCAAGCAGGGCTTGCAAAAAGATCTATGCTATATGTTATTTCTTTTCTCCTGAAAAGGTATTCCATTAGTTCCCCTTCCTTCCTTCCCCTATGACATGATATGATATGATAATACCAGCAAAGCAAAGCAAGCACGAATCTATTCCTGAGCAAAGGTTCAAACGATGTATTCCCACACGACACGATTGAAGATCGATGAAAGGGGGGAGGAGCTCACGGGACGGTGGTGGTGGTAGAAGGGCGACGCGGTGGGGCTGGCGAAGGAGAAAGCAGCGGAGCGGGGCCACCGGGCGGACGGGGAGGAGGAGATCAGGCGGGACAGGGACGCCGGCCATGAGGTACTTTGTAGATGAGCGCCTGTTGCCCAGCTCCGCCCACCTGCGCGGCGGTGAAGACCCGCGCGCTGCTGTGGTAACGGCAGTGGCGGGGGCTGGTGTGACGGGTACTCGCCGCCTCCCATCCCCACCATGGCCGACGACGCCGAGCTCAGCATCGGTGGGACCCCCATCCACCGCCGCCCTCCGAGAACGTACGTACAGGCAAGCGGAAGCGCGGGGAGGGATGGAGGAAAGGGGAGGAAGGGAAGGGAAGGGAAGGTCAGGGGGGGTTGAGGGTTCTTGGTGGCGGGCCATTAATGGATGGAAGGGAGGAGAGGAGGGAGTCGGTGGGGATCTGCTACTGCTAGCGGAGATAGAGGAAAGGAATCGGTTGCTCGCTGCCGCCCGCCGAGGAGAGTGTGCTTTGGATTTGGATTTGGGCCTTGACGGGATTTGGGGGCTAAAATTTCTAACATTTTTCTCACTTTCTCCATCACATCACATTAAATACATCGTTATTACACAAGCTGAAGATAAACGGTAGGCTGCATATCATGGCATCTATTCTTTCTTTCGTTCCTGGGCCATCTTACTGGTAGACGATATTTACCACCAAGAAACTAAACGCCGCTTATACAGCACGACGCGACATTCTGCCCAAATATTTGTCATCTAAACAAGGATGGATTTGATGCTCGTCGTCGCCCGCTGTCTTCGACTCAGCGTCACCAGCTGCTGCTGTCTGTCATTTTGTACTGGGCCCCGGGCCCGGCGGGTTGCAGCAGCCCCCGGCTGCCCTTCCAGGGCACCATGGAGATTTCATCTCCTTTTTTTTTTTTTTCTTTTTTTTTCAACACCCTTTTCCAGCTTGCATTACCTTTTCTTTTCTTAAAAAATGTTTTTGTTAGATTTTTCTTGGAAATGTTGAATGACATGAACAAACACGGTAAGGGCTTTGCTCATACTATGTTGTATATTGTTGTGGCCTCCCTTGTCCTCTTATGTCTTCACTTTGGATTTGTATCGAAGGAGAGGGTTGCCTTGTAGGTTGTGAGACACCTACTACAAGGAAGCGATGGTAAAAGATGCAAACTACTAAACGCTGGCCGATGGGAGCCGCTCCATGCCTCGGAGATCTCGATACATTCCTCGGTTAGGCTATGAAGCACGCCTTCGCTGTAGCCCGCCTTGAGAGCTTTAGGAGCTCGAACCATTCGTGCCTATGTGGTTTTTTTACCTTTTGGTGTGGGGCATACAAAAACTTGGAGCCCCGCGTTGAAGAACCCTCCCCTAATAAGTTTTTGCTCATTTGAGTTGATATGTAGTGGAAAATTGAAAGAGTATTCTCATGACAAAACAACTTATGATTTGGACAAGAGTGGATTGAATTTTATCATGTGGACTCGCTCCGACGTTGTAATGCCTCCCCACCATGCCTATCAAGTGGCACGCTTCATCGCTGTTGAAACCCCCCGCCTTTCTCTCCTTTCCCCCAATCGTGGTCTCCACCTTTTGATCGCGTCTCATGATGCTTCACGACATCATCATCGCCCATCACCGGTGCTACCGCCGCTAGAGTTCTAGTGATGTCGAGAACAAAATCAAACCCTAAGACCGCATTTGGTTCCAAAGCGCGCCACTTCTGCTCACGGCTGTTTCGGCTAGACTTGCGTAGTTTTGCTGTGGGTAAAACCAACTTTTTACCGGCTATAAGGTTACCCTCGCTAAGTCACGGCTAAGCCAAGAAAATAAGTTTTATTTCAATTTTTTTTTATAAGTTGATGGGAGAGGAGGATCCCACCTGGAATTTCATTCATAGCTGGCTCTTAATAGGCACGAGGGTTTACAAACATTGTTTTTAAAGTACATTCACATGATGCTTTACATTCACTACAGGCGACGCATCTGGTAAATAAAGGATATAAGTAATTTTCGCCTTTTGTTCTACTAGTTACGCTTAGGGCCGTTGGATCATGTGTCCGTGCAGATCAGACACGATCGCGCGTGCACACGCCGACCAGCGAACGGCTTATTTACATTGGTGATTTAGGGTGTCTGTCGCCCAACTGTCTAACCAAACAAAACGTCAGCCAGGCCAGGGCTGGCCCAGGCGGCAGATCAGCGTCGCCAACGTACCCTCCCTCACTAGTCCAAGTGTCAACAACCCCGAACCCGTTATTCAAGCGACGCAATCATCCATGCAACACGAGCAACACACCTTGGGGTCCAGTGGGGCCGCCCGACCAGCTTTGTGCGTGCATGCAGCCCCGGCCGAGTCCACCGGACCGGGGTAGTAGCGTCGCGTGTGTGAGTGTACCGTCGACCGTGTCCACGTAGGCGTACAGACACACACTTGAACTGATGGTGAGGTATATAGTGTACACTGTACACTATATAGCACCAACAGTTTTTGTTGTACGCACAATGAACGCC